>CM074136.1:1938655-2287852 GCA_037178625.1 Skeletonema tropicum
CAGCATTCCCAAATTCAATCATAATTCTCTTTATTAATTATCTGCATACCCACAACTACCAAAATGATGAAGCTTGCTGTCGCCGCCACCCTTGTCGCCTCTGCCGCCGCCTTCGCCCCTTCGGCCCCTGTTATCTCCAGGGCCTCCTCCCTCAGCTATTCCATCCACGTTATCAAC
Organism: Skeletonema tropicum; assembly: GCA_037178625.1. Taxonomy (NCBI): domain Eukaryota; phylum Bacillariophyta; class Thalassiosirophyceae; order Thalassiosirales; family Thalassiosiraceae; genus Skeletonema; species Skeletonema tropicum. Next base: position 1,938,833 of record CM074136.1, read on the forward strand.
GAGGATGAGGGAATTGACGCAACATTCGAATGTGATGAAGAAACCTTCCTTGTTGGTGAGTCGTTACTTTCGTGTGTTGATACTGCCTGTCGATATTACAGTATTCTTGTCGTTGTGGCTATGTTCAAAGAGACCATCATGGTGCTATTTCTTGTTTACTAAGAACACTGACATTCCTCTCAACACATCACTTAATTCATTTTGACCACAACTCAGATGCCGCCGAGGAAGAAGGAATCGACCTTCCCTACAGTTGCCGTGCCGGAGCCTGCTCCACATGCACTGGAAAGATGGTCACCGGTGAGGTTAACCAAGAGGAACAGACCTTCCTTGATGATGACCAGATGGGAGCAGGCTTCGTTTTGACTTGTGTTGCTAAACCCCTCTCTGACTGCGAAATCGCAGTGCACATGGAGGACGAGCTCTTCTAAATTGCTTGAATTACTCTATGCGAAACCGATTTCTGTCTTGTTCATAAATTGGGGCTTGGCAACGGAATCAATGATTGGTTAGGTTGTGGCTAAATGGAATCGGGTAACATAATTAATATCGATTATTACAACCACAATACATCCCAAATTTTTTGTTCAAAAGAATTAATGAAGGGTTTCTGTACATAAAGCCAGTTTGTAGGGACCCTTGTCTGCATACCACACTTGATTTCTACTGCCTTCATCACATGATGATCGTACTTATTTAACTCGCCATGTGGTGGTGATGTAGTGAAATCTTCCCCGTGTTAGCGTATCATTCCACATACTTACAAAATCCACCATCCAGGAGAATAAAGAGACCATCGACCAGCTACCGATCACGCACTCACTCCTCAAAAATTCCGAAAAGCTGCGCCGCTGTCAAGACAAGATCAGCAGTGATCGAAGAACAAAGTGATCAACCATTGACCAACGACAAATAATCTACAGGTACCTGGGAGAGGAGGAACATGCCGGGTAGTCAGGTTGCGTCCTCCCTTCCGGGCATGCTTAGCCGTAGTCCAGCCCAAAATGGAGGTGAAAATGGGAGCAAAAATAGCCGAAAACATAGTGTTTGGGGAAGGTATATCGCATTAGAAACAAGGAATATCAAACCAGTTGCCACTTACTGTATGGTACGGACGAGGGGTGACGTTTGGTGACTCCATTGCATGGATTGCTGCCACACACACAGCGGCCAAGTTGGTGAGATCGGCATGCTCTCCATACTCATGCCGCTGCGCAGCGGATACGTGATGTTCTCAACTCTCTGTTCAATGCAGCGGCCACCAAGTCACCATTACTTCTGCAGGGTATATTACTTCCTTATTATGATGTATGTAGTGTCAGATATTTCATTATTAGATTGATGGCATCATAAGTAAGTAAGATACCGTTTCTGGTGATGCTGACGCGTGCGTCAGATGACGTCTCATCCAAGGGTAAATAAATGTCTCATCAACATTTTGGCGGGGAAAGATATACAAAATCCATTTCTTGAGTCGTCCGTAGAACTTCTATGTAGGAATAGTATATGTAACAGAAATTTTAAAGTACGTCTGGTGAAATCCGAGGGAATTAAGTTGTCAGCCAGCAGCTCAACGTTCAGTTCTCCCTAACTACAATACGAACATAATAATTTTCTTTATTGTCTACCACCCAACACTACCAAAATGAAGCTTGCTATCGCCGCCACCCTTGTCGCCTCTGCCGCCGCCTTCGCCCCTTCGGCCCCTGTTATCTCCAGGGCCTCCTCCACCTCCCTCTACGGTTCCTATAACGTCAAACTCATCAGCGAGGAAGAGGGAATTGATACCACCATCGAATGTTCCGATGATGTCTTCATTCTTGGTGAGTCGTTATTTTCGTCGGTTGATGTTGCCTGCTGATAATATAATATTATTTGTCACTGCGGCTACGTTGAAGTAAACGATCATGTTGCTATTTCATGTTTACAAAGAACACACACTGATGTTCCTCACAACACATCGAATCATTTATTTTTAACATGACTCAGATGCCGCCGAGGAAGAAGGAATCGACCTTCCCTACAGTTGCCGTGCTGGATCCTGCTCCTCATGCCTCGGAAAGATTACCGACGGAACTATTAACCAAGAGGATCAGACCTTCCTTGATGAAGACCAGATGGCTGAAGGCTGGGTGATGACTTGCGTTGCTTACCCCACCTCCGACTGCACAATCCTAGTGCACGAGGAGGACAATCTCTACGGGTAAATTGCTTGAGTTACTCTATGCGAATCCGATTTCTCTCAAGTTCGTAAATTGGAGCTTGGCAACGGAATCTAATGATTGGTTAGGCTATGGCTACATGGAGCCGGGTAACATTATTAACACCGATTATTACAACTACAATTTATTGCAGCGTTTTATGAACTAATGATGACTTCTTTACATTGAACCAGTCTGTTGGGATCCTTCTCTGCATACCACACTAGATTTCTACTGCTCCCATGCCCACTAAGAGTACCTACATGATGTGATCGTATCCAACGCGACACGTCCCTTTTTGGGTTCGGTTTGCTGGGTAGATAATTATTATGTATTGGTAGGCAGGTACGCGTCAGCTCAACCTTCGAAAATCTTCTGAAGCTTGAAGTAGGTACTTCCGATAAAGATAAACATGTTAAGTATTGAAGAATGAATCGTGTCTCTTAACTCTGAATGAGTAATCAAAAGTAGAAGCACTTCTTCCCACACCCGCAGCGCTGCACGCACAAAGTTAGGCGAAAAAAGGAGACAAAAACTTTATTTCATACTCCGTCCACACAATATACGCTGCTGCTATAGTCCGCTGATAGAAGGTACCTTTGGATTGGTTTCGGCACAACTCTGGGGCTGTTAATGAAGGCCCTACTGTGCCTGCCGATCATGGTGAGTGGAGGAGGGCCATGAGGAGTTCTCATCCACACTGGAGGTCAAAAACTATGTTCTCGATAAATTTTTATTTTATTAGCTAATACGTGTGGAATACAGTGCGCCTAGCTTTCCCGGATTTTTTTACTTGCCGATTTATCGCGCGAAGAAGTCATACATAAAAGCTTCCACGGCGGCCCACGTGGGCCAAAGTACAAGGGCTACCAATAATTTTTATCATACATAAGCCCCCAAACAAAAGCGTCAACCTTCCTTTTTTGCACAGATTTGGGTTTGGATCCCGCATTCCGTGCGTTCCACGCACACAATCCAGCCACCTCCAGGAGAAGAGAAAAGAGACAAGAGACCATCGACCACGCACTCCTCAAAAATGCCGAGAAGCTGCCGCTGTGAAGACCAGCAGTGATCGAAGAACAAAGTGATCAACTATTGTAACGCAACCAATGACCAACGACAAATCTTCAGATACCTGGGAGAGGAACACGCCGGGTACTTAGTATCGAATAGTCTCGCTCTAGATAATTGTGGACATGGTATATAGCAATGGCTTTGTTGTTGGTGTCCTCATCCAGAGCTGTTTCTTCAATTCATCTGACACGAAGAACATCTCCAACTTCTTACAGTCAAACACTGTCGTCTTATCAACGCAACAAGCGACGTCACTCTACCTCAAACACAAACTCTATTCACTCCTCCTACCTTCAGAACGAGGGAACCATCGAAGGAGTATGGATCTTTCATAGACATGGCGACAGAGCACCAAATCGCTACCTTGGCAGCCCAAATTACCTTGCTGCCGAATCTGCACATTGGTACTCACGTATACCTCCAGTAGAACGAGCAGCAGCAGACAACGTCTGTCATCATCATCATCATGATCACTACGCTGCGTTATCCGAACACTTCCCACCCAACATACACAAAAGTCAAAACAATGGTGAATATACAGATATCAATAGAGAACCGTTCGGGTTTCTTACCTATAATGGAATGGATCAAATGAGATGTGTCGGCAAACGATTTCGACAACGATGTGATCGATATGGTCATCATCACTATAAAATCAATGGAGAGAAACGGTCCTTTTTGGAACATTTCGAGGTTCAAGCGTATTCTACCAACTATTTACGGACAGTGACAAGTGTTCAATGTTTTTTGGATGGTTTGATTGGATATCACAATTCTGTTGATGAAAATAGAGAGAAGCAGCTTTTACATGCTGGTGGTGGATTACGACGATATTACAAAGATGCGGGTAAGCATGAGCATATGGAACCATCGACGTTAACTTCATCAGACGACTTATTATCAGTCGAGCAGTCGGTAGAGGTTCAAGTGAGAGATAAGAAGATTGATACTCTGAATGCATTTGATAAGCGTCCTAAAATGATGAATGATTTGGTCAAGAATGTCATTGGCATGGAAGGATTTCAAAGAGTAGATAGCAATGCAAAAGGCTTAGCAGAGCAACTTTCAGAGTTTTTACCTGGGTTGAGGGGTGCACCTCAGGCGTTTGGTGGGACTCCATCAAACATAAATTGGATTCATGCCAATGATCACTTTGTATGCCGGCGGGCTCATGGTATCCCACTCACAGCATTTTCGGATTATGAAGGTACATCCGACGAAGCTGAAGTGGAATCACTTTTAGAATCACTAGCCGCACCAGTTTGTTCTCATTTAAGCTGGAGATTTCGAGAGTGGTATGCTTGTCCGAAGCTTGTAGCTGCGGTGGCAGCTCCTCCGTTTAAAGAGATGTTGGATCAAATGATGGATGTTACAAGGATGGGTGCTGGTGAGCGTAGACCGTTTGTGGTGTACTCTGCTCATGATGTGACGCTTTTGGCATTGCTTTATGCAATAGGAGCTGACTTTTTAGTGGCCGGAGAAGATTGTGGTGGCAAAGAGATGTTGGAAGGGACAGGAGGGACTCACTCGCATATGGTTGAAGGTTCAATCATTAACTCAACACAACATTCCATGTCGTCATGGCGCTGGTGGCCAGATTATAGCTCTGCAATTGCATTTGAGTTGGTTCGACTGAATGATGGACACGAGTATGGTGACACTACTCATATCATTCGTGTGATTTTGAATGGGAGGACATTGTGTTTGTTACCGCGACTCTCAATTGAAGACGAAGGTATTCTCAAACACCAAACACCGTGCTCGAGACAGCGATTTGGAGCTGTCATGGAAGGAAGCCAAAGCCAAATGCTATCATTGTCAGATTTTGCACAGATTATTAGTGTGTTGGAGCAGTCTAGTTACGCTTCCACCGACGAAGACGGTTCCGTGTACAACGGCACTAAGGTCGGTGTGGAGGGAGGATAAGATCAAGCTTCAGCAGCAAGATTTGAACTGTATGTAAGCTGTGCTACTACGCATGAATAGAGATGTACATTGAGTATGCTAGGAAAAATGGGTGGAAAATCAAAGCACACAATTTCAATTAGAGATAGAATTAGAGATTGGTAGATAGATTATTTTAGTTACTACTCTCTAGCTGGACACCAGTGTCAGTAGAGAAAGGAGAACTTAAACCTGGAGGGGCTCGGGTTGGTCCCGAAGACGCCTATGGGGCCTGCTGGGTAAGAATTGGTCAACTTGAACTTAGATTGTGAATGATGTAACTACATTATCATTACTTGAATTTTACAATTTACTTTCCATACCTTAAGTATCGCTTATATCTTGATCCTCCACTAAAAATGATTTGCAAGAGTTCTACCAAGCCAATGCTCTCCTATCCACCATAATAGGTACCTCTTGCCTCTGCACTCTTCCTTGGGCTGTGGCTTGCGTCGTTAGATCGGCCCTGATACTGGCACAAAAAAAACATAACGATACGAATACCAACACACCACTACAATCCCCCCACGGGATGGGAATTTAGATCGAGGGGGTAAAAGTCGTTGTTACAGCTAGCTTCACATCTCTCAGTAGAATTAGAGTACATACTTACTTCGGTGCGGGATAAATCGGCTTCCCAAAAAAAAATTTAAAGCTAGGCGCGCATGTTCACTGTAGGTCACATATTTTCCTTACTAACTTAAAAAACATGTATTTTAAACTGACGAGGCCTTGAGTGTGGATGAGAACTCCTCCATCAGCACCCGGCACCTCGCTGTACTCACCATGATCGACAGGCCCAATAGGGCCTTCATTGACAGCCCCAGAGTTGTTGCCGACTCCAAACCAAAGGTACCTTCTGTCAGCGGACTACAGCAGCAGAGTATATTGTGTTGTCGGTTTATGAAATAAAGTTTTTGCCTCCTTAATTCGCATAACTTTGTGCGTGCAGCGCTGACCGATGAAGTGCCTCTACTTCTGATTACTCCTTCAGAGTTCAGATACACGATGATAATAGATGTGATTTCTTCGTAAATCTATATCGATTATTTATTTATTCCTATTTTTCCGTGTATAGAATTATTCGTCATTGGTCGGATACTCAATTGCACTCATGTCTTCAAAAGCCTTACCAAACTTGTTGTACCTCTCCTTCTCTTCATCGGTGAAGTTGTCGTAGTCTGTGTCATCAACGTCACCTGCAATGATTTGTAGCTCATCAAAGTCAAGATATTCACTGATGTCGTAATCATCAACATTTGGAAGATCGTACTTTAGCTTCTTCATCTTGTCTATATCGACTCCTTCAATCACCTCGCACACCTTGACACCGACCACCTTCCGACTTGGAGCTTCCATTGTCGCCAGATTGGGCGTGTAATTTTCATCATCTTCCATCAGTGGCTGGGTTACCTTCCTGACACCATAGCTCAGTCCATTCTTCTCCTTAACAAAGTCGTCTCCTCCATTGCACTCAAGGATAGCTGCCGCTATTTGCGTCTGATGGATGAACAACCGAGCGATCTTCTCCACTGGATACTGATCCCAACCTTTCTGAAGTAGTTCCCATAGCTTTTCAGTTGGCAAGTAAAGGCCGCGGTTGTTGAGTCCTTGCATAGCAGTGACAATCTTTGCGAGAGAGGGGAAGAGGCCAGCATCGCACGCATTTGTAAGAGGACTGTTCGGCGGCTGCACTTTCCATAGCCACCCCCTTTCATCGTTTCTCTGTTTGATCTCCGTCCGAAGTCCCTTCTCCACGTGTGGTGTTGCATTGTCCCATCCATCTCTGATCACGACTCTTTTTCCAGTCTCCACTTCAATCTTCTGAGCAAGCCCTTCTTCATGTTGACAAGGAGAATATTCTGATCTGCGGTGAGTTGTCCTGACACATCACGTTTGGTGCCGTTATCCCGCAAACGAGCGTCATGCCATCTCGCCCAACCACACGGTTGCTTTTTCTTGCCCCACTCCAACATAGAAATAAGTGGGTGTGGTTTGTTGCTGTATTTTGGGTCCCAACCAGAACATTGTTGGATGACTTGATAAGTTGTCAGTAATGAAAAGTTGCTATCGTTTGCAGCAACGGTCGTTGCATCGGCACCAACTGTATTATTTGGAGATGGTAGCCGCTCACCCTGAGGCCGAATATAATTGTGAGACAGTAGAGATGGTCCTGTTGCAGCATCATCATTAATATTTCCCCGACGACGTGCGGAGGTGACAAGAGGATTACTACTCTGGATACGCCGTGGATGAACGTTTTTTTCAAGGCGGCCGCCAACGGTGAGGTTGATGTCAAATGTTCCATCAGTATGGACACGGGAGACATAGCCAGTCCCCCCTTCACTATCAGGGCAATTGTATCTCCTCTCCCCTTCGATCGTCAGAAGGGCGCCGACGGTCACTACGGATGGTATCGATGAAAGAGGCAGCATGTTTCGGCTGTAGTAACGGTTTGTTGTCATCGTCTTTTTGACAAGTGCAGATTTGAAATTTGAATCAGCCACACTGGAGGTCAAAAACATATTCTAAATAATTTTTTATTTTATTAGACAGTTTACGTGTGGAGTACAGGCCTAGCTTTCAAAAAAATTTTGGGAGGCCGATTTATCGTGCTCCGAAGGAAGTACATAGTATGGGGAGTGTGCTAGATTTGGAGGGGTGAGAACTTCTTTATTATCTCACCTGATCACCACCTAATAAAAGAAGTACTGATCACTGATCACCACTCACACTTATCCTACTAACTTCTGATCTCTCAGATACTCAGAGATAAGAGATAAGTGAATACATAAGTAGTAGCCTCTGTCAAAAGAATCACAAGCTACAAGCCGCAACGCAAGAACAGAAGAAGCAACCATGGCATCACCAACCAGCGTCCTATCATGTCCCGACAGCAATAAGAGTGGACTCGACCTCAAAAATGAGGGCAATGCGCATTTCATCAAGCGCCGTTTTGATGAAGCATTGGCATGTTATTCCGAGGGTATCGCAGTAGTAACAAAAGATGATGAACTTGAAGCTACCTTGTACTCGAATATGTCAAGCTGCTATTTTGAGATGGGGGATTATGGTAAGCGATTATTCCAGTGGGGGCGGCTTGCGGCGGACCTCCTGGCACACACTATCTAGTTTGTGCACACATGACATGTTTTATGAAAGTACACCTCTACTCACCACACATTGTTGATCAACTAACTTTCACTGTAGAAAATTCTGCCGCCTATGCAAGGAAGTGTTCCGCACTTCTCATGGAGTCCATGGCGGTAAAAATCAAAGCAGCACAAGACAAGGGTAAAGATATCAAAATGCCTCCGCTGGCATGGAAGAATACGTATCGAATTGCACGTGCTAAACACTTTGGCAATGCACCGGATGCCGAGGTACTGAACGCTCTGCATCTCATTGAAAAAACGGAAGACAGTGGTGAATATGGATCGATGGCTGCAAAGATGAGGGAGCAGCTCAATTACTATGGGGATATGCCTTCAAGCAATGAAGAGTTTGAACCGTCATTGCTACGTGCTTCATTTCAAAATCCATACATTGAGTATTATAATTTTGGTACGTTTGCTGTATCTTGTAGCTACTCTGCTTTGAGATATTGCGGTAAACCACTCTGACAATAATAATTCATCTCTCTTTCCCTTGTCTTACACAGGTCACGATGAATCCGAATCTCTGCTACAACGGAATGAAGGCAGTAAAGCCCAATCTATCCTTCTAGATGATTTGGATGCTGAGGAACTTTCATCTCTTGCCTTCCTCTTTGGTGGAGTGGGTGATGGAAGGCATGCATTTGCAACACTGTTGGATGCAAATTCCCAGTACCAATCTCTAAGTGAGGAGAAACAAGATAAATTTCGCATGCACATGACACTAAATGACATCAGGTACGAACTGTTGGCTGTTGGTGGCTTGGTTTCAATTATCACCTCCTATCTGTCATACTTGACTCACACTCTTTTTATAGTGCACAATTGCTAGCAAAGGATGCACTCGTATTGGTTCTAGCTCATGAATTGGGGGCAGCTGATAGTGTCAAAACAGCTCTGACAACAGCCGATCCATTCAACATGGGATTGATTATCTATTAAGCCACTCTGGGTTATGCGATGCCGCCATGTGTGCATCGAAAGATGATTGAGTACATCAAACTTTGGTTTACAGATAACACATTGGAGAACTTTCGGCAGACCTTCCCTTGGCTTGTCATTTCAAATGACTCGTGGGAGGGAATCGTGAAGATAATGAATGCATGGGTAGACCCCGAGACGCATTACTCCCCAAACTTTCCTTCTACGACGGAGGCGTTATCAAGTTACAGGCCAGCTGGAGAAGATCGTGTTCAGAATGCGATGGCGGGATTGTCGTCTTTGGGAGCGGGTAGCGAAATGATAGGTGACATGAAGGCAAAGTTTGATTCTGCAATGGAGCAGAAACGCGCACAAATCGTTGAAATGACCAATTCGATGGATCTTTCGCCTAATATGATTAGTGCAGCAAAACGAGCTCTTGGAGAAGATGCTACTGAGCAACAGATGAGGAAGTTCTTGGCTGACATGATGATTGATCAAATGATGGACGGAGGGCCCGATGTCGAATTATATGTATCCCCCATGGACAAGCTTTTTCTTCAACACACAAAATGTCTCAACCCCCCGATTGGTCCTTCGGACGAAATGAAGGAGGAAACGTCCTCCTTTGTTCTCAGTAAAAATGGCTCATCCAAGGAAGAGGCTATCGAAGCTATCAACGAATACAAACCGTGCATTCGGAAGAAATGGATTACGAATCCTGTTCAGATAGATCCTTCTTATTGGTGTTTCACAGATGGCAGTAAAGCGATCGACGAGTTCAACCCAGTCAAAGAATTTCCAGAAGGCTTTTTGAATCAAGAGGTCATCTCTTTCATGTCTCAACCACCCCCGGACATTTTGAGTGCAAAAACTGATGAGGAAAAGAAGAAGGTGCTCATGAGTATCAGTCTTGCCACCAATTTGATTAGGTATTACTGGCACGTAGGCCGAGCAGTGGCCGACCTCTCTGGTAAAAGTACCATCGAAATTGCTTTAGGAAGTATCATTTCATTTGGAGATACTGCAAGTGATCGTGTAGGCAATGGACTTCCTACCAAGTACCATCGCATCACATTGTCGAATATTCCGGACTACACTGGGATGCTCAGCTTTTTCATCAACATAGCTCCATTGCTCTCGTTGAAGACTAAGACGGTCACCCCCTGCATTCAGAGTAATTGCCTCTTGAACACGGGCCTGTGGAAGTCATTTGATGACTACATTTTCAGTACGACGGCTCTCGGTTACAAAGAGGCGGAGGCAGTATTTCGTCTCAGAGTAGCAGATCAGGAGCCAAGCATATGGGGTACGACTGTTTGGGAACAGGTTGTTCAAGATAACGAAAGTATTGGAAGTCTTCCTTTGTCGCATGAAGAACTCCGGGCCTGGCTTCATCGTCTCTTTTTGTCAATTATTCTGCCCGTTGACCGCGATGCGAACAGCTTGATACGTGAGGAAAGAGCTTCCAATCTCAGTCTCTTCTTGCAGACTCTCTCGCATTGTGTCAACCATCTGGGTATGCCAGCTCACTTCATTGCATCAATTCTAGAAGACCTGCTCAAAAAGAAGACTTTGATGACCAAGGCCACTCTATCAAATGAGTCTCCTGCTCCTTATCTTGGTAGCAAAGATGTATCCAAGAAAAGATTTGTCGTGTCAGCCTTCCAAAGTGATTTGACAAATCAGACTGCAATCTTTCTCCAAAACAACATGCTTGGATTTAGACTCCTCGACACGAGCTTCCTCCCTACGCAGAAAGCATCGTTGTATGAACTCAAGTTGGGTGGTATCTATCCAAAGTATTCCCAAAGTTGGGCGTATGTGTACGGCAGTGTTTCATCAGTAATGTCTCTGGGCTTCATGCTGCAGGAGAAGAAAGGAAGTGACGAGTATGACATTAGCACTGCTGCCGGTAACGGTAATAATGGTAACCCCATGTTCATGATGATGGCAATGATGCAGGGCGGTGGTATGCCAGGAAGTCACAAGCCTTCAAAGCTCCGTCGTGATTTGCTCTCGTCTGGCGATAAGATTGGACACGTATTCTCTTGTATGAATTGGGACCTGTCAAATCAAACTGCCTCCTTTTGGATGTGCGAGGACGTGTTTGAAAAGTTTCGTGCCTATCGTTTCAGGCTCATCCGTACTGATGGATGGTTCTGCCTTCCACACGGAGATGCCAAGCTTGGTGATGCCAGGCGAATTGGTTAGTTTTTCATATCATTGCCTGTTTCATATTGAGTAAAAAGAAAGCAAACAAATTGGAGATATACACGTAGAGTGTGAATGTAACTACATTTTCATTATTTTACCATTTAGCGTCTTCTATTCCACTAATATGTCTTTTTATGAAACTTTTATCTTGAGCCTCCACTAACAATTTGCATATCAGAGATTTGCATGAGATGGTCGGAGCTATACTGCGTTGAAGGCAATGCATCTCCATGTCGTGTAAGAACACTTTCATCGGGTATCGGTGCCGCTGAAAGTGGTCTCAGATTACGGGTTGAGTACCACATGTAGTCCAAGACACCCTTGAACTGCATGGTGTAGTTGGTGAATTTGGGTTCTTCACCGAGAACTGTGTTGTATACGCTGCCAAGCATGTGGGAATGAGTAATACTCATGATGTCAGGTAAAACGCTTGGGCCATTTTCATCGCCAGTGTTCACATCTGGATGACCAGGGTGAACAAGCTGCCGAGACAATAGATCATACACTGCACTATCTGGAGTTGAATTGAAATCACCACAAATCATCAAAGGAAGGTTGGCCGGCCCCCTAGCCATTATGAATGTCTCCAACTCCTGGAGAAGATGCAATGTCTGCCACAGCTTCACATCCGGACAATCTTTGTTGCTGTAAAGATGCGTGTTTGCAATACAAACCTGATTCGGCTCCCGATTCCCCCGCGACATAGACGGCTGCGCAGTCTCCAACACCACCAGCTGAGCAACATTGTCCTTCGACAGCTTATTCAAAATCGATGCCCCTTCCTCACTTCGCGGATTGAGCCCCATCCCCTGAGTCACCTGTCTTTGTGCCAACTCATTGAATTCAATACTGTATGATTCCACCAAATGAAATTTTGTCCTACGCCAAAACAATGCACATCCATCCACCTTTCCAGTCATTCCCATTGCCTGTCGTGTTTTCTGCTTGTATACCCCCTCGAAGCCTGCCTCGTGCATTGCATTGTAGAGATGGCTTTCGTAATGGTCTGCTTGCACCTCCTGCAAGCATACAATATCCGGTCCTACGTCAACTATCTCTCTGATGATATTTTGGAAACTACAAATGGTTGTGGACAAACAATACACACAGAGTATTTGTCAGAGACATGGTCCATAACAGCCACACACATGGGGGTGAAAAATAAACTCCCCAAATCCTCTCCCTAACATACTTACCGAAAGTCCCAAGAAAGCGCCCAAAGATCAGCATAAGGATACTGCTGCTGCGTTGCATAAATCTCCGCCAAAATATTATAAGTCACAATCCGAAACCGTGCCCCCCCACCACCAGCAGGCTTGGCCGTTACCAAATTCCGTTTTTCCGGTTCGGGAGTACGACTTAATACCAAATCCGTCTTGACCACACGATGCATTAATAATTCACCCGTGTCCACTGAGTATGCGGATGCTTCTACCTTCAATTTCCGTCCAATGTCTTCGGCGTGGGGGATGTAGAGTTGATCACGACTGATTTCGATCCATTCGGTATCTTCGTTGGATAATTGGGTACTGTAGGGATTATTCATTGTAGTGTTGCTATTGCTGTTGTCTCCCGGAGTAGCAGGGATATAATTCCCATCATTTCCACTAGTCGATTGACTCCCTACACTCCTATCATCATCACAATAACTACCCGTTCGTTTCCTTAGTGGAGTAGAACTCCGTGCCTGCGGAATACCATTCCCATTCCCATCACTGTTGCTACTGCCACTACTACTACTTTGAATCGTATACTGCGTCTTCCAAGCCTTGACAAAACAATCCGAATTACAAAAGGTCGCCTTATACAACGAACTCTGCGCACTCACACACTGTAGGGAACATCCACTCCCCCCCAACGCATGTTTGGACCAATCATGGGGGGAGAAGGAGGTCCGACGGGGACATCCCTCGAAGGCGCATGGTTCGACGGTTGGACCGCGGAACCAGCGGTAGGAGAATTCGTGGTTGGGTGGAGGTTCGCGGGAGGTTTTGGTGTGGTTGCTGGAGGAGTGTTGGTTGGGGTCGTTGGAGTCGAGTTTTTTGCCGTACATGTAGGCGTGGGGGCGGATGCTGCATCCCTGTATTGATTATTGATATGTGTTGGTTATTATTGAGTTGGAAAGAGAGATTAGATATTATTGGATGTTGGGATGTTTTGAATTCATGTTTTTAGAGAGTACAGAGGTGATAACAATATGAATGAATTGAGTGAGCAGATGATTATAAAATGAAAAAGAAATAAGCAACTCTCCTCCGTGCTTGCAACAATAGAAGACGTGAACAACGAACAACCGAACAGCGCTATCAATTTATCAATATCCGCCTCCCCTCCCCCCCAATATAAATGCATGTAGTCAAATAACATATGCGCTTCGAAGCATGCACCTACAACCGAATATTTTCCATGACCATTCCATTCGAACAATCATCTTCTCTTCAATTTTACTCTGTTGAGATGTCAACATGAGAGAGAGGGAGATCAAACCGCATGCAGGACGCGACGGGCTACGCCGCGGTCATTCTGCATGTAATCACCTCCATCCAGTTTTAAAAGAGGTCATGATATTATAGGAACGACCCCTCAATTTGCAGCTATTTGACCACCTATCATAAATCTGCACCCATCATCATTCGCTCAATAATTATCGACCTCCCCAATCCGTAAACACATAAAATAACTCACCTCCACCGGACGATCCACCCTGAGCGAAAGGTGCCATGAATACATGGCGTCCTTCGAATTCATCTTGCCCCTCTGCCCCCCTTTAACTGCAAATAATTAAATTCCTCAGTACACTATAACTATTAGTATCAATCCACCGTCTCCCTCCACTATTTTGTCTCTGTACTGATGGCGGCGTAGATAGTGTCCGACGAACGCCCCATGGGAAGTGGCGTTTGCGCGCTCGTGCTGGAAGTGGGACTTTATTGGAAAGATGGTGTGCGGTACCCGATACATATTGATTCCTACATCTGGATGGGCTGATTTACAAATGTTTTCTCTCTTCTCTCGCTACTTACGTGTTCATGATCTCATCGCGGTATTGTACCTGCCACTAACTATCCTTGCTATGATGTACTTACTTCTTAGAAGTATCTTATTATGCCAAGCAGGAAGAGGCTGGCTCAATATTGTATCATGTAAGAAGTAGGCTCATCCACGCGTATAAGATAGATCTGCAGCTAAAGGATGAAGGCAGAGAGGTAGGTCTTGTATTAGCTTGCTAGATTTGAGTGTTAGTAAGAGGCATACTTCTTGTATTCTGATGTTAAAAAGGCATACATAAGTACATAAGTTGCTCGTGGTGAAATCTTATTCTTATCAAAGTTACATGTTCGAGTTCCAATCTCCTTCTCCTTCAACGAGCAATCCTAATTCAAAACAAGTCACAAAAACATCGGTGCTGCCTCTAACTCTAAGGAGGCTGCGTAATGATGTTGGCAAGGGCAAATGAGCTAGCTTTTTTGCCTCATTCATCTCCATCACAGTACCGGGCGCATAGTCAAGAACTTGACATCAGAAGAATCCCTTCGTTGGTTACTGCACAGAACCGGCCGCACTGTCCATTGAGCGAGCTTGTTTGTCTATACTGCACAGTACCGGCCGCAGGCTCCATTGCTGTAGAGAAGGCAGCAGTAGCGATAGCCGCCACCATAAAGGCTGTAAGTGTAGTTGGAGGAACTATTAGCGCGGGCAATACAGCGGCCGTATATGTCCCTCGAAATGCAACGGGCGGACAAGAACTTGACATTAGAAGGATCCTCTTCTTCGTCATCCATAGCGTAGTCTTCAGACTCAGGATAGTAATCTGCTTAGTCATAGCCTTCTCTTCAGGGAAGTAGTCAGAAGGATCAATGGCATCAGAGGTGATGGCAACTCCCTTGCACCTGCCCCTGCCCATGCCCTTGCCCCGGATCGACTATGATTTTTGTGCAGTCTTGATGAGAACAACGTGAACGTTAGCATTGTGTCACAGCTACAGCAACACAAGAACAAAAGAGAACATACATATGCACATCAATCATCACGAACGAAAGACTTACTTTGGCAGAGACGGAGCCAGAGAAGGCACTGAAGAGCATTGCAGTGGTGGAAACGAAGAGCTGGAGTTTCATTTTGATGTGATGATGTTCAATTTGATCTCAGATGAACATTACGAGAAGATATGGCTGCTAAAATGAAGCAGAACCAGCTCGCAAATGTCATGGTGTCTCGTCAATTTGGTTTCAACGTTGGACAGTTAAAAACACAGGCCATGACCAAAACAAAGCTCGGATTGATGCAGTGCTGTATGTAGAGCTTGACACGGCACGGCCGGCCGGAGTGTCGTTCGGGCGGAGAGCTCTGCATCTGTTGTACATCATCTGACGGACGCGTGTCGTTTGGGTTTTTCGAGCTTATGTTCATTTTCTCCTTTGAGATAAACATCGTGAATCGTGAGAACTTTCCCATTCATACTTTTTGGACAGCTTGGGACTTGGGACACATTCTATTAGCTGGACAATTCGTCCGCGCGCGTTCACCTCCATTGTCGCCATTCGCCATAAAAAAAACAAAAGCAATCACCTCTCTCGTTGTCTGCTATGGCTGTGCTCCCATTCCCTTGTTGTAATATCCGTGGAAGAAGAATGGTCGCTCTAGCAATGATATCACGCATGGGGAGCAAGGGGGCCGCAGCTCGTTTCTCTACCACCTTCGTACCATCATCTCGCCCTAATACGCTCCATCACAACATCGACATGCAACGAGCATCATGTCGAATCTACTCCCCTTCCATCATCTCTACTGCTACTACAGCCGCGACAACATCATCACGTCGACACTTCTCTCTCGAGACTGGGAACATTGAAGATGATATCCTACCAAACAAAACGGGTGATCGAAACGGGCTCATCCGCCATCAAATCATAGCCGATGATGGTCATCCACTACGTCTGTACAGTCGATCACCAACCACTGATCGATCATCCTCCGTCACAATGAGCAACAACTCTTCACAAACGAAGAAAAGATCAATATTATTACTACATGGTCGAACATGGTCAAGTCAACCAGTGTTCGACCTCCGCACATCCGACACTGATGAGAAGCAACAAAGCACATTGCAATCTCTTGCAGAATTGGGATTTGACGCGTATGCATTGGATTTACGTGGATTTGGTGAAACTCCGAGAGATGAGGGGGGATATACCACCCCGAATAGGTGTGTGGAGGATGTCAAGTGTGCGATTGATTGGATTGCTCGACGTCATGATGAGAATTACGATGGTGGTGGTGGTGGTGATGGACAACGTCATGATAACACTCTTACTACTACAGCGGAAAGTTCTATTGCAGTGAACACAAAACCAGCATTACTTGGATGGTCTCAGGGTGCACTTGTCGCACAAATGTATGCTCAGAAATATGGCCCGTCGACACTTTCGGATCTTGTTCTGTTTGGTACCATTTATGATCCTCGTGTGATTTACCCTAGAAAGCCATTGTTTGATGAGAGTGGGAAGTTGGTTAGTGGTGGGAAGGATGCTGTGAAGCCTCCTGCACCTGAGGTGTTGAATACTGTTACTGCCTCATTGGAAGATTTTACATTGCCTGGTGAGTAATCATGATGTGCTACACTCTAACAATCATTATTTGATATGGATATTATCAAGTCTCTAACAAAACAAATACGTGTGTGTACGAAACACAGGGAGTATAT
This sequence comes from Skeletonema tropicum, assembly GCA_037178625.1. Classification (NCBI taxonomy): domain Eukaryota; phylum Bacillariophyta; class Thalassiosirophyceae; order Thalassiosirales; family Thalassiosiraceae; genus Skeletonema; species Skeletonema tropicum. The sequence continues at coordinate 1,956,049 of CM074136.1, forward strand.
GCGACGAAGCTGCACTAGAGTTCTCATCAGTAGCTCTTGCCGTAGACACAGTCAAAGCAGCATGGGACGAATTACACGAGTTTAACGTGTGCAATCCAGCCCTGATACATGTACCAACTCTAGTTATTGTGGGAGCACAAGATCCTTACGTAAATTGGGATGCTCAACGGGAGTTATTTGAGCGTTTGGGTCATGAGGATAAGTCCATGTGTTTATTACCTGCTTGTGATCATGCTGCTCATATTTTAAAGGCAAGAAAGATGTGGGTCAGGAGTGTGGTCGGATTTCTTTTACGAAAGGATGGGTTCTAAGTGAACAGATGGAGATGGATACAACTAACAGAGGTACCTCCTTCTCTAAACATCATAATTTGAATGAAAGATAAATCAAGAGATCTAAGGAATAGTCAGTATCTCTATCATATCATAGTCATAGAGAATACGATCCACTTTGCTTGCGTAGCTCCTTGCTCATTGATTTTGCTAAAACTACTGTTGAGTGAGAGTCTGTAAAAGTGCTCCAGCTGGAAGGGTTCTGACAAAAATTTGACTAAAAAATGTTGCGAAGTCGAAAGATCGCAGCTCTCGTCATCCTCAACCAAAGTGCCGATGATGGCCACATGTGTAGGCAAGTTGACGGACATCAACCCATTCCGTATATCAGATAGGATAGAGGTGCTGCTGTTGTAGTAGCCATTAGTGCACAATAACATGGTCGCCGTGTATCATCGTTGGGCGCTACTTCTAGCGTTTGTTTGTCTCACAAAATTATCATGTGGCTTCAACGCTGCGAGTACACCACTACCATCATCTGCCCAAGTAGCACCGTCGGTTCTGACATCGAAAGCTACTGCTTCGTACAATAAATGGTTAGAATCATCATCTTCCAGAAAGTGCTCGTTGCAGCTACAAGCACATCATGATGATTCAACTACACATCTTGTCGGCAATTCCTACTGCAGCAGCAGTAGCGGCAGCAGCGGATTATTTCATCAAAGACAACATCAACATCATCATCGTCATATGATGCAGACGACGACGTCAAGATTACAAATGACAACAGCAAATTCCGAAAATGCAAATAATGACATGTCGGACAATAATTCGAATAGAAATCCATTGGTTCGAATCTGGTTGAAACTGCGAGTGTTCATGGCTCGATTGTGGGTGAGTAGTAGCAGGTCATATAATACACAACATTCTGATTCTCTACATCTTTTGTGCATATCTGTCTCTATTTCATGTATAACTAACTTCTCCTCTTGTAACATCTATCAAATGACGTTGGGGTGCAGACAATTCTTTTGAAACCATTCCAATTGTTAAAGTCCATTGTAACCAAAAAATCAGATGAGGCAACCAAACCAAAGGAAACCGAGCCGGAGGAGCCAATACAGGAAGAGGTTGCAATTACACAGGTGGAGAATTTGGCTGTAGACGAAACAGAAGAAGTTGATGACGCTGTTGAAGAAGATGATGTAACAACCTTGGTAGAAGAGAAGAAGGAGGCTCCTGTACCTGATGATGTAGTGAGCATGGAGGAGACAACTGAGGCAGAAGTAGACGAAGAAGAAGTAACTACTTCAACAACACTTGCAGAGACAATCGCCACTCCAACAACAACAACAACAACGGCTTCTGCAGCACCAGAGGAACGTCAAGCAACTGCATCAGTCGACTTCACAGGGAACTGGACCCTCATTGTCGATGACAACTTCAAATCGGAATATGACTCCTACCTTCGCAAACTTGGTCAACCCATGCTAGTACGTACAGTCGCCATGACCGTCATTGGAAGCACAAAAGAAGAAGCGATACAGAGTGAGGGAGGGAAGCAACTATTCATTCGTGGGATGAATGTGAGAGGATCTTGGGAGCGGACATTGGAGGCAAGTGAGACTGATGCTGTGGTGGAGGAGGAGGGTGAGGAGGGGGGTATACATGCTGTGGAGGGGCATGTTTTGAAGCCCATGGTTACTGCGGATGAGGAAGAGGTTGAGGTGGCATCCTGGTGGGAGAATGGTGGGAAAGTTCATCGTTCTTGGGTTGTGGGTGGTAAAAAGTACGGTGGAGGTAAGGAGCACCACAATTGTTTTTGGTGATGATCATCAATGACACTATGCAGATATAATTATTATGATTCGTTCATACTAAACCCCTGCTCTCTTCGTTTACAGGTGACTTTGAAAACAAACGATACCTTTCAGAGAATGGCAACATGTTAGTATGTGAGAGTACCTTCCACCCCAGCGAAGAGGGGAGAGAGAAGGCCACAGTGACGTGGAGGTTCCTGCGCGAGGGTGCCATTTACGGAGATGCCGGGTTTGAGTTTCCAAATATATTGACACGGGTCCTGAAGAAGGATAAGGACAGTGATGAAAGTAGCGCAGATAAAGATATGCCCGAGTCGGGACTGGTGGTGGGAGATATTATGGATAGTGTTGCCAGCGCAGATGAGGCTGATGGGTTGATGTCCAGTGAAGGAGCAATTAGTGACAGCATAGAGGAGGCGATCGAGAGAGGAAGCTGGGTCCCTCCCGGTGGCGATCATTGGGCAGTTTCTGCTCCAGAGGTGAATCTGTCGGGCAAGTGGAAACTCATCATTACAGAACAGTTCAAAGAGGATTATGACGAATTCTTAAAGGCACTCGGACAGCCTCTCATCGTTCGTGGAGCTGCACTTCTTATCATTGGAAATACTAGAGAAGAAACCAAACAAAGAGATGGGGGAAGAGAGTTACATATCAAGGGTATAAATGCCAAGGGAGTCTGGGAACGGACTTTGAAAACATCCGGATCCGACTTTGATACAACGATGGTACCCCATGCAGATGGATCGTATGATCATACCCCCGTAAAAATTTTGACTGCCGATGCGGAAAAGGTTGATGCAACCTCGTGGTGGGAGAATGACGGCACAGTTCACGTGAGCTGGACACAAGGAGTTAACAGATACGGTGGCGGCAGCTTTGAGTCGAGGCGGTATTTAGAGAACAATGGAGATGTCTATGTCTGTGAGTCAATATTTCGCAGGGATAACAAGGCTGATGGACCTGATCCATCTTTGAAGTGGAAGTTCCTGAGAGAGGGTGCAACATTTTATGTTGGATCGTCAAAATAATATAGAGTGTAATCATACTTCATGTTCAGATGAAGATGAGAGAGAATGTCGTATACTATGAATATTATTTACTACTACTATTTATGCCCCAAAATTCGAAACAGCTTCATCAACAGCATTGTTCAGTCCTGCACTTTCCTCGTACACCGGACGGAAATTACTATTGTGCTTCTCTCCAAACATCATTGTCCTTCCAATAGCATTGCTGTTGATGTTATTCTCTTGCAAATCCTCGGCACTAAACTTCTTCAACGCAACCGAATACCCCAAATCTCTCAATGCAGCATACGCCTCATCCACACTTCCCTGATGACGACCTGCAATATTCCTCAATACATCCTCCACCCCAAGTTCACCAAATCGGTCACGAATCGCACCACGTGCCTCTTCCGCCGCAGTAGCACCACTGCCACTATTGTCACCATTACCCCCATCCAACTCCTTCAAGAGACGACTCACAATATTCCGTACCGCCAAGGCACCCTGTCGTTGCACACTGACAACCTCCTCATGTCGTTTCATAGCCGTAAGAATGAGTCGTGGTCCACCCTCATCAATAATCGCACGAGCATTCGACGGACGACGGAGTGCCATTGCCGCAAGTGTCCCACAAGCATGTTCCTGAATGGCTGGGATTGTGGGGTAGAGCTGCATTGCGCGGAGGAGGTGGGGTAGTGCCGAGGGTGTGGAGGATATCAAAGACGTAGATTGGGTCTGATCGGATGATCCCAAACAGAGATTGGTTTTGATTTCATCATTTCCACAAAGGTTGCGGATTAGACCTAATGATGCAGCTACAAGACGATGTTTGCGGAGGAGATTGGAGCGTGTAATACTGCTACTACTCTCTCCATCATCTTCGTTGTCAGTGGTGGTGGTGGTGGTGGTGGTAGTATCTGTACTAGTTGTACTAACACCAAGTCGCAACGCCTTGGTAACAATGGGAAGCACACCCAACGCAACCATCGTTTGAATATTCTCATCATTTACTGCAAGAACACGAAGTGCCGTGAGTACAGCTGCAGCCAATGACTCCTTCTTTGCCAAACATCCCTTGACTTCTTCGTCCTCACAGTTATCAGTACTACAACTAACTGTTTCATTGCAATTATCCCCATCTCCATCCACCCCGTCCACATCCACAAACAAATCGTTCAAAACATCCTTCGCAACCTTGATCAATAACCGTTCCACACCCACACGATGAAATTCCATGGCATGATCATGTGCACTACTAGTTGGCACTCCTCCTGCCGCCGCTGCTGCTGCACCTCCCACTCTATTCGAGGTGGAAGGAGTACGAAAGTCATCATATCGACAGAGAATGGCGAGTAGTTGACATGTTGCTTCCAATACTTCCATGTTGTACATGTCATTGTTGCTCTCGTCGTTGTTGAGTGGAGTATTGGCCAAAATGGTCCAAATGACTTGCACACCACCTCGTTTTGTATGACACATTGTTAATGATGATGATGACACTACATCCTCCTCCAATGTGGATTGTACAAAGGCAACTTTCCCAGCTTCACACCCCTTCACGGCACTGATACTCAATTTGAGTAAATCTAACAACACAGTTTGTTGAAGTGTCTGTAACGATGTTGTATTTGCACCATTGTCCTCATTATTCTCTTCTGCACCGTTGCCATTCTCACTACACTCTGCACCACCATCATTGTCCACCACTAAAAAAGCAACAAATTGAAATAATCGAAACAACAGTTCCACCAACCGATTCAAACCCACAGTAAATACATCACGCAGTTCCCCCCTCACCACGGCACACTGGACACTTTCTCCTCTAGGAGGAGAACAAGTAGTTAGAATGGCCGTGAGAGTTTGTGTGACTTGATGGAGCAGCTGCAGCTGTTGTTGTTGTTGGTACATTACATTATTATTTTGTATGGTGGCTTCATCAGCTTGAGCTTCAGCTTGAGGTGGTTGTTGGAGAATAGTACAAGTAGTCAAGAATGACAGGAGAGTGTAAATAGAACAAGATTGTTGAAAGAGGATGAGATAGGGCAGACTGAGACTGCCTGTGCCTGCCTTGAACTTGGCGGCCAGTTGACTCAATGCGTCTGATATCATCATCATCGTATCATCATTATCATCATCAGGCAGAGCAACCATCCCATCCGCAGCAACACAATCATCCAGCAATGACAGCCACTGTTGAAAATTACTTCGATTGGCGCGTTCTACCTGACCGTGTGGGGTGGAGGGATGGCTGAGCGTGAGGTGTGCCATGGCCGCTGGAAGAAGAATGGATGATTGCTGTGCTGCTGCTGCTGTGCTGTTGTTCACTACTACTTCATCAGGATCATCATCATATTGGTGGTGGTCAGTAGAAGTAGTTGATTTCTGACCGATGAGCTGCTGACAAAATTGATCGATGGTTTCGCGCAATGCTTCTGCAGGGGTGAGATCGAAGCATTCTTCATTTTCGAGGATGGTTTCGTCGAATAGTTCTTGAGAGATGATTGGCGTCGTCATTGTTGTTGTGCTCTAGAGAGAGAGAGAGTTGTTGGATGTTCAATGATTGATTGGGGCGACTCTATCCATTCAATTGAAATGAATATCTTATTTATCTATTGAAGATTGAAGTGGTTGCTTGCGCTTGGCGCTTGGCGGGCCGCTTGGCTTGGCTTGGCTTGGATTGGGCGCTTGAGTATCATGGGCCGAGCCTGGGCCGTGGGCGTCTTTCTGACGATCTGCAAAGCGGCACCGCTGTACCACTTTTTTGAACCGACCACATCACAATCAACCTCAAGCATCAGCTCAAGCAATCAAGATGACAACGGCCGTATTGGTATTGTACTCCTATCTTCCGCTCTGGTAGTCCAATGAAGCCGATAAGTGGCGTTTTGGAAAGCCCTTGAGCAGCTCTATCGATTCGGCGTGTATTGAGCCTGTTTGGGCGACTTTTGTTCAATCGATCAGGCTAAAAATGGGTCAAGAATGTGATCAGCAGGGCCCAGATCCAGATAGATCCGGCTTTGCAGCTGGAATTCACATGAAAGTTCAAATTTTGACCAAAATGAAAATACGATATGACAACCATTGGAAAGTTCTTGTCAAGCTGAATCGTTTAGTACCGTACTATCATTAGTATCAAAATAACAACAATCACAGCTCGGGCAGGGGCCCTCGCCAAAAAGACACTTGTAGAAGATCAGCCGCATCCAGATCATAATCGGTACATGTGAGATCTAAATGACGACTCTCACAACAGTGGAATATTATATAACAATCAGCCAATCCCCAGCATCACAATCAACCAATCCCAACCGCAGCAGCAGCGGCATCATCCTCAATCCAACAACAACAGCAACCAACATCACCATGGCTGCTACTGCTGCTACTGCTGCTGTTGTTGGGATACGAATGGCAGCAGCAGCAGCAGCAGTCAACCATCACTAGCAGCAGTAGCAACCAAATGATTATCTTGAGCAGCAGCAGCAACAACGACTCCACCACCGCCTGGAGGATGGTTGTTGACTGCTGCTGCTGTTCCATTGGTTGCTGCTGGTGGTGCAAGGAGGATAAGGTACACGGCAGCGATAGCGACAGCAGCAGCAACCAAATGATGCCGAGAGTTGAGATGATGAGTGGTGGGGCGTGGGGCAAGGGCTTGGCCCGAGCTGTGTTTATTGACTCTGGATCTTCGACGTGCCAACTGTCATGTTGGAGTTGATGGAAGTGGTCGCTTTTTGAGATCTTCGACCAATCAACCCATCTTTGACGATACTTCTCTAGAGTCGGACGCTTTTTGAGATCTTCGACGTAACTATCATCATTGACGGTGCTACAAGTATCCAACAATCAACCCACATGGAGCAGCGGGCCTCGGCCGAGCTATGTTTATTGTTATTGTACTACTATTCGATAGCGCTTGAAACAACGATTCGAATGGTCGCGGTGGGGTGGTCTCATTGTCGATTATGGTCAAAATACGAATTTGGAATGTCGATATTCATATAGATATAGGGCTCGACATTCGGATTCTTGGGGTCGATTTAGTTGAGTCGATTGGCAAGAGATCATTATTTGGTTTCGAAACAACAACCTATCGATAGAGCTACTCAAGGGCTTTCGAAATCTACACTCATCGCCTTGATACGACCACTACAAGCCAACATATCAATGCTTTAGTGGATCTGCAACTAGTAAAGGAACGGGACGGGCGCTGGAGTCTGGAGTGATAGATTCCAAAGGGTGATAATGACAACAGCTGTGTACAGTACCAATGAGAGGATATAAAAGTATCTAGATAGTATAATATGATGACAACGCTATAATCACCACTTTATTCTTTACTATCATGTCTCTGTCATTGTACATTCCAGTATTTGGTTGATTGTCATGTTGTATTTCCTGTCCTTCTACCTCCTCGGCATCGGCCACGCCGCTACTATCACGAACACATCCCTTCACGGCACTGATACTCAATTTGAGTAAATCTAACAACACAGTTTGTTGAAGTGTCTGTAACGATGTTGTATTTGCACCACTGTCCTCATTATTCTCTTCTGCACCGTTGCCATTCTCACTACACTCTGCACCACCATCATTGTCCACCACTAAAAAAGCAACAAATTGAAATAATCGAAACAACAGTTCCACCAACCGATTCAAACCCACAGTAAATACATCACGCAGTTCCCCCCTCACCACGGCACACTGGACACTTTCTCCTCTAGGAGGAGAACAAGTAGTTAGAATGGCCGTGAGAGTTTGTGTGACTTGATGGAGCAGCTGCAGCTGTTGTTGTTGTTGGTACATTACATTATTATTTTGTATGGTGGCTTCATCAGCTTGAGCTTCAGCTTGAGGTGGTTGTTGGAGAATAGTACAAGTAGTCAAGAATGACAGGAGAGTGTAAATAGAACAAGATTGTTGAAAGAGGATGAGATAGGGCAGACTGAGACTGCCTGTGCCTGCCTTGAACTTGGCGGCCAGTTGACTCAATGCGTCTGATATCATCATCATCGTATCATCATTATCATCATCAGGCAGAGCAACCATCCCATCCGCAGCAACACAATCATCCAGCAATGACAGCCACTGTTGAAAATTACTTCGATTGGCGCGTTCTACCTGACCGTGTGGGGTGGAGGGATGGCTGAGCGTGAGGTGTGCCATGGCCGCTGGAAGAAGAATGGATGATTGCTGTGCTGCTGCTGCTGTGCTGTTGTTCACTACTACTTCATCAGGATCATCATCATATTGGTGGTGGTCAGTAGAAGTAGTTGATTTCTGACCGATGAGCTGCTGACAAAATTGATCGATGGTTTCGCGCAATGCTTCTGCAGGGGTGAGATCGAAGCATTCTTCATTTTCGAGGATGGTTTCGTCGAATAGTTCTTGAGAGATGATTGGCGTCGTCATTGTTGTTGTGCTCTAGAGAGAGAGAGAGTTGTTGGATGTTCAATGATTGATTGGGGCGACTCTATCCATTCAATTGAAATGAATATCTTATTTATCTATTGAAGATTGAAGTGGTTGCTTGCGCTTGGCGCTTGGCGGGCCGCTTGGCTTGGCTTGGCTTGGATTGGGCGCTTGAGTATCATGGGCCGAGCCTGGGCCGTGGGCGTCTTTCTGACGATCTGCAAAGCGGCACCGCTGTACCACTTTTTTGAACCGACCACATCACAATCAACCTCAAGCATCAGCTCAAGCAATCAAGATGACAACGGCCGTATTGGTATTGTACTCCTATCTTCCGCTCTGGTAGTCCAATGAAGCCGATAAGTGGCGTTTTGGAAAGCCCTTGAGCAGCTCTATCGATTCGGCGTGTATTGAGCCTGTTTGGGCGACTTTTGTTCAATCGATCAGGCTAAAAATGGGTCAAGAATGTGATCAGCAGGGCCCAGATCCAGATAGATCCGGCTTTGCAGCTGGAATTCACATGAAAGTTCAAATTTTGACCAAAATGAAAATACGATATGACAACCATTGGAAAGTTCTTGTCAAGCTGAATATAATCGTTTAGTACCGTACTATCATTAGTATCAAAATAACAACAATCACAGCTCGGGCAGGGGCCCTCGCCAAAAAGACACTTGTAGAAGATCAGCCGCATCCAGATCATAATCGGTACATGTGAGATCTAAATGACGACTCTCACAACAGTGGAATATTATATAACAATCAGCCAATCCCCAGCATCACAATCAACCAATCCCAACCGCAGCAGCAGCGGCATCATCCTCAATCCAACAACAACAGCAACCAACATCACCATGGCTGCTACTGCTGCTACTGCTGCTGTTGTTGGGATACGAATGGCAGCAGCAGCAGCAGCAGTCAACCATCACTAGCAGCAGTAGCAACCAAATGATTATCTTGAGCAGCAGCAGCAACAACGACTCCACCACCGCCTGGAGGATGGTTGTTGACTGCTGCTGCTGTTCCATTGGTTGCTGCTGGTGGTGCAAGGAGGATAAGGTACACGGCAGCGATAGCGACAGCAGCAGCAACCAAATGATGCCGAGAGTTGAGATGATGAGTGGTGGGGCGTGGGGCAAGGGCTTGGCCCGAGCTGTGTTTATTGACTCTGGATCTTCGACGTGCCAACTGTCATGTTGGAGTTGATGGAAGTGGTCGCTTTTTGAGATCTTCGACCAATCAACCCATCTTTGACGATACTTCTCTAGAGTCGGACGCTTTTTGAGATCTTCGACGTAACTATCATCATTGACGGTGCTACAAGTATCCAACAATCAACCCACATGGAGCAGCGGGCCTCGGCCGAGCTATGTTTATTGTTATTGTACTACTATTCGATAGCGCTTGAAACAACGATTCGAATGGTCGCGGTGGGGTGGTCTCATTGTCGATTATGGTCAAAATACGAATTTGGAATGTCGATATTCATATAGATATAGGGCTCGACATTCGGATTCTTGGGGTCGATTTAGTTGAGTCGATTGGCAAGAGATCATTATTTGGTTTCGAAACAACAACCTATCGATAGAGCTACTCAAGGGCTTTCGAAATCTACACTCATCGCCTTGATACGACCACTACAAGCCAACATATCAATGCTTTAGTGGATCTGCAACTAGTAAAGGAACGGGACGGGCGCTGGAGTCTGGAGTGATAGATTCCAAAGGGTGATAATGACAACAGCTGTGTACAGTACCAATGAGAGGATATAAAAGTATCTAGATAGTATAATATGATGACAACGCTATAATCACCACTTTATTCTTTACTATCATGTCTCTGTCATTGTACATTCCAGTATTTGGTTGATTGTCATGTTGTATTTCCTGTCCTTCTACCTCCTCGGCATCGGCCACGCCGCTACTATCACGAACACATCCCTTCACGGCACTGATACTCAATTTGAGTAAATCTAACAACACAGTTTGTTGAAGTGTCTGTAACGATGTTGTATTTGCACCATTGTCCTCATTATTCTCTTCTGCACCATTATTACCATTGCCATTCTCACTACACTCTGCACCACCATCATTGTCCACCACTAAAAAAGCAACAAATTGAAATAATCGAAACAACAGTTCCACCAACCGATTCAAACCCACAGTAAATACATCACGCAGTTCCCCCCTCACCACGGCACACTGGACACTTTCTCCTCTAGGAGGAGAACAAGTAGTAGTTAGAATGGCCGTGAGAGTTTGTGTGACTTGATGGAGCAGCTGCAGCTGTTGTTGTTGTTGGTACATTACATTATTATTTTGTATGGTGGCTTCATCAGCTTGAGCTTCAATTTGAGGTGGTTGTTGGAGAATAGTAAAAGTAGTCAAGAATGACAGGAGAGTGTAAATAGAACAAGATTGTTGAAAGAGGATGAGATAGGGCAGACTGAGACTGCCTGTGCCTGCCTTGAACTTGGCGGCCAGTTGACTCAATGCGTCTGATATCATCATCATCGTATCATCATTATCATCATCAGGCAGAGCAACCATCCCATCCGCAGCAACACAATCATCCAGCAATGACAGCCACTGTTGAAAATTACTTCGATTGGCGCGTTCTACCTGACCGTGTGGGGTGGAGGGATGGCTGAGCGTGAGGTGTGCCATGGCCGCTGGAAGAAGAATGGATGATTGCTGTGCTGCTGCTGCTGTGCTGTTGTTCACTACTACTTCATCAGGATCATCATCATATTGGTGGTGGTCAGTAGAAGTAGTTGATTTCTGACCGATGAGCTGCTGACAAAATTGATCGATGGTTTCGCGCAATGCTTCTGCAGGGGTGAGATCGAAGCATTCTTCATTTTCGAGGATGGTTTCGTCGAATAGTTCTTGAGAGATGATTGGCGTCGTCATTGTTGTTGTGCTCTAGAGAGAGAGAGAGTTGTTGGATGTTCAATGATTGATTGGGGCGACTGTATCCATTCCATTCACAATTCAGTGGAAGTGGTTAGCGCTTGCTTGGCGCGCGGGAAGACCCCCTATGAGATGAGGCCTTTAGTGTAAAGACAGTGTGACTTGCTAATGTGACTTGTGTCACTATTTGCGATTTACGAAAGGCCTCGTTTGGCGATCCAACGCAAGAGAAGCGGTATTCAAATCTGTCACATCTAGGGACACTCAGGGACACTCACCGCGAGTGTCCCTGACTGTCCCTGAGTGTCCCCGACTGTCCCTCACTGTCCCTGACTATCCCTGAGTGTCCCTACTGTCTCTGAGTGTCCTCGCCAATTTTACCATATCACTACACGCACTATATAGATAGATAGATTATTTGATAGTCACGTCATAGAAGTACCTACCTATCTAATCACAAACTTCTATGCACTACAGATCCTACACAAACACACCATGTATAGATTTAGACGCCTCTAGCATCGCACAAGACAGCGTACCAGTCAATCAGACGACGATGGGAGCGAGAGTGAAGAATGCATTGATATCTCATCTTACTCATCAAACTCAAACGATCACCTTTTCTCCGACTCTTCCGCTGCTTCAAACTCTTCCGCCTCATCATCAAGCGACAGCGAATCAGACGAAAGTGAATCAGACGAAGTAGATTGTCTACCAGGAGCCTTGAAAATGCGCTCTCTGGAGAATGACAGCGACAGCAATCCAACTGCTAGCTCTAATGACTCTGATTCTGATATTGTCAGATTGTGTTTAAGGAATGCTTGCCACCGTCTGATTCGAGCATGGTGATGGTGCGTGTAGTGATGGTAAAATTGGCGAGAACACTCAGGGATAGTCAGGGACAGTGAGGGACACTCAGGGACAGTCGGGGACACTCAGGGACAGTCAGGGACAGTCCCTGAGTGTCCCTAGATGTGACAGATTTGAATACCGCTTTTCTTGCGTTGGATCGCCAAACGAGGCCTTTCGTAAATCGCAAGTATAGTGACCAGGGTTGTATACCTAGTCCGAAAATACGTAGGTACGTACGTATTGGGAATACCCATCCGTATTTTCGACTGGGTACGTATTACTTGGTTACGTACCCATTACCTAGGTGACCCAGTTAGGTACGAGTAAGGTCCTTGAATGGGTACTTTTTGAAGAATTTTGGCCATTTCAGGAGTGAATTTCGCTATTTTACGGGTATTTTGAGCTCTTTTGTACCTGATTAGGAGTAACCAGAAGGTAGTTACCCTAGGTAAGTACGTATCAGGTAAGTACCCATACAGAAATAGAGCAGGTACGTACGAAATAGTTACACCCAATACCCAAAAAATACCTGATACCCAGGTATTTTTTCGGTGGGTACGGAGTGGGTATACAACCCTGATAGTGACACACAAGTCACATTAGCAAGTCACACTGCCTTTACACTAAAGGCCTCATCTCATAAGTAGGGGGTCTTCCGGGCCGCCGCGCCCACGGCCCGACCAGCCTTACATTTTGGATATTTTAGCGATGTTGGCGATAGCATTTTTTCCATCAAGCCAAGGTATCTCTCTAGCTAACAACCATGACGAGTCTCTCTTCCACCTGCCTTACATGATGAATATCTCCAATTAAAATGCAACTAATTCAACAATCTACCATCTCATAGTCACAATTACATTTATACATATACTAAGCCTGCCAATTGGCATCAACCATCAACATTCATATCCTCACCACTGTTGGTATCGGTGGTAACCACTTCGTGGCACTCATATTGATGGATACGCCATGCCATAGCAAGCCGCATTTTCCCACAACCAGGATGATTGCAAATTTTGATCATAGTATCATTTTCTGTCACTTTTATGGCTGCATCATCATCGCTGCCGTCACTGTTAACTACCGCAACATCATCCGCAACAACTTCATCCGTGAGTACTAGTTCTTGGTGGAGAGCCTCTTCGTCATTGATGCTAGTCGCCAAAGGACCAAGCACGACATTACTATCAACCAATGCGACATCAGTAACCTCTTCGCAGCGCCGAGAATTCTGGACTCCACTGTTCGTTTTCTTCTTCCGTTTTGACTTGGTCTCCTTCTTCACATGATCTTTTGCACAATGTAAAAATGGTGAAGTTTGAAATAGGCGATACTTTACTGTCGTTGTTGCTGTATTTAAATATCCAAAGCATCAGCATTCCGGCAACTCTCATGTCATCCTCATTAGGCGGATTATCATTGCTTTTGTAGGATGATGATAATTGTGTTCTTATCACTTCCATTGCGTCTTTTGTGAAATGACCTCCCTCGTCAAATATTATTGGAGGCGGCGGAGGTAGTTGCCAAGAATCTTCCATCACTGCATCGTTTTGTTTTGTTTGTACTCGTCTGCGTTTTGATGGTGGTTGAGTCGAATTATTTTTGTTGTTGATGTCTGCATCAGCACACACTTCGGGCTCGTCTACGTCGAATAATGCAAGGAAATCTCGACGAACAATTTCTTTCCGTTCCTCTCTATGATCTTCATTGCCAATATGCCAAGGCTGTTCACACTTTCGGTTGCCATTACGCTCATGATTTGTTTTGTTTCTTACTACATCCGGCACCACAATAGCGTTGCCAACACATCTCATGCATCCAACACAAATCACTCTCTTATGAGCCTCATTGCTGGGATCGAGACCAAACATCAAACATGTGACTTTGCCTTGGCGGTCAGTAAAATATGACTTAGGAGGTGTCAGTCGTTCAGATGACTGGCAACCCCTCTTCGACCTGCGTCGATGTGCACCTGTGCCTTTCGTTGAGGACGTCGTTTGCTCATTTGTGGTAGTTGCCGGGGTTACAATTTGCGTCCTAGACCGAAGCTTAGGTGTTGATGAAACGTTCCCTGAGTCTCGTATGCTTTCGCCGCCGTTGTTGCGGCTAGGCGAAGGGCCGGTAGTGCGGCATGACGACATGGTTACTATGTGCAATGACAGATAAATGCTGAAGGAAAATGAAATTAGAAATGGCGGGAACAAAAAAAACCTTTTTTGCCACAAAGCAGACCTGATTCCACACACAAAGACCTTAAAGTTGTGAATCTATACAAATCTATAGTCCATTTAACTACATTAATTATTCGTCACACAAAGTCCTGAGAGGAAAACCCCCAGCATATTCTAACTCGCAAAAGCATGGGGATCACGAAAATGTTCGGGGTTTTCCTCTCAGGGGTGTATTTTGAAAAATATACGCAATGTATTTCTACGGATTCCTACGTGGACAGTTTGAGTACCGAAAATGTCATCCACACGTGAGTTGGCCGGGCCGTGGCCGCGCCGCCGCGCCGCCGGCTTGTGCTTTGAATATTATTATCATGGGCCGAGCCTGGGCTGTGGGCGTCTTTCTGACGATCTGCAAGCGGCACCACTTTTACAACTTTTTTGAAAACCGACCATCCTCAAGCAGCAGCAAGCAGCAAGCTACATACTTATACTTACTTACAAGCAGCGCAGCTCAATCAAAATGACAACGGCCGTATAGTGGAAGGACATTCCTATCTTCCGCTCTGGTAGTCCAATGAAGCCGATAAGTGGCGTTTTGGAAAGCCCTTGAGCAGCTCTATCGATTCGGCGTGTATTCTTCCTGTTTGGATGGCTTTTGACTGGGTTAATAACGGGTCTAGAGAAAGTGATCGGCAGGACCAGCTTGTTTGTTTTTTTGAACACACCACACATCAATTAGCCCCACATTCACATACAACTCTCGAAATAATAATAACAGTACAACAATGGCAATGGCAGCCAACATTAGCAATCAGCGACGTCCTCTCCGCATCGCCTGTCGAATCCTAACCTTCCTCATATCGCTCTACTTCTTTGCTGTCGACTTGAACTCTCAAACTACAAAGATGATGCTCATGCCACCAATAACCACCAACACCAACACCAACATCATTCCACCCTCTACTACTTCCAAAAACACCACTTCCAAAAGCAACTCCACCACCACCACCACCACCACCTTCAGCTCCACACTACTCAACGACTACCTAACCCAAACCATCCCCTCCCCAACCTTCACCCTCACCCACTACGATCCACACTTACTCGGTGGATTTCGCAATCAACACATGCGATTCGTTGCATTCGTCCACAGGGCAGTACAGCATAACATATCTCAACTACTCCTCCCCTCCCTACGATGGGGAGATGTGTCACAGCCGGGCAAGTCGGTGGGGCATGAGGTATTGTTTGATGTAGTCTATTGGAATAGGAGGGCGGGGGAGTTTGGTTTGCCGAGATTGGTACGGTATGACAAGAATGTGTTGGAGAAGAAGAAGAAGAAGAGAAGTAGTAATAATAGTGGAGAAGAGGAGGAAGAGGTGATTCCGTGTTTTAATGTTACATCTTCCATGTATTCAGGGTTGAATGAAAAGAAATGGAGGAGTAAAGATATCACACTTCGAAAGTATAGTATATGGGATTATTTGGGGGAGCCTTCGGATAAATATGCACATTGCAAATACAAGTTGGATGATGATATTATTATGTCTTCTTCTTCTGATCTTAGGACATATCTTGTTCCTCATGGTGGTACCAAAAATGGTGGAAGGTTATGGTGGGAGTATGACGGACTACAAAGTCATAGGGGGGAACGAGATGTAGGTACGGGGAAGTATCCAGATCATTTGCTGGTAGAGCAGGCAATTTACAAATTACTCATTCCGTCGTTGCCGATACGTCGTGCTATTCAGGAATCACTACTTGATGATGATGATGATGAAGCAATGATTGGGACATCATCATCATCATCATCGACGCTCAATAAACCGACTGTGGTGGCACTACATCCACGTATTGAACATGACATGCTGCTCCATGAAATTTGCAGTAAATTCATGCCATTGAATCTCACCAAGATATTCGATGAATCCATCCGCATCATGCCCAAATTCGATTTACTCTTCATTGCAGTAAGTAAAGCACTTGTGGATGGGACACCTCCCAAACGAATGGAACAGAATCCGGGGTTGTTACAGATTGCAATCGAGAATGCGGTTACACTCGACCAGGCTAGGAAGTATGGAGTGTTTGGCACGAAGGGACAGAGGGGTATCCCAATATTGGAATCTGGTACATCTACTGCGAGCAAAATCAAATTCCCAGTGATGGAACCAGAGAATACAGACGGTTCGAAAGTTGTTACCGCACAGTCGTTGGGGGTGACAGAATTGGTTGCATCAGTGGTCGGTTTCTTTACTGTTCTACAGGCCGATGCATTTGTGGGGGTGCGTGGGTCAACCTTTTCTCAGGATGTCATGTCTGTGCGGTACTATCAGCATTTAGATCGTGGTGGTAGTGCAGATGGAGGGGGAGAGAATAACTTTGTCGTTGGACCGGATGGGATGCGGCAGTTGTTTGGTCCCGCGGAGCCTTTGCCGTGCAAATAAACTTGGTATAGATGAATGATATATGTATATGTTGATTTTTTTCGACTCGATCTAAGTCAATACTTCAACTCGTTAAGCTGGGTCACTCTTGCACTTGATCCTCCTTCCACAACTTCAACTCTTCTGGCATCTTCATGATGTGCCCTGTACAGTTACAGTTTTGCCCCTTCGCGTAGAAACATACCAGAGTTCTACACAAAACTGTATGGGATATTCTAGCAAAATATATACGTTGAACTTCAAACATCAACGTATATAACTTGCTTTGACGTATCATTGCCTGGGACGATGGATATTACGAAGAGTTGATCCGGAATGTCAACTGAGCATCATTGTTTGATATTGTTTGATATCATTATGTATGCTGTATATGATCTGATTAACTTTGCACTTATTTACATAAGTACTTATTGATTTGAACAAGATTGTGAGGAGTTTGAAATAACAAAGTGGTTTTGATATGACATCACGGTTTGTAGATAATGGTCACATCATCGGGACAAGTACCTACTGATGTGGCCTTTTTCAAACCGCTTCGCAACCCTTTCGCAACCGCACAATGTCGCGATCTCCACTACCATCAATCTCTTCTAATCTCTTCTGGAAGTTGCATCAGTCATTGCCCCTATCGACGGCTACGGCTGCAACGGCTCGACGACTGCATTAAGTAATAGACCCACCATGATCAACCGTCGTGTAGTCCTTCTCATACTTGCAGCCGTCGTAGGCTCCACCTCTGCCATCTCTCCAATCACTTCTACCGTCGCTCCACCTAAGCGCAGCTCACCTCTTAATGCGCCATGGGGTGTTGAAAAGGTCGCCCGTGGCGGTGGTGGAGATGTAGGTAGTCGCTTCGGTTCAACTCTGGATGTCATCATCTCCAAACTATTTCCCGCTGGATTTTGCTGGCAACTTGCATCCATGTTGACCAAGTCAGACGCATCATCGGCCAAATTCGCCCTTACCACAGGTGCAGGTGAAGCAGCCGGTGTGTTGGGTGGACATGTCTTATACTCACTTATCAAGGGTGGATATGATAAGAGTGTCCTTGAGTCTGCCTTGCTACTTGCTACTGGTACTCTTTGTTCTGGAAGTAGCTGGCAGCCAGTTGTTAACGCCTTGCAATCTATGGATTTGCCATTTTATGCTGGTAAGTTACATACAAGTATCAACGTATTTTGACACTATCTGAATATCATTCTACTACTTCTCAATAAATTCTAACGAATCTTATCAACACAATATTATGTAATTGCGACTTAAGTGTTTGCCGGAACTTGGATTTTCTGCACATTTGCATTCAACTTTGGACTCCGTATCGCTCGTAACATCTACTCCGAAAAAATGGATGCTGTAGAGGAACCAACGTGGGCTAATGGAAAGAGTGACTTTCATCTAAGTATGACCATTGGAGGTGCTACTGCATTCTTTGTGGGTACCGACAGTGCCTACCGCTCGTCAGAGAACTTCTTGCTCAATATCGTTGGCATCAATGATAAAGATTCTATCGTAAAAGCATGTCTTTTGGCTGGTCTTTCGACATCTCTTGGATTCGGAGTTATGCAAGCTCTGTTTAACGTCTTGTTTCCAGCTGGCAAGTGCTGGATCGACTAGAGAATTATCGAGACAAACAGATAGCAAGCATGAGTGCAGCTGCTGCTTGTGATGTGCCTATCAAACGGTGATTTTGGTGTGTGTCTTACGTTTATTTGCTGCGCACGTGTGTGAAAGTTGATACAATGTTGATAAAATATATCATCACAGTTTGTTTACTCTATCGTATTCTTCCGTATTTTGGACGATCTGTCTTGGAAGTGCTTACTGAGCCAGAGCGTACCTTTGCCCGCCATAGACCTGCTATTCCGGATGCATCAAATAACTAAATTCGATGCAATCTTTCGGTTGACCTTCATCAGAGATCAGAGTTGGTTGAATTGGTCACCCGTGTCTCGGTGATGGAATCATCGGCGATGTCAACATTAATACCAGCACGTCTTCTTCGAAATAAGAGGCGATTGAAGAACTCGCGAGCAGGATTAGTAGCTACATCATCTTTGTCACTATTTCTCCTGGACCAATTCTTCTTTGACAGAGAGCTTGATACAATGTTTGCAAGCGAAGTCAAATAAACTATCTGGTCATAGCTATGTTGAAAGTGAGCTGGTGCTGTACCGGGTGGTAGAAACAGTAGAAAGTACATGATGGCTGAGAACAGATAGAATTTAGAAATGTTTATGAGCGATGTCGAGCACCTGCAGTCGAGCACACAGCCGATCTTGATCTTATGTGTGCTGGGCATCCTGTAAGAGACTAAGTATAAGTAGCTATCTTGTAGAACGCGGCAAGCAGTCTGAGCTGGGATTTTGCTGCTGGGCCTCAAGGGAAGCCATCGTAATATTTTGCCATGTCGACTACAATGGATGGACAAGATAAAGGTGTCAACATCGAAACTGCTCAGCTGCATACGCCAACACTTCTTGAGCTGTGAGCTGGCGAGAAGCGAGAAGCAAGGCAAGAGCAAGATAAAGTTGACTAAAAAATCCCATCCCGCCCCTTATTTCATTTCATTCCCGGGAGCGCTCCCGCCAAATCAAAAACAGTAGAGTTACGTACGTGGGAATTACTACCTAAAACTGCAGCCTCCAGCTCCCCCACACCGACCACCAACTAACATCCACCACACAAAAACAGCGGTAGCGGGATTATTTGAATCCTAATTAATAACCCGTGCGCCTTACTTTCATCGTGGCAGTGGTCTTCTCGCCTGCGTCCCAAAGGAGGATGGCGTACCATAATATATAAAAGAGCGGCTGTAGTAGCAATGGAGTTGGCGGGCCTGGGAGGAGAATTCTCGTCGTGACAACTTCCTGCCATCACATCACCCATCATCTGGCCATCAAGAGAGAATATAAGAGATGCATGGTTTTGAACCACACTCCATACACATCATTCTCGTGTTTCAATCTGGAGACAAACTTGGTTTGTAATAGGTGAGTTAATCCATGGTATTCGATTTTTGTGGAATGTTTCGCTCCCAGGGGTGCAAAGAGCCGTCCATCACCTCCCAAAAGTCTACATGATCAATATAATGAATTCATATTCCCAATGAAGAAAACTATTAGCTCTATCGGAGGGCTGAGGGGCCCTTTTTATCCGTGACGACGAAGCATATATTATATGAGGGGGATTTGATCCATTGTATGTATCAGAGTGACACAATGGAGTGTGATGGATTACGGTTGCTAGATTCTATCGTGTGTGGTGATTGTATGTCTTGTAGCAAAATCGTCCTATGACGAACAATTGAGAAGAATTGTCTTATCTCTGATATGATGAAATTCTATGGTTTGTATTCTCCGAGGGTTAAGTTTTGTTTTTATCACACACAAATACTACTGTTGCATGAGTATATTATTATTTGTTATTTGGGATTTATTTCAAGATGTGTTTTGACTCGTTATACTCACTTCAAGTGGTTCATCCTACTCTCTCCTCAGTTATTTAGTAGGAAGTAGTGTAATTGTCTTTTTGTAAGTAAAGAGTGATTGATTATGTTTGAGAGTGATTGTGCAAAGAGTGATGAACATACTTTAAACACTATGAACACTAAGGTGTGGTGAAAGTAATTTTCCAATTGATACTCCTGACTTTGCACGAAATGAGACATCATCGCACCATCTTTTTAATATCATGATCTAAATTAGATTTCACTCACTCAATCATTCCCATCTTGCTCTATCTCAATCCATTCCACAGATCTCGTCTCGTTTGCTCTGCAATCATGAGTGATGAAGGCAGTATTGATGATGAAGACTTGCGCACGCTCCTTTCCAAACACGCTCCCATTGATGATTGGGGACCGATCTATCAACGAGTGAAACGCTTCCCTGAAGAAGCAAGACAGAGATACTACCGGAATGAGACTCCGCTCCAATGGGCGGTGAAGGCGAGGGAAGTGAAGCGGACTGATAAGTCAGAGTCACTATCAAGAATAAAGCGGATTCAAGTGTTGCAATTGATTATAGAAGAGGCTGACCCATCGTCTCTTACCAATCGTGACGAAGAGGGTCGCACAGCTCTACATGCAGCATGTAGTGCTGGACGCTCTTGGGATATCTTGCAGCTACTAGTGGAAGCAGAGGATGCATTGTTTCGGCAAATGAAACAGGAAGGGGGTAAAATAAAGGAACAGGAATTAGTTGAACAGAGAAGTGCCATGCTCAAAACTGATCAGCCTGGAGGGAATTTACCATTGCATCTAGTTGCGGCCTGCCCATCTTTCGATGAGTTATTTGAAGCCAACTTTCCCTACGCTCCATTCGATGAGTGTGTAATTCATTGCTCCAATACGCAGAATATCATCTCAGCGTATAACACAACAACTACAGTTCGAGAGGCAAATCCTCAAGCGATTTGGGACAGAGACTGCGAAGGGGAGATTCCTTTACATGCCGCTGCTTCGTGGGGGAATCTGGGATCAGTTCTCTCCCTATTAATGGGTGCTACGGTATTGTCAGTAGGCGATCCTTGCACTGGTGCAAAAGATGCGGCACAAACTCTAGATGATAGCAATAAGACACCTCTTGATCGTGCCTGTGAGAGAGTTTGCGCTATGTGTGTTCACGAGAAGCCCTTCCGCGCTCCTAGAATTGACAACTTTCGAGTAAGTGTAACTAGAGAGGATCCGTTCATGTCGAGTGCTAGAAGAGATCGACCTATGAACAGAAATATACGATTGAGCGTCAATCAAACTCAAAGCCGACGTAGAATACCAGGTGTTGGTGGTAGCTTCCGTTCATCATTTGCATCTAATTCTACAGCAAATCCGTCAGATATCATCATGCTCCGTGATTCATTCATAAGCTCACGCCAACCTATCGATCCTGTTCTTGGACTGAAGCCTCTGTGCGAAGATGGGCACGAGGAATTTGCAAAAGTAGAGATGCTAGCAAGAGCAGCTCAAGGGTATTTTAACGTGAGCAGCAATAGATTCGTCGTCAGATTCCCATCACTTCTTCATGCCATCATTGAGCTAGGATGCCCTCCTGAACTAGTTTGGCATACTGCAACCAAGTATCCTCATGAGGTGGAGAAGGTGGACGAGTCGGGGAAGTCGCCCTTGTTCCTTGCTGTTGAGAAGTTGAGGAATTTGTTGCACCACCGTCGTGAACAGATGATAATCTCAGATGTCAGTCCAAACCAGGAAGCAGGAGACGATAAGTCGCGATCAGATGATAGTGCTGGGAGCGAGGTCTCTGATGCTTCAGCTGTGAGGAATTCCTTCTCGCAATCACTCTTCCTTGGGAATGATAATCAGCTCAATTTAGATGACGTCAATGCTCTGTCGTCACAATTTGAAGGAGAGCTGAACATCGGCCTAGATACTCCTACTGCTGTCGATGAAGTCGAAGAATCAAATCGAGGCAAAGTTGATACAGACATTCTCATGTGTAAAGAGATTATTGACATGCTCATCAAATCAAGAGTATTTGGCAAGCCAACAATGACATCTGTTCCTGATAATGAAGGTAGGCTTCCCATTCATGTGCTGTTGGAGGCTGGCGGATTGTGGATAAGTGACAATGTTTATCAAGCCGATGGCGAATCGAATACAACAGATACTACGCATCAGAATCTTTGCATCATGAACACACTCATCGACGCAAATCCACAATCGCTCTTGATAAGGGATCGCAAGACAGGTTTGTACCCCTTCATGATCGCAGCCATGTCAAACACAGATGGTGCAAATAATTGCACTAAGGAACTAGAGACTATTTTCCGACTTCTTTTAGAGAGCGCAGAAGTCATCTCATATTGTATCCAATAGCGCTTTCTTTAGTTTATGTTGACTCACTGTAAATAAATAAATCAAAAACTTGTACATCTACCCTGTACTATCATCTATTTATTCTACTTCCGTTTGGAAGCGGAAAACTCGGCTCTTTGCACAGCGAGGTCGTCGCACATTACCTTGTGCACAGGCCAATCTGCCACTTGGCAGTCACGGGAGCAGTAGTTTGCATTGCGGCAACGGGTGCAGAATAGCATGCTACTACGTTCTACCTGCTGATTGGGATGACAGCAGTGCTTGTTGCAGCAATGTCCCATCTTCGAGATTGTTTTGACTTCTTTATATTTCTCATCCAAGCAGGAGCAAGAGATTCGCTTCCTGAAGAAGCTTACAAGTGTATGAGAATCGGAATTGAGCAATTCCACCCCCTTGGCAGGTTTAATTGTTGCTGAAGTTTTAAGCAACATCATTGCAATGTGTTGCTCGAAGTAAGCTGCAAACGAAGCAATGAGACGAGCAAAACCTCCACCATCTAGTAGAATATCCTGAGTCCCGAGGTATAAGAAGAATGAGACGATCGCCTCCATCTTCGTAGAATCAGTTAAACACTCCATGTGCTTCTCAACAGCCTCAAATGCGCTTTTAAATGATTCGGCCAATACTTTGACATCAGACAAATCGCCAATAGAGAAGAATGTAGAAGTGAAAGTTGTGATGAACTCTGCACAAACATGGCCAGCAGGAAACTGATCGAAACCATGCTTGCACCTACTATCGTCGTGCGCCGTTACAAGGGCAAGGGATCCGATTACCAATTTTTGCATCTGCAGATTTTGAAGAGGGAGTGAGTTTTCCTCCCTCACTTCCTCTGTCTCATTATCCTTTGCCTTAGCAGCCTTTGCATTCCTCCTCGCTTGCCCCTGGGCCTTCTTCCTCGATGGCATGTTGTCAGAATTATCGAACATACCCTTAGCATCTCTGCAGAGGAATGCCATGGTCGAAAAAGCTCGGTGAAAAATTCAGCTTTTCATTCATGTATGAGTGAGACATATCGATACTATCAATCATACCATACCATACCATACCCCCATACCTTCTATCGACTAAAATAATCTATCTATCTATCTACCTAAATACATGATTGAAAGGTAGAGCCAACATGTCGATACTGAGAACGTACCGTACCTACGCTAAATCTCTGGAGCAGTTGAATCATGGAAGTCATTCATGAACGATCAAGCACTCAAATCAAGCACTAACAACTCTTTCCATCGATTACCCAATCCATTGACGTCGACATGACTTCCGAAACGATGCCTCCAACTCCACCACCACTAGTCCGAATCGTTTGCAGCCCCTACGACTCGGACAACGAAGACGGATTCATGGGAGCGACTTCACCCGACAACTCTTCGTTCATCTTTCCACCGAGTGATAGGAAGAAAGCGAGGACGAGGGGAAGAGGAGGCAGCAAAAGGATTACCTTCTTGGATGAGATTAGCCGAAATGCGTCAGGAATACAAAGATTTGGTCAATCGATGGCAGTTCATGCTAATCACACTCTCCAACGACTCATCGCACCAGAGACTGAAGATAGTGATATCGATGGATATGATAGTGATGAAGTTTCAGAACGTGTTTGGAGGAAGAGCAAGTTGGATATACTCATGGTGAAGGCGTTAGACAAGGCAGACATGTATGCTTCAGCTCTCTGTAATCAAGGATGTATTGGCCTTTATGGGGAAGAGTATTCTGACGACGATTCGTGGAGCAGCTTTGAAGAGGTCAGGTCACGCCGAGAGAGGCGCAGTCGAAGCCGAACAAGGAAGAGCAGGAGAACGAAGAAGCCAGCGTCGACAGCAGTACCTTACGCTTACGGTGACGGAAACTTGAGTGAATCCCTCTCGATTACGAGCGATGATGTGTCATACACGTTTGAAGATAAGAAAAGTCCCACCAAAGCCAGCGTATTGTCCTCTCCAAAGAAGGGAGCAGCCACCGCACCATGCGCAAAAGCGTCGTTGATTAGACAACGGAGGGAAGAGTTCTTGCGCCGAAAGGATTCGGGAGGTGATACCATCGCAGTCTCTCGCACTCGTCCGTTGAAACGTCATCAGATCAAGAAACCTCACTACGTTCCATCCCAGGAGCTGCGAGCCAAATACTTTGGCTCCAATCGTGGGGAGCTTGTGAACGAGAGACCAAACCTAACTTCGCAAGAGGATGATGTCCTGTATGGTGAGAGTATTCCGGATCTTGTCGACTCTTCTTCAAATGATGATTCGGCAGAGAAGGCATCTTCCAATTACAAATGGCAGTCGAACGCGGCTCTAGTGAACATCCCGATTGGAGACAGTATCTTCCTCACGTCAAGTCATCTAGGACCATCAGTTTCACGTGTTCCATTTGAGATGGGCAATGCTCTACAGATGGGTGATATCATTCTTCGTTTGAATGGTGAAGATGTCTCGAGTGCGGAAGTTGGCGTTGTTGGGAATGCGCTAAAGAGTATGAGTGGCAAGAGAGTGCATGTGTCATTCCTTAGGAAGCGAATGTTTACCTAGGTGGTTAGTTCGTGCGTGCGCTATTAGATGTTTCTGTTATGGTACCGTTAGTCTACACGTTTTGTTACGCCTGATGTCTATGGAAAGAGCAATCAACAGATATAACGAATATGTTCAATGCAAGCGTTCCATCCATTCATGTCCTAAGTAGATTAACGTGATCAAGATCCAAAAGTGAAATAAGAGATATGTTGTGTCATAAACAATGTAATTTACACGACTTCTACACTAATGTACACTCATCATCATCATCAATTATTACTCACTTTGGCAAACCAGCCCCCTTCCCTCGCCCATCGCCATACACTCCCTTCAATCCAAGCTGTGCACAAGCACAACTCAACCCCAACAAATTCGGAAAGTAAATATTAAAATCCTTCATTGTAAACCATCCCGTCACCGACCAACACAAACAATTCACAAAACACGCAATTGTAAACGGTAAAGGAATGGATGCAGCAGATTTGGTCTCCAGGACATGTTTCAAAGCCACCAATGGACTAGCAAATAATACCACACAATAAAACACTCCCTCCCTCCCAATAATATCCGCTGCCACATCCTTCTCTAAAATCTGTGCCAAACACACATTCCCCACTATTATACAAGCTGCTCCCCTCACATGCACCCTAATTTGTTTCACTGCTCCCATTACTGTACAATATCTCACATACATTCGGAAATAGTACGTGCCCAGAATGACACCCACTCCATTCGACATGTACACAGAGGGTAGATTCTTTAATATACCGTACATCACCCAAACGAAACTGTTGCTAATCATGGAGGAGTAGGGTAAGAGTGGTAGGGCTCCGGTGGATTTGTCACGTGCAACTTGGAGGATTGTGGGTAGGGGTGCGAGGAAGCAGAGTACTCCGCAGTAGGGGGCGAGTGTGCCGCAGAGTGTTAGGAATGATGATTGCATCATGGTTGTCGATAGTAGATGTAGAGGATACGATAGGTGATGACCAATCAATAGTCGGCGTAGGAGACTCCAATTGAAATTGTTTTGGTTTAGTTGTCTTTCTCTCTCTAGAGAATAGAGGTAGTAGCTATTGCAACATTATTATGAAGCAAGACAACATCATCGGACCACACTGCGCCGCCTACTGCCGTGCCGCAAGGACTTGCAAAGTGCGAAGATCAAAGCAAAGATTTTTGGCGGGCCAATGGAAATTTGCAGGAGAGCAGCGCACGGTACCTAGATCGGGACTTACTTTTGCGGGACCGGGCGACCGACTCGTGCACAGCACGCGTTCAACGTTCATCTATCACGATGTAGCTCAAATTTTTCTTTGCTGGGAAGATATCCACAAGATTGGAGCAGTTGGAGCCGTCCATTACCATTACACCATCACCAAGGATAAGGATGATGTCAACCATAGACCCCAACGCCGAGCTCTTCGACACCCCAGACGGCGGCAGCTCCATCCCTTCCGGTCCACCTCCATCGGCACCCCCGCCAACACTCGATGAAAACAACACACCTGCAGGAGGAGGCACCCTCCACCTATCCGTAACCGACCCACAACAAATCGGTGAGGGACGAAACGCCCACACCTTCTACCGAATCGACGTCCGCCCCAACCAATACGCTGATACGATCGCCTCCGTCCGTCGACGCTACAGTGATTTCCGATGGTTATTCCAACGCCTGCAGGAGGAGCGACCGGGGGCAATCATCCCCATCATTCCCCATACCAAGGCGTTTCAAATTGAGAAACGATTTAGTGAAGAACTGATTGAGGAACGTCGTGTGTCTTGTGAGGCGTTTCTGCGGAGGGTTCAAATACATCCTGAATTGGAGGGGGCTCCCTCGATTAGTTCCTTTTTCTCTCCCGACGCAGAGGTGTTTGAACAAGCGAAAAAAGATCATCCAGAAATGGAGGGGTTCATTTCCTCCGAAGATGGTACTACCAGTTCGGCCAAGGAAAAAGTGAAGCATTTCTTTGTCAAGGCGGGGATTAAGGCCAAGGTGGCACGTGGGAAGGATTTGGAAGAAATACCCGATGCGGCACAGATGGATGAGGTGGAGCAGTATTTGTCCACGTTGGAGACACATGTGAAGGCTTTGGCGAAGGCTACGTTGTATTTGGTGGATGTTAGTAAAGATACTTCGACGCATATGCATGAGTTGGGACAGTCGTTGTTTGGATTGCATCAGACTTATGATCCGGATACGACCACATCTGAAGAAGATGGCAGTAGCAGTAGCAGTAGCAGCAGCAGTACCAACAAGAACAATTCAAATGTAAAGTCGAAAAATCCCTCCCTCAAGACCATATCCAACATCTTCGCCTCCCTCTCAGCAATCAACAAGGTAAAATACGACGACAATTACGCCAAAGTATCCAAACCCATCCACGAAATTCAAGATAACATCAAGGCAGCACGTCTCGCACTCAAACGTCGGAAGGATCATGCCATCACCTACAATACCTTTTTACAACAAATCAAAAACCGCCAGGCAACGCTTGAGAAATTAAATCAAAAGAATGCAACTTCTCCACAAGCCACGACGGAAAATCAAATTGTGAGTACACAGCAATTGTTGGATGAATCGAATAAGGCATCCAAGGTGGCACTTGCGGCGTTGGAGAAGGTGACGCAGCGTGTGTTTCGTGAGATGGATCGATTTAAGCTTAGTGTGGATGCGGAGATGAGACTGTTGTATGTGAATCATGCACGTGTGCAAGTGGATTATAGTCGGCAGTTGGATGTGGAATGGAATAAATTGCTTCCGAATGGTGGTGGTGGTGATGATGGTGTGAATGGACGAGTTGGAGGTGCAGGTGGTAGTGGTGTGAATGATGGTGTTTTGTCCAAGGAAGCGGAGATGTTGATGATTTGAGTGTAGATAATAAATGATGGATGGAGAAGGCAAAGCAGCAAGAGAGGGTGCAGGGAAGAGATTAAGTTGTATTGTTGCTGGACTTCTAATAAAAGACCTCTGCCATAAAGTAAGATGACAGAGTACATTTTAAAGTTTTATTAAGATGACAGAGTACAATAAGTATTAAGATGACAGAGTACAAATCAAGTTAGTAAGTCTTCACAGTTTGGAGTTTGGGACAAAAGACGAAACCCTCTCTTGAGATCTTGCAAATGAAATGAATTCTTTGGATACAAATGATCAAGCAAAACCTCGATCTTTTCAATAATTACCCACAATACACATTAAAGTACCCACCTCCTTTTAGAATCTTGAAAACGAAATCACCAGAAAACAGAAAACACAACCAAGAACACACACGTAAAAAGATGCAGATCGATGCTCAACGCTCAATCTCAATGCTCAAGCTACAATCAAGCGCACCACAGCCCACAGCAACGTGGGTGCCCGTGAACTAACACTCATCTTCAAATAGATCAAGAGAAAGATGACAGCAAAACGCAGCACCAGTCATATACAAACAATCGCAGGTGTCCTAGGCAATGTCCTCGAATGGTGAGATCGATCAACAATGCGTCATGTTCATGAACCTCTTTTGCCTCCTTCTTGCTTTGGGATATGTAATTCTTTTGTTCGCATGCAGCATTACTTTATTTCTAATTTCCTTCGTGAAATGAGCTCGTGCTAACACACTATATAATATTATCATATTTTATCAATCTCTTCAGGTACGATTTCGCCCTCTACGGGTTCTTCAGTGACATCATCGCCCAAGTATTCTTCCCACCCGGTCAAGACAACCTCCTCCTCAGTTACATAGTCTTCGGCGGGGCCTTCGTGGCAAGACCATTTGGTGGATTAATCGCCGGACATGTGGGAGATAAGCATGGACGAAAAAGGGCACTGGTGATGAGTATGATTAGTATGTCGATACCGACGTTTGTTATGGGTTGTTTGCCCGGGTATTCTTTGATTGGGGGATGGAGTACGGCGTTGTTGATTATTTGTCGGTTGGCGCAGGGGTTGAGTGTTGGTGGGCAGCTACCCGCAAGTGTTGTTTATACAGTTGAAACAAAGCCGAAAGGTGAGCGTCGGAAATAATATGATCAGTACTTGTAGATTTTGACACAAGAAGAGTTTTCCTTTTCCTTTTCTAACCCTTGACATATCTCATTTTCTTATGTAGAACACTGGGGTTACTATGGAGCATATGTTTCCTTTGCAGCTGGTCTAGGTGGAATGTTAGGCAACTTGGTAGGAGCCTTCTTAAGACAATTCCTTACAGATCAACAGCTACTCTCGTGGGGGTGGCGTATACCCTTCCTTTCTGGGATATTAATGGCTGCAGTTGCAGGATTACTTCAGTTTGTTGGCGAAGAACACAATCCAAATGTAGCAGAATATAGTAGTCATGAGAGCAGTAGTAATAGTAGTATTGGAGGAGTACAAGAACTAGAACAAAAACATCCGATAAAGGAAGCATTGAGGAAAGAAAACTTGGCTGCGTTATTCAGTTCAATGTTAGTTCCCATGCTGGGTGGGTGCGGTTGGTACATAACATACATTTGGATGGCGGTGTTCATGGAAACTATCCTGAACCCTCCAGTTGCTGGTGCGTTCTGGGTGAATTTGACCGCATTAATTTTTGGCCAAACATCATCATTACTCATGGGTTGGTGGTCTGACAAAGTTGGAAGAACAAAGCTGATGCTCACAGGAGCAATATTGACGGGTATCACTGGACCTTTTTTTGTTTGGATCATTTCACATGGAAATACAGTCGGAGCATTGTTAGCACAAACAGCATTAGGAATAGTGCAGTCATTGTTCCAGGGGCCACTCTTTGCGTATCTGCCTTCGAAATTCCCTCCAAAGATTCGCTTGACGAGCTTTTCACTCGGTTACAACATTGGCATTTGCATTTCGGCAGGTTTCTCTCCAACAATTGCTACAGCGTTAGCTCAAAGTTATGGTGATGACGCTCCAGGTTTCATGTACTCCTTTTTTGCTGTGGCGACATTGATTGGGATGTTTCTAGCCACGAAAATACGGTATGATGATGATATCACTGTGGACACTCCGACGGTTGATGTGGAATCCGAATCGATTGTCGAAGAAGGAAGAACACTTCCAGGATTTGTATAACTCATGATGATTTCTTAAATAATAATGTACACTAGATTAATTCTTAAACATTCATGTTGTTGTTTCACCCATTACATTTCCACTCAACTGAGCGCAGTAGGCTCAATTTGCAAAAGGTAATGAGATACATGCATATGCACACGGTCATCATCTTTTCCATCTTCTTCTTCTTCCGCCGTCTTTCCAAGTTCATAGGGACAATGAGTCCGAGAATATTCACAGAAACTTTCATCTCCAGAAATGATGGGGAATAGCTGATAATTAATATTCTTGGTTGTAACACCAAGATAATTGGTGACAATCTTGGAGACAGTTTCTTCATTCAATTTAGATGAATCTTCCAGCGACAGTCTTTCCATATTGGTCGCTGTGAAAGGATGACCAAGTGCACATGGCTTGGCGAACCCCTTTTTCACTAATGTGCCATAGGCTGCGTTGATATGAACAACTGTCTGTGGAAAGCTCGCCGTGAAAAGAACTCTTGCATATGGAGAAAAGGCAACAGCGTCCTCCAATGTAGTAGTAGTAGTATCCGTCCTGTGGTGCATCGCAGCAGCAGGAACAGGATGAAACTTGATTTTCTTGGCACTACGGTCATCATGGTGATTTCCCTTTCGTTTCATATCAGTAGAAGAAGAAGGATTCTTCAATGATGCAATAACAGCAGCAACATCCGATGATCTACTACTTGCTACTGTCAAGGCAGCAGACTGAGGAGAAAAGTTGGCAGCGGACTTGACATCATTTCGATCCACAAGAAACGTGTCTCCACCAAAACAACTTCGTCTTTTACTCTTGTCATCAGCATCCCCAGCTTCGCCACCAATCTTGTAGATGGAATCAAGGACAGATCCCAACTGACCAAATTGTACAGAGTCATAGTCAATAACTGCAATCGGCCGGTTATTGTTATTATTTTTGGGTGGTTTTGACAGTGCCTTGGAGTATGCATGTTCTGTCTTGATGATACTATTGCAGCATCTATCATCGCTCTCCGACGATGATGAAGACGATGATGTAAAGGACTCATCGTCTATTGCATTCTTATTGTCTTGATGATGGCAAGAAGTGTTCTTCGTTTGTTTCTGTTGAGAAGAATAACAACGTTGAAGACGTTCCGGTAGAGGAATATCACCACGGTGATGCAATTTCAGAGCCTTCTGCAATTTCTTGAATTGTCTTCGGTCATGCTCCTTGGATGTTAGGAGGCTTACTAGACTCAAGTCAATGTCTGGGTGTGTGTTACCCTGTAATTGACGAATGATGTTCTTGAACTTCTCCTTGTGACGATGACGATGACATCGTGCATGTTGTTGTTGTTGTTTATGTCTACGACGTGGCTTCACGTCCTGGTAAAACTGTGATGACGATGATGCTCCTTGAGTGCTTGTGTCCGCAGATGAGGTAATTTCTTCACAGCAATCGTCATTTACACTGCTACTACTGACATCATCATCATCAGAGGAGGATGAATTATCGATGTCAGCGGCGTATCCCTTTTTGCTTCCTGCAATCCATATTTCTCGGGTGAAAGCCATTGTGTTTTATGAGTAGTATAATTGATTGATGGCCCTTTGAGCTGATGGAACTTGTAAGCTTCACTGTGCCTGATGATGGCCGTACAGAACTTCAGTGTAGTTGAGTTTTGTGCTCTCGTCCTGTCCTGAATACATCACCGACCATTTTATTTACTCTTCTCTCTGTTAGTTTATTTGCCTGCATGAAATGATTTCAGCCAGCTGCCTCAGATAAGCGTTCGTATTGAGTACCGCTTCAAGGAAACAACAACAACACGTGGTGACATCGAAGTACGTCATTTCATGTAGAACATACTAATTCCTAAACTTTTGCAAAGGATCTGAGTCGCGAATTGTCACTCTGCTTCAAGTGACGTTCTTGCGTTTTCTGAAAAAATATATTTGTGAAAAGTGAAAACCACACCATACCAACAAAAGCAGCCCAACTAACCAAACGAACCTACATAAACATGTCACCTATCTGACATATGGTGTTCTGATTGCATTATCTACGATTAGATAGATTTTGCAGTGTCCAGCTTTTGAGATCGAGGAGTTGCTTTTGTGGACACAGTAGTGCGTACATAACTACACAGGTTGCCAAAAGAGCGAAACGACGAAGAATATTCTTATGACAGAAGCTTCAACTTTTTCTTCTACTACTGGAAACTGGAATTTGTTCTTTCGCAACATACTTGAGTCTTCTTAAACACCCAGAAGCGCTGAAGCGCAACGATAAAGGGCATAGAGCATGTCGTCATCCGTAGTAAACCGCATACAACATATGTATGTCGTCAAGAAGACACGAGAGTGACCAAGAATTGAAACGAAAGATATTCACACATTTATATACACCAAATCCATCAACACAAGATGATGTATGACAAGATATCAACAGTAGTTTTGAAGGAGAGAAAATAACAATGCGGAAACAGTGATTCTCAGCAGCAGCAACAAGGTTAGAGGGAGAGTTGACATTTTCTTGGAAATGACATGGAAAAACGTATAGAAAATGAGTGGTGGAATACGACGTAGCTCAATTCGACTCTGTTGAGATTTTGCAGAGGTGACTGTACTGGCAACAAGAGTTTGTTGACCGCATATAGTGGATGAATAATAAGAAAACACACTGAGGTGAAAGGAAGAATACACGATCAAAAACTTTTGTAGCAGATTAACGTAGTCTGCATCTCACTACGTGCTTTTACTAGAAATACCAATCCAGCTGACTGGCAATCTAACACAACGCTATTAAGAAATGAGCAATTAGTTCTACTTCGATCCATTGTTTGCCGATTTCCGAGGTGACGCACGAGCACATTTTTGTGCTGTCACATGTAGCACACTTTTGTGCTATCACTTCTTGTATGCAGGTGTCATTGTCAAACTTCTCGCCTCAGCAGCCCTAGCATGACCCTCTAATCCTTCCAACCGTGCCATCCTCACACTATCCTCAACCATACCCTGACTATCCTTCTTATTGTCAATTCTCATCCAAGTCCTAATACGCAAAAAGTTGAAAACAGATAAGCCACCAGTATAACGTCCTGTACCACCAGTTGGCAATGTGTGATTGGGTCCAGCACCATAATCACCCAATACTTCAGCAGCATGAGTTCCAATGAATAAACCACCATAATTGGCACATCGATCTGCCACCTCTTGACTATTCTCCGTTTGAATTTCCAAGTGCTCCGGAGCCAATTTGTCCGACATGGCAATACATTCATCCATATCTTTGCATACTATCGAGAAAGATTGAGTCAATGCCTCCTTGGCAGTAGATCGATTCGGTTCCGGGAGACAATCCACCTGACGCTCTACTTCAGCATTTACCTTGGAAATCATATCCACATCAGTACTCACAAGAATCGCACGGGCCACAACATCATGTTCCGCCTGAGCTATCAAATCAGCCGCCACAATCTCCGCATCGGCGGTATGATCGGCAATCACCAACACCTCACTCGGTCCAGCAAGCATATCAATCCCACAATATCCATTCACCAATGATTTTGCGGCAGTTACCCATTTATTCCCCGGCCCAACAATGACATCACATGCGGGTACTTCGGCAGCACCGAGTTCGTCACAGGCCTCGATACCGTAGGCCATGCACCCGATGGCTTGGGCACCACCGACGCAAAGGACGATGTCTGCACCAGCCACGTGGGCAGCGGCAAGTGTGATGGGGGCTGGTCGGGGTGAGGCTAGGACGACGTATGGACAACCTGCCGCACGGGCGGTAACGACTGTCATGAGGACGGAGGAGGGGAGGGGATATCTTCCTCCGGGAGCGTAGCATCCGGCAGCTGCAGGTGTGTGGTGATTCGAGTTATTCGTTTTGTAATGTCAACATTAACCAATGGTTGTATACAATACGCAAAGAGAAAATTGATTGGGTCAGTACATGATAGAATTGCAGTTGCAGTACGTAATTCAAACAAGTGTTACACCAAAAAGAAAAAATGGCCTCAGTAGGAAGGCAACAGTTGATTTATTTCGTCATTCGAACGTTGGAAGACACATAAAACTGTATTCATCATTAGCACATCTTTTCTTCATTTCCAGCGCTCCTCATTGACAACTCTTTCACATCATGTACACACT
Source organism: Skeletonema tropicum (assembly GCA_037178625.1). Taxonomy (NCBI): domain Eukaryota; phylum Bacillariophyta; class Thalassiosirophyceae; order Thalassiosirales; family Thalassiosiraceae; genus Skeletonema; species Skeletonema tropicum. The sequence continues at coordinate 1,990,462 of CM074136.1, forward strand.
TGTCTCCTTTTTTCAAACAGAACAAGAAAATCACAAGAAAAACACAACATCACTATCACGTACCACGACAAGGACTAACCGAATGACCAGCCCTCCCCCCCGGAATCTCAATACTCATATCCACCACACTCTTTCTCTGCGCCTCGGCAAACAACTTGACCCTCTGATGAATATTCAATAACGATTGTCGTTCTTCGTTGGACAAACTGTCGAAGGCCTCTTGACATTGTTGCTTACTGACAAGGTAGGATGCGTTTGTGTCATCTGCGGGAATGTCGCCTAGGCGTTTGGCAACGGTTAACAATGCCTTCGGACTGCAGGAGGAGGAGGAGAGGGAGTCGTCATTATTGTTGGTGAAGGGACGGAGTTCGGAGAGGATGGCTTTCGATTGGGTGAGTGCGGTGGGATCGACGGGGTCTTTGATTTCGAGTTGGACGTCGGCGGGTGTTCGTGGGGTTAGCATGGTTTGTAAGGTGAAGGAGTAAATTGGTGGGAATAGTAACGCGAGTAGAATGGTTTTCTCTAGGAGATTGAGGGCCATTGACTACAACATATCCTCCTCTGCAGGGATTGGTTTATGACGGTGAATGGTGATGAAGTGGAAGCGCAAAGCACAAATCTATCTGCTGACAGCGGACACAAGAAAGAAAAGATGTGAGGGAAAACCATTGCAAGTTGTGGCTGGGAGCAAAGAGATGGACGTCTTCAAATTTGCACACATATGTGTCGCAACGTCAGTCAAGATGAGAAATACTTTGAAAGATTGAAAAAAGTGGCTGGCAAAATAGTGAGAGTTGCAGGGTAGATATAATTGCCTTCTCGTCTACTGCCCACCGCAGCCGAAACAGTGTGCGACGACGTATCATAGTTTCTTATTTTGTTTCTAGCAATGTTTCCAACATCAATAGTGTCGTAGTAGTGATCATCCTGAGACGCAATGTTTAAGAACGCAGTCCGAATGAGAGTGGCAACCGAGGAGGAGGTGAAAATGTTGGCGCAGCAGCAACAGGAACGGCTAAGACAACATCAGCAGCAGCAGCAGCAACAACAACAGCAACAACAACAGATACAGAAACCACGTTTGAAAATCCAGAGTGTGGCAAGGTCAAGGGCTCCAAAGCAGCAAGCGCAGCAATCAAATTTTTCGTTCCCGTTCCATCCGCAGTGGCAAATTCCAAGAAATGTGATTGTGAAAAAGATGATCTTGCCGCCTACTCCTACAGCTTCTCAGCGCAGTCTTACAGGGATGTAGAGTTGCTACACACTCTACATAATGTTGAGAGTTGTCGCGACTTGGCACCATAGTTGTATCACACGTCTTAGGTTCAGGATGGATACCGAAGTAATGAATACTAACATTGTTTAGATTCAGTTTATCTTCACTGACTTGCTTATCATTACATATCATATATGTAACAGAAATTTTAAAGTACGTCTGGTGGGCCCTCAAGAGGCGACATTATCTACGCTAAGTGATAACGAACATGTGCTGCAGTAGCTATTATTTCCCAGATCGCACCCTATCATTACATATCATAATATACTTCCGTTACATGGGATTTCTAGTTACTTCTGAGCACGTAAGGCATTCATCGCAGGGATTAGCAGTCTCATCGTTCTTATTCTCAGATCTGATATCAACTCGTTGCTGATGAAGTAACAGATAGAGATTCTTGAGGCAAGCGGCGCTCTCCTCCGATCCACATCCAAGCCGTTGCTGATAAATCTTGAGAGCTTGTTCAAATGCAGCCATTGCTCTATAGCTGTACTCAGTACCCATATTAGCCATGATGGTGCCCATCATGTGGAATGTGTCAGCGACCTCCACTGACTCTTTTCCATTCAGCTTTTGCTGTAGAGCAACACACTTGTTGAGCGTGTAAAGAGCCTCATTTAGATTTCCCTCCGACATGTGGAAAGTGGCAGTTTTCTTCATCTTGCTTACAACGCAATCACCTTCGTTGGTGCTGCAACAGTAGATCTCACGATGATCGGCTGCAGCGCTTCTTTCTTGCTCAGCGATGATGCTGAGCTGCAAACGTTTGGAATCAGCGATATTGATGGAATCATCGACGATGCCAACATCAATATCAGCACGTCTTCTTCGAAATAAGAGGCGATTGAAGAACTCGCGAGCAGGATTAGTTGCTACATCATCTTTGTTATTATTTCTCCTGGACCAATTCTTCTGTGACGGAGAGCTTGATACAATGTTTGCAAGCGAAGTCACATAAACTCTCTGGTCATAGCTGGGTTGAAAGTGAGCTGGTGCTGTACCGGGTGGTAGAAAGAACATGATGGCTGAGAACAGATAGAATTTAGAAATATTTATGAGCGATGTCGAGCACCGGCAGTCGAGCACACAGCCGATCTTGATCTTGATGTGTGCTGAGCATCCTGTAAGAGACTAAGTAGCTATCTTGCAGAACGCGGCAAGCAGTCTGAGCTGGGATTTTGCTGCTGGGCCTCAAGGGAAGCCATCATATATTTTGCCATGTCGACTACTTTCAAGATGTCAACATCGAAACTGCTCAGCCATTCTTGAGCTGAGACAAGAGACAAGAGCAAGAGACGAGCAAGCTAGATACTGGCGGGAAAAACAAAACACTTCAATGTACCTACCTACAGTGGAATAGATCGACCGGGGGACAAAAATTTTGGCTAGCCTGAGATCCAGGGGGGGTTCACTCCAAAATCGACAACCCATCATTCCAGGGAGATTTGTCCGAATAGGGTGTCCACACACCAAATTTCACATGTGAATTTCACACTTTGGAGGTCAAAATTCACACTTTGTGTGAAAATGTGAATTTTAAAATTCACAATAGAAAAGTTCGCCCGTGACTTGGTCGGAAAGTCAGACCGTGGCCTTTCTCGTGTAGGATGTAAGGGTTCATACTCACATTGCATTGCGCAAGAGATGCGCAATGGTTAGCGTTGAGTTAGACTGAATACTGGTTTACTGTGTACTTTGAGGCTTGTACGCAGCTATAATCTGTTGTAACGTTTAACGAATATAACAAAAAAGACGGCTTGTCACTACACGAGTGACAAGTACGCGCCTTCGGGATATCGGTTGTGCTTAGAATAGATAGTTAGCTGTGCTATTTCTGTAGGTAAGGTACACATTTCGGGGGTTAGCTGCAGACAGTCTAGTGTGACGTGTGGCAGCAGGATTTACGACAGATGTTACCGTGAGAGGATGTACAATCTCCACGGGCGATGTTTTGTAACAAGTTGCGACCAATCTCGTCCAACTCGTGAGTTTTAAATTTCACATTTTCACAGCCAAAAATCACATTTGAGACAGGAGGGGGGCAAGAGGGCGTTTCCCCCATTTCATTGAGCCTTTGGCGCCATGAGTGCCCCCCAACAAAACACAGCAGCAAACGCAAACTACTGTGAAATTTACTGTGAAATTTGCCGTGAAATTTGTTGTGTGGACACAACGTGAATTTCGGTGAATTTCACATTTTGCATGTGAAAATAGGGTGTCCACACAAAACGTGAATTTCACATTTCACATGGTGAATTTCACTTTGCAAATTTCACATGCAAAATGTGAAATTCACCGAAATTCACGTTGTGTCCACACACGGGAACCTGGGGTTGACAGTGGCTGATTTTTGTTAGTGGCCGATGCGACGAGTGTTTGCTATGAAGGTTAAGTCGTGGTTCTCAAAAATCTAGCGTTGAGGTGCGTTGAGGTTGATTTCTGATGGCCTGTTCCGTCAAAAACTTGCGCCAACGTGCAAAACTTGCTGCCACCGCCACGAGTGACATGCTGCTTGGCGGCGCACCGTGTCAGATGGCCGATCCGTGGCGTCGGCAGCAAGTTTTGACGGAACAGGCCATCAGAAATCAACCTCAACGCACCTCAACGCTAGATTTTTGAGAACCACGACTTAACCTTCATAGCAAACACTCGTCGCATCACTTCATCCCGACGTGTCAACCCCAGGTTCCCGTGGTCCACACAACAAATTTCACGGTAAATTTCACAGTAAATTTCACAGTACTTTGCGTTTGCTGCTGTGTTTTGTTGGGGGGCACTCATGGCGCCAAAGGCTCATAAAATGGGGGAAACGCCCTCTTGCCCCCCTCCTGTCCCAAATGTGATTTTTGGCTGTGAAAATGTGAAATTTAAAATTCACGAGTTGGACGAGATTGGTCGCAACTTTCTCGGAAGTCCAGCACTCCGCAAAGGGGGTTTTTAAATTCACACGTAGATTTAAATTCCTACGTACTATGGTGATCTGCTACTACTAAATCGCGATCCGGCACTAATATAAACTCATGCAATTCGACCGGTCATACTAAGGCGCACGGTGGATTCGCCTTAGCATTTGTGATCGCTAACTATCGCTAACTGTGACATCCAAAAATCTGATGAGAAGCCCATCACAATGTCGATATCTTCCGTCAACTCGTTACTACTGTCTACTCTATCTATGCCATTATGCCGTTTCAATGCAAAAATGAAGACATATTTGGCTGCATCATTCTTCGCCTCATATGATTTGGTACTAATAATTATCGATTACCTAGGTTCGGCTTCAGCACAAAGAGTAACACCATGTGCCTCAAACATGTGAACACGGAGAGCCACATTAAGTAAGCGCTTACTGCAATGAGGACAAGTGCTGACCATCGTATCCTCTTTCGATACTTTCACCTGCGCCGTTTCATCAGCATCATTTCCGACTGCGCCATCGCCATTATCTTCTGCAGATGTAGATGAATCGAATACCATCAGAGGTTGATGGAGAGCAACCTCCCCATTGATGTCTGCGACTAAAGATCCTTCATCGACCTCGACAGTATCAATTTGTCTCAAACAACTTCTTCCAATGGAACATCCTTAAACGTCAATGTGGGGTATTCTAATTTGACATAGTTACCCTTTGTACGATAAAGCTCGCTTGTAGGTGCAAATATACGGAGTCCTCTTGGCATTCCAGGTTCACGGGTTTCTACATCTATCGCTTGCGCAAGTCTTGCACCTTGCTTGAAACTAATTTTCGCAAATTCGAATGCTGCAATTGTTTTCTCTGCACTCATTCTATTTTTATTCAATTCCTTCACTATGAAAGGCTTCGGGATAGTTTTCCTCTTTCTTATCGACGCATCAATCATCATATCTGGGTCGAAGTGTGCCATCTTAAGACAATCCATCCAACTACTAAACGTTCTCATCCGCAAGTTGCGTAGCCGTGTGGACTCTTCTACTGAATGATTCAATTGGGGTACGCATGCCACAATCATAGATTTAATACGAGGAAATGATGGCAACACAGCTAATGGTGCATTGTACTGCTTTGTATCTTTACTTTCAAAAGTCCACTTCATCAACATTCCTGTAACTCTCAAATCATTATCATTTGGATTCAACCCGTCTTTGCGCGATGTCTGCAATCGTTTCTCAAACAATTTAACCACATTGTTGGTAAGGTGGCCATCTTGGTCGAATAGTACAGGTGAAGTCCATTTCATCAACATTTGTGCAACTCTCAAATCATTGTCATTCGGGATCGAGTTTAATTTTGTCCGAAGCAATTCAACAGCATCATCTGTGAAGTGACCATCCTCGTCAAACATTATAGGCTGAGCATTACGTTGTTGCGTGCCATTATTTTGTTGCTTTTGCGCAGTCCTTCTTCGTTGCTTCTTCTTTTGGGGCTGTGTCGCATTGGAATTATTATCCCCTTCTGCTGCTGATGCGTCTTCTTCAAAGAGCTCATGAAAATCAAAATATGCCTTTCTTTTTGATGCCTCCCGATGTGATTTATTGTTGAGGTCCCACGGCCGTTCGCACATTCGTTTGTCGGCACGTTTCTTCTTCTTTATTGCTTCGGTGAGGATTCCGTCTTTGGCTTCACCCAAGACCATCTTGCATTTAGAACATATCACTTTGAGGTGATCAATATTACTGGGATCAAGAGGGAAGTTGAAGCATGACACTGCTGTATCGCGACTACGGAATAATTGAGAAGGAGCGGTTAGCTTCATTGGGGCCGAGTTATTGTGACCTCTCGTTGAACGACGCTGTGGAGCCACCACAGTTGTTGCAGATTCTCTGCCACGTTTTGATGTTTTTGAAGATGATGGAGTAACAAATTGCCCGGATGAACCTGACACTGGAGTATACACCCCAGCCGGCGCATTTCGGCGGCTACCGCTATCTCTGTTGTGGCTAGAATTGGGGGTTGTTGCCATGGTTAGCAAGAATGAGTGCACAAGATGATGTGGAAATGACGCTTGGCGCAAAAAAAAAACTAGATTCCCCAAAATCCAATAATAGTTCTCATAATGATCTCACGCACAAAAACGTTAATACCGTTTGTATACACTAGATATTTTAGGGGTGAATGCTTTTGACAACCAACTAGTGAGACGGCAACACCCAGCATATTCTAACTCGCAAGAGTCTGGGGAACACGAATATGTTGGGTGTTGCCGTCTCAGGGGTGTTTTATTGGTCGAACTCACTAACTACCCTCTACGTAGGAATTAGCTAAAAGTCGGAGTCACACAAATGTCGTCTGCCGCGGTCTCGAATCCACCGTGGATCATTTCTTTCTTCCAGCCAAATCTTGCGCTCCTGTGGCTTCTTGCCACGTGTCTGACACGGTATGAATTCTGGACAGACCAAGTGCAAATTTCTAGCTGCTGTTCCTATCTTCACCTTGGCTTTCTCACCTCTTTCTCCACACCGGCTTAACCTGAAATGTACGAGATGAAAATGCACGTCCGGGGATGTACGTCATGTGGATGCCTAATGTACGTCATGTGCATGCCAAATGCACGTCATGAGCATGCCAAATGCACGTCATGTGTAACGCTTTTTTCTGCAGTTTCATTTCATGTGTATCCAATAACTATTAGTTTCATGCCAAATGCACGTCTTGTGTATGCCAAATGTACGTCCAAATTTAGCGCATAAATAGCGATTATACAATCACCGTTCAAACTGCCATTAGATCCCATTGAAATTCACGTCCACCGGGATCTTCGCCCAAACTCAAAATGCCAAATGTACGTCATATGTAATGCTTGTTGTTTTGCAATTTATCAAAACGGCACTGCCCATTGTAGCAGTAAGTACCCATAGCCCTCTATAAGTATGGCGGGGAAGGCAGTGACGCCACTCACATCTCACAACCTCTCAAAACGAACCTTCGATGCTCCTTCGATGCATCACCAACCACCAACACGCACCGGCCCATCAACAACTTGGCTGGCACATTCAACATGACATCCTATGGATTATTCTACTTTTTCTGCTGTTGATAGTGTCCCTTACTTATCTTTTCGGTGTCCAGCGGTTGTGAGTGGGGTGAAAGAGATCAATTTGCCAAAACAACAAGCAGCGACTGGGCCTTAGATGCTTGGTTAATCCTTGCGTCTACCACCTCATAAATCGAGGTTTATTTAATGGCTTTGGCTGTGTTTGTTTTCAAATAAAGTCTCGGCAACCTTTCTCCAGACATCTAGAAATTATACAATTCTACCCTCAATGACCACCACCGATCTATTACGAACGTAACAATTCACAGAAGATTTATTTCATTTTGCATCTAACCACCATGTCAACCGGTCCATCAAAGAATCATCAAAGTTATGGCCATCAAACAAGAGGTGCAGAGGTGAAGATGTTTTTGTACAAAAGATGACTGCCTGTGGTACGTACTTACTAGGACTTACCAATAAACGTATGTAGGATGAGGCTGTTATACAACATAAAACATAACCAATAAATGTTTAAAGGATAACCCTTCAAGGACGTACATCACAAGAAAATTTTTTTCGCCGGGACGCGAAAGCGTCCCATTGGGACGCTCCGTCCCGGCGCCGGAGGCGGCGGGAGGCAATTCTCCCCGTTTTTTGGCCAAATTTTTGTCACCGCCGCCGTTCAGCCCGCTGAAATTGCAAAATCCACCACAAAATCCTCCATCACCATGGCACAAAAGTTCTTCCTACGCTTCCTTCCCGATCGAGATGTCAGCATCGGACAATAATTCATGCGCATGCATTGCCCATCGGTTAACTCAATATGTTATATTTTTGTCCAGCCCTGAAGTGAACGATGGGATGAGTTTGTCATGATACCAAGCAGAATAATTAAATGGATAGAAAGTTACAAAAAAACATGCCGGCCTAGCGATGCGCTGCTGTACCTTGTCCAACATAGCGACGAGGGGAATGAAGAGAGAGCATTAATTGCAATGATTTCCCACGCTGTGTGCCGTGGCGGCGAGATAGAAATGGGAGAAGACAGGAACCATCTCCTTTTGATGGGCGGAAATCAAGAACGGGCAGGTCATGCAAGGCAGACACTCTCCTATTCTTCTCCTGACTCGAAAGAAGAATGCAGCTGCTGCTGGCGGGCACTTGCATGTTGGGCAGACTAGATTGTGGAATCGCATGCTCCCACATTCGAAGCCATTACAATGACAACGCCAGGTGGCATTTGATAAATTTTGCATTTGCAGGGACTTCTTCCGGTACACATCAATCGACCAATTATTATTAGACACCAAGTTGAAGTCCTTTCGCTCACGCAGGTTGCGAGTGTGCTGATGTGCTACTGCAATGGTCTGCAGGAGCTGGGGAGAAAAAGTCTATGAAACTGACGGTGAAGGGAAACATTACATAAGATTACATACTGATAGTGGACCAGCATTTGATAAGCACCATCAGGCGTAGATGGATATGAAAAGATGAACATCGCAACATTGGGAGGAAGCTTGGCATAAGTGATAAGGTAGACTGACATTAATTGGCTTTCATTGGATCCATTCATGCATAAGTCGCAAGAAGTAATCTCTTCTTTATCATCTTCTTGCTTTGTGGGTGTGTATGTACTTCTACTATGATGATGTAACTATGTACGTGTGGTCTATTTGCTACGCACGTGGAGCAAGAGTAGAAGGTCCAAATCGCTGGGACGATCAACTTTAATAATGGGAGTCCCCATGGGACGACACTCTTGCTCCACGTGCGTAGCAAATAGACCACACGTACATAGTTACATCATCATAGTAGAAGTACATACACACCCACAAAGCAAGAAGATGATAAAGAAGAGATTACTTCTTGCGACTTATGCATAATGGATCCAATGAAAGCCAATTAATGTCAGTCTACCTTATCACTTATGCCAAGCTTCCTCCCAATGTTGCGATGTTCATCTTTTCATATCCATCTACGCCTGATGGTGCTTATCAAATGCTGGTCCACTATCAGTATGTAATCTTATGTAATGTTTCCCTTCACCGTCAGTTTCATAGACTTTTTCTCCCCAGCTCCTGCAGACCATTGCAGTAGCACATCAGCACACTCGCAACCTGCGTGAGCGAAAGGACTTCAACTTGGTGTCTAATAATAATTGGTCGATTGATGTGTACCGGAAGAAGTCCCTGCAAATGCAAAATTTATCAAATGCCACCTGGCGTTGTCATTGTAATGGCTTCGAATGTGGGAGCATGCGATTCCACAATCTAGTCTGCCCAACATGCAAGTGCCCGCCAGCAGCAGCTGCATTCTTCTTTCGAGTCAGGAGAAGAATAGGAGAGTGTCTGCCTTGCATGACCTGCCCGTTCTTGATTTCCGCCCATCAAAAGGAGATGGTTCCTGTCTTCTCCCATTTCTATCTCGCCGCCACGGCACACAGCGTGGGAAATCATTGCAATTAATGCTCTCTCTTCATTCCCCTCGTCGCTATGTTGGACAAGGTACAGCAGCGCATCGCTAGGCCGGCATGTTTTTTTGTAACTTTCTATCCATTTAATTATTCTGCTTGGTATCATGACAAACTCATCCCATCGTTCACTTCAGGGCTGGACAAAAATATAACATATTGAGTTAACCGATGGGCAATGCATGCGCATGAATTATTGTCCGATGCTGACATCTCGATCGGGAAGGAAGCGTAGGAAGAACTTTTGTGCCATGGTGATGGAGGATTTTGTGGTGGATTTTGCAATTTCAGCGGGCTGAACGGCGGCGGTGACAAAAATTTGGCCAAAAAACGGGGAGAATTGCCTCACGCCGCCTCCGGCGCCGGGACGGAGCGTCCCAATGGGACGCTTTCGCGTCCCGGCGAAAAAATTTTCGTAGAAAGTGGACGTGCAGGGGACGTACACCCCGGACGTGCATTTTCGTGGTGCCCACCCGTCACCAAAGTTTATTAGTGTAAACACCGGAACGGAACCATGTCATCCTCTAGCTAGAGAGACAGAATCAAAACAATAATAAGTATGCCATCACAACAAATTAAGAAATTGGGGGGCAGAGCTGCCGAGATCACACCCACAAAATTGAAAAGTATTGTGGTAATTTCTTTGACTTCACTTTCCCTTCTTTACGGTATCCAGGTCCAAAAAACATGGGCGAATAATTTTAAAACCATGGATGAAAAGAGACACTCCACTCTTTCGCACCAGTTTGCTATTGTGAATTATGTCGAGAGCATGGATCAAATCTATGGAGTTTATTCCATCCATCAACAAATTTTGAAGCACAATTGGAAATCAACAAATTTTGAAGCACAATATTAGGGTGCCACATGTTGTTCTTGTCCCATATGATATGAAAAAAAGCTTACAGGACGCCGTAACACGGTGGGTGGGTGAGGAGAATCGCCGCTTTGTCAATAAAATAGGGGACAAGGTATCTAAAAACTCAGGTATTTGGCAAGGAGTATTCAACAAGTTGGCAGCTTTCAATCTGACCGAGTTCGAGAAGGTAATTGTGTTGGATGCTGATATTCTCATTCGAAGTGACATCACACACTGGTTCGACTATCCCACCCCTTGCGCAATTCAGGGAAATAATGACCTGAATTGGAATTCAGGAGCAATGGTCATCACACCAGACTCAACGAAATTTCAGCAGATGTTGGGTTATTTGCCCAATCTAACACGCTTTGACGCAAAGAAAGCTTATGATAGTGACCCGATGACTAATGGTTATGGTGACCAAGAGTTTGTGACAGCTTTCTTTACTGCGGCTCAAAAGAATGTCACTGGTGTGAAGAAGCATAAGCGTTGTGTGATGCCAACAGAAGCAGCAATTCTGAGTAGCTTGCTGAAGAAACCAGATATCTCTTACTTCAACAATTTTCACCCGTGGATTTTTGAAACAATTCATTTCACTGTAGACAAGCCATGGCGACGCGATACTCGTCCTGACCACCCTTTCGTTTGCAGCATGCTCCGCGAATGGAATGAAAGCATGAAAGGTGTTGAGAAGTACTATGATCTTATCCCACCTATACAGAATGACTATCTTCAGAATTGTCCATTGAATCAAACTCCAGGAGGCTGGGGAAAGCCATCAGAGAAAAGGTTTGACGATGCAATTGATTATCATTCAAAAACCAAAAATGAGGAAGGCAAGGGATCTAGGGAGGGGGGAGAGGAAGTCAGCAAGGATAAGGATACAAAGGACGTGGAGGCTACATCATTTTCATGTACGTTTTGCAAAATTCTGAGTGAGCCAGAATTGGTGGTCGCTGGGACAGGTGGCAAAACTTGTCGTTCAATACAACTGATTGCGGCTGGAGAAGTAAATGGAAGCGATATATGTGCAATCATTCGAAAGCAGGAGAATGTGTGTTGTCCAGACCCTGGGTTCTTGTAAATCAGCACAAGATGTGCACGTTTGCACAAATTGAAAGTCCTTACAGGCCGTACATCGTTGCACTGGTTCTTCCTTTGTTATCACGTTGCTTGTCTCAAAGCTACTTATCTCTAAGCGTTGTCTAGAGATGAGGCTCTGGCCTCACGTCAACTGGGAGTACTAATAGCACTACTATTGGTGATTCTTTTCTACTTTCTTCTAGAGACATAGGTATTGTCCGTATCTACCCATAAATAAGGTATTGTATGTAGGTACCCTAATTTTCCGACTGTCGACTGTTTCTCCTGGACCAATTCTTCTTTGACAGAGAGCTTGATATACAATGTTTGCAAGCGAAGTCACATACTTAGACGGGGACAATTTATCTTCAAGTTACTATTAAGCGCAGCTTGCTGTGGTGAGGGGGGGGGGGTCAACTTTTCTACCCCCGTAATTTTTACCCCCGGTGTAGAGGCTGTAGTAGAGTATTAGGTCGTAAGTAGTGGGCATGGTTGTGTTTGATCTTAGTTGTTACTCGTTGCTTTGCATGTGCCTGCTCGGCTCGTGCTTCCAATTTATCTTTCGACTTCCCCTTGACAACCTTCTTGCCACTCTGAAGGCACATGATACAAATGGGTAAGCATTTGACATAGAACAACCTAGACAGCAGCCGCAACACAACCGGCGAACCCATCCATTTAGCCTTTGCCCTTGGGTCGGCTGCTCTTCTTTCCAGAGTCTATGACGGCATAAAATTCATCATCGCTGATCTGGACAGGATTTAAAGCGTTCGAAAAAGCCGCAACAGTGCCTCTCACAACTTTCTTCTTCGATCCAGATCTTATTTTCCTCATAGATGAAGCCTTTCCAGCTAAAAAGTCCTTGTGGCGATGAAGCAGATCGCCAATATGCTGAGTTTCTTTCTTGATGGCAGCAACGGCCTCTTCAAATACGGGCACAGCAAACTCACTCCAGCGTAGATTGCTCATGGTCGCGATTTTGCTATCTATGTCATCACGGCTGGTTTGCTCATTATATTTTCTTCGTGACAACAAAACTGGTAAGTTAGGAGGAATATAGATATAACTGAACAATAAACTTACTTTGTGCCCGTTCTCTTCATTCCTGTATTCTCGGGGAGGGTAGGGAACTCTGCTCGAAGGAGGACTTTCCAATACTTCAGCACAAAGCACACAGAGTACTTTTGATCTTTTGTATATTGGTCATCAGTTTATTTTTTGCTTTTCATCACGATATCCGAGTTTAATTTCCTCGAGGTAATCATACAGATAGTGCAAGATTTGAGTGTCGATGCGCGTCTCTTCGTCAAGATCTGTTTCGTAACGGAGGTATTCCACAGACTTGTAGTCCTTGCCCATCATCGCCCGCCTTGAATGCACATGTCTTTTTGTTTTTTCTTTGCAGGCTCTGTTGGTGTTGGAAGATCAACATTGATAACATCGACATTGATATTTTCGTCTGGGAGAAGAATTTAAATCCCTTTCGTAACGATGGGAGTGGAGTCAGAGTGTAAATCCTTCAACGTATCATATCATATCACTTAGGAAATTGGTAAATGTTGCATTATCGCTACCTAGACATCATTGAACCAAACGTATCACCCTCATGGAGAAATTCAACAAGATTGCATGCACCTGGGTCAGACGCATCTGCAGTGATTGTCTCAATACGCCCGATGGCGGCATCTAGAGCATCGTCCGTCACATCTTTTCCCTCCTTTTCAAAGAGCTTTTTGACTCCGAATGGTCATCATTTGCCCGCACCTTCGTGCGGATCATTATGCAATAAATGTGTTCGTGCTCCGATAGAAATGCACGTCAATGAGCACCATGGCGATGCTGGGGGGCGGCGGCAGCCGATGAGTTTAGAACTAAGCGATGTAAAAAATAACTCAACTAATAGTGTTGTTAGAGGGTAGTACTACCATTGTACCATTGTGTTGGTGTTGTGTCCGATGCCATCTTGTTGGAGGTTTGTTAGTGGTCCTCACAGCGGGTTTATGAGCGATGCCTAGCACCGGCAGTCGAGCACACAGCCGATCTTGATCTTGATGTTGCTGAGCATCCTGTAAGAGACCTTGTAGAAAGCGGCATGCAGTCTGAGCTGGGATTTTGCTGCAAATTTCAAGAAACAATTACGAGAACCATTTACGAGAAACAAAAGCCAAAATGAAACGGTCACCGCTCACATAAATTCAAACAACCAAAACAAGCTCACAATGATGAACATGGCAGCCCCACCCGCCTAACTCGACCAGCCTTCTTGACAACCGCAAATCTATCATTTCGCCGCACAGGTAAGAAAAAATCCGCTACGCACGCATCGCCCATGCAAAATAGCCAGTTTTCTGTGTCGAGTTGTAATTGAGTTTTATCTGCAGTCCGTCAAAAAATGTCATTTTTGTACTAACGTCCAACGTTGCCCTTCAATAAAATAACACCAACAGGCCATTACATACAAACTGCCGTGCGTGCTCAAAAATTGACATTATTGGTAGACCAGCAGTCCGTAATGTTCCGTCCTTAGAATCGTTGTGGTGCCACGACAGAGGTCAAACATTCCTGACCGTTTTTTGTGTTCAGAATCATCTGAAATCTTATTCAACATTCAACCCTGATTTCTTTTTCAGAGAGTCCAGTATACAAACCTGAGACTACTGGGGGAAATCAGGGGTAGATGGAGTTAATGGGGGTGGAGGAATAACACGCAGCAGGAGGGCTAGATGAAGACTTCGTTTTGTTGTTTAAATCGCTGAGAAGCCTGGTGTCTGTCTATTCACTTATTACAGACCCTTTTGCAACTGTAACCAATCTCCCTCGGATGCTACTGCCCCATCTACTTGGCAGTTTGGTACTTTTCATGACAGCTCCCGTCATTATTTGTGTTTCTGTTGCCGGCATTGCTCTGAGCAAGAATAGCTACCTACTACTCCATTATTACATGAAATTGGCATGTAATCAATAAAACTGATAATAAATATCCTTTAGCATATTATATAGAAGGAGTGAGTAATGCATCATGGCTATTAAATTACCGAGTTGTATTAAATATGCACTTGCACCATTGTTAGGCTAGGCGCTGGCTAGAACTTTCTTGATGGATTTGGATGTGTGCTGGAATGGAAGGATGTGGTGGTGAGAAGCACTTGGTGTTGTCTAAGGTCTGAAATATATATAAGTATATACAATAGGTTAATGCATTGAAATATAATTTAATACACATTAAAATAATAACCAGATTGAGATAATTAGCGAAAGAGAACCACGGTTGTTGTTGGAATTGTCTCGAAGCTTATCTCTGTAGTCGGGTATAAGATTGAATCCACATACCATCTTCGTTGACATAACAGATTCAGCTCAAGACGAATAGGAGTAATTATCTATGACTATGAAGTGAAGGTGTTACACAAAGTCGAGATCAATCTTTTAATTCGTATTACTCTGGATTAACTCTCCAAGCTGCAAGTCAGCCGCTCCCCCCTCTCGGAGCTTGTTAGTTAGATTCTTTCCAAAACTTATGTGTTATTCATTGGTTTTACTTGTTACTTCTTCAAAGAGTGACAGCAACAGACATATTTTCAATAAGTACTCCATTATTTCTCTCAAGCACAAGCTCAGATTACACTATAATGAATCAGAATCTTTCCTTCTTATGCAGTTGGAAGGCGAACAAGAACAAACGATAGTGGAATCAAGTGATGAAATAGTACATCCATCCCGATTGATGCATTTGTAATACATTCGTCCAGAGCGGATAGAAAATGGTGCCCACGTCATACACTGTGCCGTGGAATGTGTGGCAGAATACAGCGGAATGTAGATGCTTCAGTCAACGAAGGCACACGATCACAATGACTGGACGGTTAAATGACACTCCATAGATTTCCCATGCATACAGTGCTTGAAACTGACTGCATTGACGATTGAAGAGTCCTACTTTGGGTGGTGGCTTCTACTGTTTCACTTGCGATGGCGGAACATTTACACTTACTCCTTTTGAACGGCTTGTCTTTCATCTCTACTCTCATCCAAACTGGAGCAACGTATTTTTGTCCAACGAGATGTGATCGGTGATATATGAACAGCACGTTGTAACATTTGTGAGTACATCAACTTGGAGAAATAATGTGTATTACTAATGCAAAAATAATCTTACCTTTTTTAGCCCCATGTTCTTCGCTTGCAACGGTTCGCTTATTAACCACGAATCTTTGGAACCACGGCAATGGATATCAAGGACACGGCAAGGAAATATTGAGGATGACGAGAGGGCATGGTCTGGGCATGGTGGTGAGGCGGCCGGCACCGCTCGTCATGGTCATTGTCAACTAAAGCGATGTGAGTGAGCGTTCGATTGTGGCTGCGTAAAAGTACCTGTTGGCCGTTGCTGTCTTTGAATCATTGGATTACCTCTTTCTAAGACTTTCTCCTACGTGGTGGCTGCGTTTCATGATTGTTACAATTGTGGCGGTGGTAACAAATGTTTCAACTTTTATGCGCGGCACGCGCCGGCGTATTACTTTCGTATTACTTAACGGCGTATTACTAGGACATCCCAAGAAGTTGACTCAAAAATCCCATCCTCATCCCGCCAATTCTTTCAGCTCCCGCCAAGAAAACTATCTTCCATCGACCACGACCGCCCGCCCGTCGGTCCACCGTGCGTGACCGCCCAACGCCAACAGCCTGCCATAACAGCCAGCCCACAGCCCAGTTGCAGTTGCCAGCCTCTTCCAAGACTATTACCACAAGTACTTCTTACGCCCTCTCCGGCAGCAGTGCACTAATCTAACGCTTCGTTGATTGACACTCTCCCACCATACCCTATTCAATTCATTCTCCAATACAACAGTAAATAAAATGGTAAGTGAATGATCGTTTCTCGCCATATCTGTGGTGGTAATATGATGATGAAATGCGACAGATGACGGAGGACACAAAATTAGACCTATTGGTACACCATGAGAGAGAAACGAAGATCAAAAAGCAACGAAGTTGATGGGAATGATTAATAAATGCAGCTTGGTCCGTGTTCTTGATCCGCCCCCCACGTGAGCGTGGCGATGAATATAAATTAGCTGTTATGACCCTTTACACCGCCGCCGCCGCTACGATCCATCCTCAGTCAATTCCATCTGGAATCTCTTCATCATTTCCATGCTTATCATATTTCTCACGTAATTCTCTTTTTGCTCTTCCTAACTCCAACTCGAAAACCCCTCACAACACACAGCCAGCACCACGAAACATTCGCAATAGACAAAAGAAATTTGATGGCAACATCAATAAACGTGGGCAAGTCCCCATAGGCAAGGCGGCAGAACACACCGATGACCCACCTATAAGCAAAGGTCTTATTGCCTTCTTTATGTTTGTGGTTATCGGAAGCAGTATTGTGCAGATTTTGAGAATGTTTCAAACTAGTGTCCCTAATTTGAGTGAATGAGATCTGTGTTTCATGATTCTCTCTCTTTCTCTCTGGTCTCTGATGAAGTTATTTGTTGGAAAATTGAGCACGAAATGATAAAATCATAAATATATGAATAGATTGAATTTACTTTGATTTTCTCCGTGCAGAGGGCTTTGTCTTGACCGCCCCAGCATTTTACAAGAATTATTCCACTGGATGATGAAAATCTTCGAACTCAAACTCATCAAAAACCCTATACTTGGGAACTCGGCTAGTTAAGAATTGCCACGCTGCATCATCGAAGACATCGCCAGGAGCAATTTGTATGTGATCGGGTGTGTCAGCTTTGATATCAGCACCGTCACACCACATCTACCTCCTTTTGCATCTCCTCGGACACATCTCTTGAATACATATTCCTTTTTGCTCCCATAACGATAGTGGTGTACAATAGAAGAATATCTGACGGACGCTCATGATCACTAGCATAAGTATCACTTGCTGGTTTGAAAAGAGCTCCCGGATATTTAGTTGTGTGGATAGCGGCTAGGCTCCCCAGTTCCACACCATGGGGGTTGAGATGCTCAATGTAGTCAGAGGTCTTTGCGAAAGACTTGACGACATTGTGAGTTTCTTTTGCCCGATACTGGTTTCTTTTGGTAAGTGGCAGTGGTGAAGAAACTGATTTATTGGATGATCCAACCATCATCCAGTTGACGGTCAAAGCTCCTCCGTACGGCACAAGATAGTCTGAGAGAATACCCTGAATATCATTATATTTTGGAGAGCGAATGACGAGGAACTCGTCAACGTCAATGAAGGCAAAGTAGTCGATTTTGGGTCCAGTCTTTGAACGACCGAATTTTTCCACACAATCTGCATAAGCATGATTCTGGTTTTGGACGCTCTCGTCCACCCAGTGCAAGACCTCTACGTTACCAAACGTTGCATGATTCCTAGTATTGCCGTACCAGTTCTTGAGTTCAAAGGATGGCGAATTGTCATAGATATAAATTGAATCAAAGCCCATAGCAAAATGATAGTCTAGCCATTCCTCAAAGTAGTTTTCTGCATCTTTCATCAGAACACAAATTGCTACTTTGAAAGGGTAGTGCTGGCCCGAGCCTGAGGATACAGAGGAGGGTTGATGTGCGTCTCTCCTCCCCTAATAGCAACAGTATTTTGGGCGGCTTTTGGCGTTTGTACTTGTGCATTGCTATCCCATGTTGTCATGAGGTACATATTTAATGCTAATGCCAGGACAGAGGAGGGAAAAAGAAATGCTAACCAAGTCCATCTCTTCATTCCTGGAGGAGGGCCGCCCGTATTGAGGTTCTTGTCGCTCTTGTTACCAACCACCACCATCGTAAAATTTGATTCGGCCACAAATGTGGAGAGGTATATAATAATCACGCAGCTGACGTCGCTAGACTCTCTGAGGGGTGTTTCAGATCAACTGAATGGTTTACGAGTAAGAGTATAGTCCGTCCTGCTGCCTGCTTTCAGTGCATTGATTTTATTTCTGTGCTGTTAGCTGTGTCCTCGCCCCTCTAAACAGACGTACTTTTAAAGTAAAATTTCTGTTACTATAGCTGTCAGCTTGTCCTCTGTCTGCGCATTATTATCATGCTATTCTACTTATGCGAGTATTGCTTATTACGGGAAACTCTGGAACTCTGATCATGATGTGGGGATTGTACCAAGTACCAAAGGCTGCTGCACATTCGTTGAACACTTTGCAATTGGATTACTTTGATCTCTATTTGATACATTTTCCTATGTGTTGGAAACACACTGTGGCTTGTCTACATCCAGCTGGGGGGCAAGTGAATTAGGGAATACGCCGTTGATCGATACGTGGAGAGCCATGGAGGATTAAGTTGACAGGGGTGTGTGCAAGAATATTGGTGTTAGTAACGTTCCGACGATGCTAATGCATGATTTGGTAACACATGCCAGAATACAACCAGCATGTAATCAAATCGAAGTGCATGCTTACTACCAGAGAGAAAATCTTGTGAATTATTGCCTCTCAAGAAACATTTGTGTCACGGCACACACTCAGTTGGAAGGGGGTCTCCTCAACTCGGAAACATGGAACGCACCCATTCCTTTGAAGGATGATATAATTGTGGAGATTGCAAAGAACCACGGAAAGAGTCCAGCACAAGTACTCCTGCGATTCTTGTTGCAACGGGGTGTAGTTTTCTTGCCGAAGAGTGTGAAGCCCCATCGTATGGCAGAGAACAAGGACATTCTTGATTTCTCTTTGACGGCAGATGGTATGAAGAAAATTGTGATTGTGACGCTGGACAAAGAGTGTATGACAAACAAAAATCCTCTTTCCTCATTTTTGGGCGGACCCGATGCTTTCAGTGAGGAGAGAACTGAATTTTTGATTGAATAGAAAGAGAAACCTCGTCCCATTGAAAAATAACGAATGTTTATTTGCTGTCAAGTGTGCGTTAGCTGTGCCATCCATCCAATGGAATGCACTCACGACAATTGCTACATAAAATCAAATGAAGAAATTACTCTATCGGATCTTCTTCCTCATCTTGACTCTCTAGAGATCATCAACGTCAAATCCATCTCCAAAGTCGATTTCGTTCACATTCGGCATGATGAATCTATCATTACCATCCTTATCCAGCACAATCTTGGACTCTGTGATCGACTCTTTGATCTTGTTGACTTCTTCTAGCACGCCGAGTTTCTTCCTGATATTCTTGATATCAGCTCTCTGACAGTCTTCAATGAGATTGAGATCAGATCGACGCTTCTCAACATGTTCAACGCGAGATTCAATTCTCTCCTTCTTCAACACCGCAAGGCGGTCAATCTCAGCTTTACTGGCTGCTTCAAACTTTGAGGTCATTTCTCTCATTTCTTTCTCTTGAGCAGTCTTGGCAGCCAATGTCGAGGCGATCTCCTCCTTCAACTTGTCCGACGCAGCTCGTTTCTTCTCCAATTGCTCCTCGCGGGTCTTCAACGTCTTGGATAGAACGACAAGTCTCGCCTCAGCACCAGATAAGGCATCCTTACCTTGTCCCTCTTGATTGGCGGTCTCCTCTTGAAACTTGGCAATTTTTCCAGCAAGAATCTCTTTTTCCTTCATCGCAGTAGCCCTCCTCGCCTCGGCATTCTTGGTAGCCTCACCTCTCTCCTTTTCTTTCTCATCCTTCTCAGACATGATGGTATCATAGGCCTCCTTCGCCCCATCATAAGCTTTCTCAACTTCCTTCAATTCAGACGATGATTCCTCCAAACTTCTGACCACATTTGCCTTTTTGGTGATCAACTCTACAATGTCACTCTTGACACCTTCCATTTCCGCCTTGATTTCACCAGACAACTTTTGCTTCGTTTCATACTCGGCCACATTCTGAGTGAAGAAGTCGAGTTGACCAGACAAAAGAGCCAATTCTTCAGCTAGTTTCTTCTGTTCTGCTTGGACACGAGACACTTCTTGCTGTGCCGCATCATTACGCGCCGTGAGTTCTGCCTCTTTGGACAGGTGTTCACTGCGTAGAGTCATTTGCAGCTTGGCCTATAAAGGCGAACGAATGGAGACGAGAGAGAAAACAACCCAGTTAGTAAAAGAAAATGACGATTATGTAGCAATTTCAATAAGCAAGTATTCATATATCATCATTCCACTCACTTTCTCTGCAATAGTCTGAGCATTCACCCCACTATTCGCTCTAGCCGCCTGAATCGCCTCCTTGACACCCCTATTCCTCTGATTTTCCACCTCCACCTCCCTCTGCAATTGGGCGATGGTACGTTCACCCTGTCCCTTGGCGGCATCCAACCCACGCGCCTCAATCATCTGCAGAATATTTGCAGCCTCATCGTCCACTGCTTGGATATTCTTGAATCCACTCTTGATTTCTTGAGCGGTTGCCACCATGGATGCCTTTTTGGCTTTGAGTTCAGAATTCTTTCGGGCAATAAATTTTCCATGGGCATAGACGCGTTGGATGCCGTGATGTTCTTCATTGTTTGCACCTTCATCTTCTGAAACGAGGGCAGCATCATCATCACCATCTTCATTGTTGGACGCAGTGACATGCGGAACAACCTCGCTCTCAAATTGCTCCTTGAACCCCCTCCGAATATCATCCGTCATCGTCTCCTCATCCAAAATATCACCTCCATCCCTTCGAAGACTCGCCATCTCATTCTTGGCACAGCTATAGTCCTTGGAGAGCTGGTGCAGCGTGCGCTCCTCGTTCTTGACGGCGGTTTGGGCGGCAGAGGCGGATCGATCGATTTCGTCGCATTCGGATTTTATCGTGCGGCACATTTCGTCTTGGATGTCGACGGAGGCCCCGAAGTCGAGTTCGTTGGGGAAGGAGGTGATGGTGTCATTGTTGGAGGAGGCGTTGGATGCCGCTGAGGGTGTTACTGGATGATTCCACATGGTGAATGATGGTGGGCGATGAATGATATCTTTGGTTTGCTGCGCTCGTTCTTAGCGCTTGCTGCGCTTTTGCTTTTTTGGATTTTTGCTCTTGGACCAGCGAGACGAGCTCTTTTTGACAGAATATTCGATGTACTTGCTTTTAAAATTTGTACGTACAATAACTGTTCTTTACCTCCAACATGAATCCAATAACGAAGCTTGCTCTGGATGGGAAGCCCGCCCATCATATCATGCAACACGCAACCCTTCTCTTCCTCTTGCTACAATCTATTCCTGCTTGCTCGCTGAGCCCTTTGTCTGCAGCTCTCGTCATTAAAAGAAGAACGCAATTATGAGACTCTTATTCGTCACTACCCTTCTCTTCACGACGGCTTCTGGCTTCATGGTGCCAACCGTACTACCAGTAAATGTAGAACAACTCGTTGAAAAGCTGCCCCAAATGTCCGACGAACCAGCAACCCCTTGGTTGGACTTCACTGCCAATAGTGCATTGATCCCGTTCATCATCTACGCCCCGTTCACTAATGCAAAGGCAACGGCAACATCCACGAAACGGCTACCCATTCCAGCTGAGGATGAAATTGACTACGATGCCCCTGTAGAACGTCAGATGAAGGTTGATCACATTGTCCGTCGTCAACCCTTCACCTTGGGCCTAGGAGAGGTTGGTACCATTACCCCTCCGGCGTTTATTCAACAAGCATTTGACCTCTACAAGCCAGAACATTGTTTTGAACTATCCAGTGATGATATGGATGAAGATTACTTTTCTCTTGTACGTGATGAATGCTACTTGGGCAAAGATTGCACTGCGAAAGAGTGTGTCGACTTTGATCCTCTTCATGTGCATAGGAAGGCACCTTTTCGTTTTATGACACCTCCACTTGCTGGTGGATATTGAAACTGTTACGAACCAGTTAAATAGATAATTGTATTAATTTGATTATGATTGTTATCTTCGACCAGTGCTCCAAGATTGTCTTCGTAATCCGTTTCATTGTCAGCCTGGAACCTCAAACTTCCTTCAACAACCACAAGTGATTGTCCGAGTCCAAGATGTCCCAAGCGTCATTCTTCAAAGATGGCATGGACACTCTTTGAAAAGAAACGAACATAAAGACGTTTATTACGCCCTCCTTGTTCCTCATCCACCAGCGGCACCAGACGCAGCTGCCATTGCTTCGATTTGCTCTCTAGATAATGCGAATCCCGGAGTCGTAGATTTTGATGCGATACGAGGATGCTTGGATTGACTGTTGGTTTGTGTCACTTCACTTTCTTCGATGGATCGTTTTGCTCCTGACACTGTTTCGCTGTTTTGAGGAGAGGTCGTGGATTGAATATAACTTAACGTTGCCTTTCTTGCAGCATCCACTATTGCATCTACATTGACATGCTCTGCGAATGTTTCCACAAACAAATCAGCTGACTTGATAGCGCCTTTCAATTGATCCTCTTCCGATATATTTGCTACATGTTCTCTTGCATTCGTCAGCTCTGGAATCTGTGGAATATACCCAAATACTCCTTTGTCTGGTTGGAACTTGTCAAAGTACATGTCAATGGCCTCCTTGCAATTTGCTAAAGAGTAGAAACCCTCAAGATTCATCTTGTTGAAAATAGCTCCGAGTACTGGGACGTTTCGATGCGAGAAATACGTTGCATTGATATTAAAGGAGTCAATGGCATCTCCCACTCCTGACTTTCCAATGAGCAATACGGGCACAGGAACTCTTTCCGTTGTCGCAGTAGTAGAGCCAGGAACAGAAAATGGCCTCCCACAAGCCTTTGCAACACTGGCATTATCGGTCCCCGTAATACTTCCTACAGAAGGGTAGCCAACTCCATCAATAATGACTACCTTTTTGCCAGCTGCTAATGTATCAACAGCGTCACTTGCCTTCTGCAATAAATCCTCAGAATTTTCTCCGGTCTCTCCTTTCAGGAATGATCTCGTGAATCCCTTGTAGTAAACAATGGGCCCAATTGGGACACACGAAGTAATCCCTCTGTGTTTGCAAAATTCTTCTACTAATTGGATTGCTTCACATTGTGTTGCTGGCTTTATGTAGGCGAGATCGGATGGAGCATACTTGTCCGTTTTCAATAATGCACCGAGTAGACCCTGAGTTGTGGATACAAACACATGTCAGTAAATGGAAATCACAGAATAATAACGAAAATGTAAAGTATCTCCTTCTGCTGTGTTTTAATAATCTTACCATGCAGATGGAGCTTTTCCCTACTTGTGACTTGTCACCGGCAACAAAGATACGTATGGCTGGTTCAGGTTTTACTCTTCTCTTCGGAGCTGAGGTGTTTCTTTTGCTTTGTTTTGGTTGTGGTAGTAGTAGATTCCCTCGTGTATCGAATAGTCGTGACCACGCCTCCTTCAAAGATGATGTAAGATTTTGTACAGCGATTGAAGAGGTGGGCTTCCCGTATTCCTTCTCGGTGTCTTCGTAGGTATCGATGAAAGCCTGCTCTAGATTGCGACATTCAACATGTTCTACCCTCATCTTCACGTTGCCATTATTCGTGGGAAGGTGCGCAAGTAAAAGAATGCAGGGCAACACGGGTGGAACCTCTAGTCCACCGTCTTGTAAACTTCTTGTGCATACATCGATGCACTCATCATCGTCATCAACTTTCACCGTCAGATACAACACATTATTGCCCATGGAAGTTTGCTCTTTCAAAAGATCACAACGCAGCTTTTCTACTATTGGTAATGCAACATGATGCAATCCTTCACATTCTTGCACAATGGAGCAACACCGCCTGTTCCAAGAGCCGTACAGGAAAACTACTTTTACCGGATTCTGCTTTCCACCCCAACCTGCGCATTCACGTAAAGGATTGATGGCTTCAGCGGCGGAGACTTGTTCATATCGATAGTGGAACAGACGCCCTCCTCCCATCTTGGCGAACAGTTAGGTGTCAATGTTAGCGCTACTTATGCCTATGCCATGGTAGGTGTTGTTTTTGCCATCTGCTACCGCGCAAAAAAATTGCTCCAGGAGCATTTAGGTCCCGAGTTCGCTAGTAAAAACAGTGATTAGCAAGAACTTTAGTCACGAGTTCCAACTCGAACTCGCACAAAATTCCTAGCAACCATGTCGACATATCCACTCCGTAGCCTGGTAAGCTTCTTGGTATACTTGTGCACTAGAATAACCAGGTTTTATGTGATAGCACACATTATTGGCTGTCGATAGAGCCACTGGTCAACATTGTAACTGCTGTATTTGTCCTGAAGTGGTTGATTAGCATGGGTCAGATGGGTTGTTTAGGCGATTTTACCTAGTGATTTTAACTAGTTAGAATGCCACACCATTTCCCTGATTCTTTCGAAAGGCACTCACAATAATCGCGAACGGGGAGGGACCCGTGAAGCGCCAAGAACAAAAACGAATACTCAAGAATCCAGGGTTGTTCACATTCGTTCGAATTCGTTTTGAGAAATTGCGGGAAATCCTTAAAGGGGGTAATTTCCGAATTGCGGGGCTCTATTTACTTAGGGGGAGGCAACCTTCCAAAACTCTCGCTCCGTCTTTCATATGATCGCACTCGCACCCCCAACGATACTCGCACTTTCGATGTTCAATCGTTCGTGGTTCATTGTTTGACTCAATCGAAAGCTACCATGTCCATGGCCGTCAGTCGACAAAGCGGAGAAGATTGCCGTGTGAATCGTTTTGCTGCCTCCTAGAATTTGACGACATAGTATACACATTAAAATTTTGGCCGTGCTTTTGGAGCTCGAAACGCAATGTCAAAATATTATACAACCATTGGAGGAACGGAAATCTATCGAACTGATGATCATGCCAATGCCGCGTGGAATAAATTAGAAACTGAAGGCAGGCGTAATCCAGCTTGCCCGACAGGAAGTGTCAGCAGGACCTCGTTGAGAGGAAGACGTGCCAGAGCTGAAGAGATTGCTCGAATAGCTCAAGAGGAAGAGGAACGGAATGCTCGCCTTGCTTAGAGGATGAGAATGATCATCAAGAGGAAGTGGAAAGTGATAGAAAGATTCAAGAAGAAGATGATTTGATACTTGAAGATGATTTGATACTGAATAATTTTTATCTTACAGCTTCCGAGTCTTACTAACTGCGAAGATTGCAGCACAGACAGAATTACAGCGATTCGTTTTAGCACTGTCGTACAATTCATTATCAAATCATGAGAAAGAAGATTGATCGAATGAGGCAATGCTCCCGCACAGCTATGATCCTTGCTCCACGCATAGCTTTGGCCAGGCACAATGCGAAGAAAGGATTTTAGTACCTTTTAACAGCTAGCAGCATTTAATGAGTATTGAGACAAATCTGCCGCCGACCCCATCGCCTGCATCTTGCAGGCATGGGGTCGGCTTTCGAAAATCAAAATCAAATACCTGTGACTTCCTAGGTTGCCACTCATTTCGCTGGCGTGCATGCTTTATCTATCTGCTTTACCTCTTCTCGACACTATGTACTCTCTAAATAGCACCGGTGCACGGTGCACAATAGTGCCGAATGTTCATACTAATAATCGCCCTCCAAACTTACGCCGTGAAGTTTTGGGAGAGCCAAAGATACTGTGACTTAAGAGGTTGATGCACCTATGCATCTGCTTGAACTTCTCTTTTACTCGCACACGGTGCACCCTAGTTAGAATGCTGCACCATTTCCCTGATTCTTTCGAAAGGCACTCACAATAATCGCGAACGGGGAGGGACCCGTGAAGCGCCAAGAACAAAAACGAATACTCAAGAATCCAGGGTTGTTCACATTCGTTCCGTCCGCAATCCTTAAGTGTAGAACTCGGAAATTATTGCGGGACTCCATTTAGGTACTTAGGGGGGAGGCAACCTTCCAAAACTCTTGCTCCTTTCCATCACTGACCATCACTTTCATGTTCGTTCGATTTATAAGATCGCCACTCGCACCCAATGATACTCGCACTTTCGAGTTCAATCGTTCGTGGTTCATCGTTTGACTCAATCGAAAGCTACCATGTCCATGGCGCACGGCCGTCAGTCGACGAGGGATATTTTTTAAACGGTACAAATAGACTAGTGGTACAGCCGTTAGGTCAGACGTTTTCTTATAATGAAGACAATAACTTCTCCAACTCACGCTTTTAAAGAAAACACATACATTTATGAGAAATAAACAGGGGCGCGCAGAATGGTGCAATAGTGGTGGCGTGCAGCGGTGTATGTGGCGGGTTCAGCGCGGGCCCTCGGGGCCTGTAAAGTATTGTGTCGTCATCTTGCTGTTGGCCATTTGCTGTGTGGCTTGTCAGTAGTCTTTATACAACGGAATTCGGCTATAAAGTTGCTCTGCAATGACGTTGGCCTTAATTGGTATAATTGTGCTGTGCACAATTTTACCAATTAGTCTCTTTACAATAGAATACGGCTATAAAGTTGCTCTGCAATGACGTTGTCAATCTTTATCAATGTGAAAAGAAATGTCTTGAATGCAATAAGCCACGAAGTCCTTATTACAAGCTAGGAGTTTTTCCAGATGATGGTAGTAAGCAATATAACCGAACTCTTTATGATTCATTAATTACGAGTTTCGGTGGAGCTTAGCCACCTTCATCAGCGGTTCTAATTGCGTGGAGACAGGCCACAAAAAATTTGAATCAAAAGGTCTCAAGAATGAGAAAAGGCGTGGTAGCTGTCATTGTTCTAACGGTCGTAAGTTTTGTTGGCGTTTCGTGGGCGTGGGCCAGCGTACAAGGCATATCTTTTCCATCGGGGAGATCCAAAGTAGCGTAGCTACGTGCTTTGCTCTGAATTACTTCCGGAACTTCAACTTGAAGTGTTGGGATTTTCCCCCCTCCCATCCCCGCTGAAATGCCCATTTTGATTGTCATTTAGATGCTATATCTTATGATTTAGATCTAAAAATCGCTTGATTTGTGCTAAAAAGGACTTTTCCAGGCTAATTAAGTCAGATTGTCGATGAGCTTCTTCGTTCTTTCCGGTGTGCATCCCCGTCACCCTCTATTTTCTTAATTTTTTCTCTGAGTGACGTGGTAAACTTCGTTACTTAAGGAATTAGTACACTTGATTCCAATCGTCTTACGTCACAAAGTACCAGAAGTCAGGTGTTGGCAAAATCCAATGAACAAAAAAGTATTTAAGTTCATGCAGCAAGTACTCAGGTCGACATTGGCTCAATTACATTATCTGCCGAGTCGTCTATTGATGCAAGTCTAAATAGACGCCGACGTTGGTTGCCGACGTGTTTGCATTTGAATAACTGCCGATCTTTGGCCACGTACTGATCAATACGTCAGTTCTTAACTCCACGTCGACGTCTTGTGTTGAGCTGAATCTTTTTGTCGACGTGTTGTCGATGTGTTGAACCACAAGATCTTGTGTTGCCGACGTAGCTTACGAAGGAACTCGTTTACTTCATGACGTGGTTGGTTATTGATTGCATTGTTCTCTGCTGATTATTGCGCTGGTGCGTTGGCGGCGGTTATGTAGTAGGCAGTTTGTACGTTGTCGAGCCGTTCAACAGCTCTCATAAATTATGCATTGCATCATTTACATCATCACATTTCTACATTGTCCGAATAAATAATGAAGTTTGGCAACACAAATCCAGTTATATCCACCGTTGGTAGTAATGGTAAGGGCTTCCGTGCCGTGCGGAATCGGAGCAATGTCGATGCACGTCTTACTTCGTCAGGGGTCAAGACTGCCGCTAAACCGTCGGCTCCTGTCATTGCATTGAGCGTAACAGACATCAATTGGCGTTTGGTGCGTACCGACGATCGTATCTTCTTGCTGCTAGCGTCTGTTGCATTAGGCGATGGGTTTGACGTTGCCAAGTTGGAGAAGGAACAACTGCTCTTTTCTGCTCTTTCCGTCTTTGAAGTCGGGTCAATCAAGTACATCCTGAATGAACTGTCTGAACATTACCCGAATGTCCCAGTTGGTAAGACTGATTCTACTGACAAAGATGATCTGGTGTCTGCAGCGGTCAACTTCTTAATGTTTGCCGCTATTGCTCAGAAAGGAGGTACAAGCCAAGCGCCGTACACTTCAAATTGTGAGCATTTTTGGTAAGAGAGAAGGTTAACCTTCGTGTGGTTCAATGATTTTGGTATTTTTGTTCATTGTACCGTTTTACAAATTCTGTCTTTCCTTTTTACTTACAAGTTTTTTTTTCAACCTTCAACTTCACACCAGTGATGAGAACGGGAAACTTGTACTTGAAGACAAAACTCATTCGGGCTCCCGTGATCAGCCTGTTCAAGATGATGATGAACCGGATTTGTCCGAGAAAGGTGCTGTCACGAAAAAGTCTAAACCGGTACCTGTCGGAGAGAAGGCCTCTCCTGATTCAACTATCATGTGAGTTTATTTTGTGTGCATGTGCACTGCCGCACTAAGTATCGCTTGCTTATTGAATCATTTTAGTATAATCGATCACTGAACAATTTTACCTAATAAACAAATGCAACTGCCTACGTAGACATGCTGATCAAAACACACGAACGACTGAAAGTACCAATAGCTAGGCTCAGGTGTCAATTCAGCAGCAGGATGGCGGGCAATAACACAGCATACCAGTTGCACTTTTACGGCAGGAGGCTATTCTACACCTTTGATGTGTGCGTAGGTGCACATGTTTGCTTGGAGTCAGCCAACATCGATCCCAACTCAGGATTGTACGTCTCAGCTATTGGGGTAGTAGTCGAGATCGTTTACGATAAGGATCGCTCCGTTGGACCAAACGGTAAAGGTGAGGTTAGCCTACCGAAGTACATTGTTGTGGATTTCCCTACATACAAACCACCACCAGGCGAGGACCCATGGGACAAGAACAACCCAACGGTGAGTAAAAGTTGACACACGAAAGACACAAGACAATTGCCACTCTCTGCGAAAACACTACTAACTCATTTCATACTGATACAAATGCATCCTACCCCAACTTATTGCGCACAGCACGTGCCAATCCCACCCTACGAGCAGATTTGCAACAGGGGATGCTGCACCGCATTATTCATGCCATTGCAAATTGCCTACGCCATCACCATCCACCGCTGTCAAGGACTCGAAGCTGGATTCGACAAAGGAGACCGCTGGAACCGCATGATAATAGATCCAGCAGATGAGTTGTGGGAGATTAGCAAGTTTCTTGGAACAATGTACGTGGCTACCAGCAGAGGCAAAACACTTGGCTCCAAAGATCAAGCATACCCGTCGGACAGTGCCATATACTGGACCGGAAGCAACATTTCAACGAACCGATTAAAAAATTGCAAGAGAAAGCAAAATGGCCAGTTCTGCGAATCGTACAAGAAGCGAGCAAATTGGGTGAAATACTTGGAGGGGAAGGCAGAAGAGTCGAAGACGAGGTATAGCAAGAGAAAGTTAGAGGAAATCACAAAAACATCATACGCAGCAGCAATCAAGGGCGATTTCATCAAAGACAGGACAGACCTGACAACCAGGATTACTGACATCATAACCCGAACAAGAAGTGGAAAGAAGCGAAGAAGGATCATGAAATCCCAAGTGATTACTTCGCAGGATCTTCATCTGGTGATTAGTAAAATTGATCACTGCACAGTTTTACAAAACAGACACTTTCTCACCACAAAGAATACAACAACTCAATTAAGCGTCTGCATCTGGTGATCAGTAAAACATCTGCAAGCGCACGATTCGATATATCAAGCACAGTTTTACAAAAAGACATTTTCTCGCGACGAAGAAAGACAAAAACTAAATCGACTAACGCCCGTGTAAAACCTGTATTTCTTTCTCGTACAGACCGATATAGATGCTCAAAAAGCGCATCTAGTACAGTCAATTTCTCGCTTTCAACAGGTACTTCTTGCTTTCTACATAGGAACACATACAGATCCTACGCCGGTAGTCTCTACCGAGGACTCTACGTGTCCCTAAAGTAAACCTTCTCACTAAAAAACACATGTACTGATTCCTACCTATAACTCTGTAGAATAATGGGGGTGAAAAATAATGAATTTTCCCACCTGTAATAGAAGGGCACCTGCGGCCCCCTATTACGCTGCTCTGCACTCCATGAACGGGGGCCCCGAGGGCCGAATCATATCTTTTTGGCACGAGAAACATCACTTTTGTATGAGACGTACGTAGGAATTCAAAGTCTACGAGGTTTCTTCGTTTACAGAAAATGCGAAAAATGTGCCAGAAACCAGAGCACAAATTTTGGTGCGATGAACCGATCGATGTGAACCAATGAACCAAGCAAACATCGAGCTCATAAAAAGTTGAGGAGCATCCTGTCGAAGTGATTTTCATATTCTACTATTGATAACGATCCATCATAATCATTGGTGAGTTGTTTGCTTTCGTGGTAATTAGATAATGGTGTCTCTGGCTGCCGTTTATTAAAAACTAATCGCTTTTATCCTTTTTCATGGCGTAGGAATGTTGTAGCTGCTGCCGTCGATTTCTGGAGATGGATAACAGCTCCACTGACCAGAGCTTGAGGAACGGAAGTCTATCGAACTGATGATCACATGCCAATGCCTCGTGGAATAAATTAGAAACTGAAGGCAGGCGAAATCCAGCTTGCCCGACAGGAAGAGAGTCTGCAGGACCTCGTTGAGAGGAAGATGTGCCAGAGCTGAAGAGATTGCTCGAATGGCTCAAGAGGAAGAGGAACGGAATGCTCGCCTTGCTCAGAGGATGAGAATTATCACCGAGAGGAAGTGGAAAGTGATAGAAAGATTCAAGAAGAGGATGATTTGATACTGAAGCAATTATTAGTCTTACTCTTACAGCTTCCGAGTCTTACTAACTGCGAAGATTGCAGCACTTTTAGCACTATCGTACAATTCATTATCAAATCATGAGAAAGAAGATTGATCGAATGATGCAATGCTCCACGCACAGCTATGATCCTTGCTCCCAGGCACAATGCGAAGAAAGGTTTTAGTAGCTTTTAACAGCTAGCAGCATTTAATGAGTATTGAGACAAATCTGCCGCCGACCCCATGTAATAGTCAAGTAGCATACTACCTTTAGGTACGTATGTATCTGTGACCATACGGATACGTGCTCGCTAAGCTATCGCTTATCGAGATCTCTATGCCTGACGCATGCCGCTCTGGATTCTGACTACGTGGAAGTAGTCAGCCTCGTGAATCGTTACTAAGGTTCTACGTCTTGGAATTAGTACGATTCTGTCCTGTAGCTCTGAGCCCCTCATCTTCCATGAGCAAGCTCAACCGCTAGCAGCAGCTCTCTCCTTCGAAGAGCACACAACTACTCCAAATACGTAAATTAATACTGTATTCATCGTCGTTGTCATTACACATCTATTAGCCTGTGTCACTATTTTAAAATAACAAGTGCTCTCGTCGACAAGCACCGCAGAAAGCTACCAGATACCTCGAAACGAGAAGAATTTTCCATCCTGGTGAAATATCAGACGGACTGATCATTATCATGTCGCAAAATGAATTAGCATCGATTTACTTGGCCTACAACACTCTCACCGAGGACAAACGGCCAAAAGAATCTCAGGTAACTCGTGGATACATCGAGGATAAAGACAAAGTCGTCTTTCCCATCTTTCCAGTTGCCAAGATTGCCAATGGTCGGAAATGGACTATCGATGGCGGATCAACTAATCATGCCAAAACTACGGTAACGTACTATTCCCTTCCACATAATGTTGGACAACACACCTACATGGTACTCAAACTCATCGAATATGAAAGTCTAATCTTCGAGCTTGGTTGGGACGACCACGAGAAGAAGCTCATGACTCAACTCATCTTCAACCAACAAAAAGCGTCCGAGCTAGAAGCCGACATCGCAAACAAATTCAACGGTATCACCGGTGATCCTCTCGCTAAGAAGGACATCGACGAATTGAAAAAGACACTATCGCAGCATAAAAAGCAAATCACCCATCATGTGAACTCTCTGAACGATAATGCAGATCGTGCAGGAGGTATGCTTGGAAAGCTCATGGGTCATTTCGATAAGAAATTCGCTGTCATCATGGACAACTACTTCAATCAGGGTGCGCCGCACCAAGTGACGAAGTGGAGGGCAGTCAACCATGCATTTTGCAAGGACGCCATGGACTCTTCCAAAATAATGATCCCTCTGATGTCTTACACAGGGACGGTCTTCGATGACAAAGACGAAACATCAGACTACTTGATG
The DNA here is from genome assembly GCA_037178625.1 of Skeletonema tropicum. NCBI lineage: Eukaryota > Bacillariophyta > Thalassiosirophyceae > Thalassiosirales > Thalassiosiraceae > Skeletonema > Skeletonema tropicum. Next base: position 2,023,131 of record CM074136.1, read on the forward strand.
TGTCGTAAAGCGATGCTCTGCACTCAAACAGAAACAGGGCCTCGTTTGAAAACTCTTAAGGATATTCTCAAGTGCGCTAATTTATTGTTAGTCGAGCAACATGGTTACGGCCTCGCGGAAGCAACCAGAAGCTACTTGGAATCCAACATTAAATTCCATCGTGCATTCACATGCAAGCAGTGGGTAGGGATGATCACAGCAATCAATCAATATCTACGTCTCCTTACCACCTACAAAGATGAAAATTAAACAGGGGCGCGCAGAATGGTGCGATAGTGGTGGCGTGCAGCGGTGTATGTGGCGGGTTCAGCGCGGGCCCTCGGGGCCTGTAAAGTATTGTGTCGTCATCTTGCTGTTGGCCATTTGCTGTGTGGCTTGTCAGTAGTCTTTATACAACGGAATTCGGCTATAAAGTTGCTCTGCAATGACGTTGGCCTTAATTGGTATAATTGTGCTGTGCACAATTTTACCAATTAGTCTCTTTACAATAGAATACGGCTATAAAGTTGCTCTGCAATGACGTTGTCAATCTTTATCAATGTGAAAAGAAATGTCTTGAATGCAATAAGCCACGAAGTCCTTATTACAAGCTAGGAGTTTTTCCAGATGATGGTAGTAAGCAATATAACCGAACTTTTATGATTCATTAATTACGAGTTTCGGTGGAGCTTAGCCACCTTCATCAGCGGTTCTAATTGCGTGGAGACAGGCCACAAAAAATTTGAATCAAAAGGTCTCAAGAATGAGAAAAGGCGTGGTAGCTGTCATTGTTCTAACGGTCGTAAGTTTTGTTGGCGTTTCGTGGGCGTGGGCCAGCGTACAAGGCATATCTTTTCCATCGGGGAGATCCAAAGTAGCGAGCAAATTACTTCCGGAACTTCAACTTGAAGTGTTGGGATTTTCCCCCCTCCTATCCCCGCTGAAATGCCCATTTTCATTGTCATTTAGATGCTATATCTTATGATTTAGATCTAAAAATCGCTTGATTTGTGCTAAAAAGGACTTTTCCAGGCTAATTAAGTCAGATTGTCGATGAGCTTCTTCGTTCTTTCCGGTGTGCATCCCCGTCACCCTCTATTTTCTTAATTTTTTCTCTGAGTGACGTGGTAAACTTCGTTACTTAAGGAATTAGTACACTTGATTCCAATCGTCTTACGTCACAAAGTACCAGAAGTCAGGTGTTGGCAAAATCCAATGAACAAAAAAGTATTTAAGTTCATGCAGCAAGTACTCAGGTCGACATTGGCTCAATTACATTATCTGCCGAGTCGTCTATTGATGCAAGTCTAAATAGACGCCGACGTTGGTTGCCGACGTGTTTGCATTTGAATAACTGCCGATCTTTGGCCACGTACTGATCAATACGTCAGTTCTTAACTCCACGTCGACGTCTTGTGTTGAGCTGAATCTTTTTGTCGACGTGTTGTCGATGTGTTGAACCACAAGATCTTGTGTTGCCGACGTAGCTTACGAAGGAACTCGTTTACTTCATGACGTGGTTGGTTATTGATTGCATTGTTCTCTGCTGATTATTGCGCTGGTGCGTTGGCGGCGGTTATGTAGGCAGTTTGTACGTTGTCGAGCCGTTCAACAGCTCTCATAAATTATGCATTGCATCATTTACATCATCACATTTCTACATTGTCCGAATAAATAATGAAGTTTGGCAACACAAATCCAGTTATATCCACCGTTGGTAGTAATGGTAAGGGCTTCCGTGCCGTGCGGAATCGGAGCAATGTCGATGCACGTCTTACTTCGTCAGGGGTCAAGACTGCCGCTAAACCGTCGGCTCCTGTCATTGCATTGAGCGTAACAGACATCAATTGGCGTTTGGTGCGTACCGACGATCGTATCTTCTTGCTGCTAGCGTCTGTTGCATTAGGCGATGGGTTTGACGTTGCCAAGTTGGAGAAGGAACAACTGCTCTTTTCTGCTCTTTCCGTCTTTGAAGTCGGGTCAATCAAGTACATCCTGAATGAACTGTCTGAACATTACCCGAATGTCCCAGTTGGTAAGACTGATTCTACTGACAAAGATGATCTGGTGTCTGCAGCGGTCAACTTCTTAATGTTTGCCGCTATTGCTCAGAAAGGAGGTACAAGCCAAGCGCCGTACACTTCAAATTGTGAGCATTTTTGGTAAGAGAGAAGGTTAAATTTCGTGTGGTTCAAATGATTTTGGTATTTTTGTTCATTGTACCGTTTTACAAATTCTGTCTTTCCTTTTTACTTACAAGTTTTTTTTTCAACCTTCAACTTCACACCAGTGATGAGAACGGGAAACTTGTACTTGAAGACAAAACTCATTCGGGCTCCCGTGATCAACCTGTTCAAGATGATGATGAACCGGATTTGTCCGAGAAAGGTGCTGTCACGAAAAAGTCTAAACCGGTACCTGTCGGAGAGAAGGCCTCTCCTGATTCAACTATCATGTGAGTTTATTTTGTGTGCATGTGCACTGCCGCACTAAGTATCGCTTGCTTATTGAATCATTTTAGTATAATCGATCACTGAACAATTTTACCTAATAAACAAATGCAACTGCCTACGTAGACATGCTGATCAAAACACACGAACGACTGAAAGTACCAATAGCTAGGCTCAGGTGTCAATTCAGCAGCAGGATGGCGGGCAATAACACAGCATACCAGTCGCACTTTTACGGCAGGAGGCTATTCTACACCTTTGATGTGTGCGTAGGTGCACATGTTTGCTTGGAGTCAGCCAACATCGATCCCAACTCAGGATTGTACGTCTCAGCTATTGGGGTAGTTGTCGAGATCGTTTACGATAAGGATCGCTCCGTTGGACCAAACGGTAAAGGTGAGGTTAGCCTACCGAAGTACATTGTTGTGGATTTCCCTACATACAAACCACCACCAGGCGAGGACCCATGGGACAAGAACAACCCAACGGTGAGTAAAAGTTGACACACGAAAGACACAAGACAATTGCCACTCTCTGCGAAAACACTACTAACTCATTTCATACTGATACAAATGCATCCTACCCCAACTTATTGCGCACAGCACGTGCCAATCCCACCCTACGAGCAGATTTGCAACAGAGGATGCTGCACCGCATTATTCATGCCATTGCAAATTGCCTACGCCATCACCATCCACCGCTGTCAAGGACTCGAAGCTGGATTCGACAAAGGAGACCGCTGGAACCGCATGATAATAGATCCAGCAGATGAGTTGTGGGAGATTAGCAAGTTTCTTGGAACAATGTACGTGGCTACCAGCAGAGGCAAAACACTTGGCTCCAAAGATCAAGCATACCCGTCGGACAGTGCCATATACTGGACCGGAAGCAACATTTCAACGAACCGATTAAAAAATTGCAAGAGAAAGCAAAATGGCCAGTTCTGCGAATCGTACAAGAAGCGAGCAAATTGGGTGAAATACTTGGAGGGGAAGGCAGAAGAGTCGAAGACAAGGTATAGCAAGAGAAAGTTGGAAGAAATCACAGAAACATCGTACGCAGCAGCAATCAAGGGCAATTTCATCAAAGACAGGACAGACCTGACAACCAGGATTACCAACATCATAACCAACCCGAACAAGAAGTGGAAAGAAGCGAAGAAGGATCATGAAATCCCAAGTGATTACTTCGCAGGATCTTCATCTGGTGATTAGTAAAATTGATCACTGCACAGTTTTACAAAACAGACACTTTCTCACCACAAAGAATACAACAACTCAATTAAGCGTCTGCATCTGGTGATCAGTAAAACATCTGCAAGCGCACGATTCGATATATCAAGCACAGTTTTACAAAAAGACATTTTCTCGTGACGAAGAAAGACAAAAACTAAATCGACTAACGCCCGTGTAAAACCTGTATTTCTTTCTCGTACAGACCGATTTAGATGCTCAAAAAGCGCATCTAGTACAGTCAATTTCTCGCTTTCAACAGGTACTTCTTGCTTTCTACATAGGAACACATACAGATCCTACGCCGGTAGTCTCTACCGAGGACTCTACGTGTCCCTAAAGTAAACCTTCTCACTAAAAAACACATGTACTGATTCCTACCTATAACTCTGTAGAATAATGGGGGTGAAAAATAATGAATTTTCCCACCTGTAATAGAAGGGCACCTGCGGCCCCCTATTACGCTGCTCTGCACTCCATGAACGGGGGCCCCGAGGGCCGATGAACAGTACGCGGACAACGCTAGTATTCCACGTGCCAACGTTCCCTACAACGAAGTGGAGCTGTGCAAGATTGTCTTGGCCAGCATGCCCAGAGAGGTTAGGGATTCTCTTCGAGTGACGTCTCCAAATCGTCCACTTGAAACAGAGCTGGAGCCTTTGGTCGCTCGCATTGACGCCATCTTGGTTCAGCAGAAGACCCAACGCGCTTCAAATGAAAAGGATAAGTCTACCAAGAACGGAGCTTCCAACCCCAACCCTAGAAACCAGAAGAAGAATGGTGGAGGTGGCGGTGGAGGTGGTGGTGGTGGCAATCCAAGTACTAAACCTACGCCTGAAAATCCCAAAGAAGGTGGGTGTGGCAACTGTCAGAAGAATGGAGTCAAAGCTTGGTTTACCCATCCTACGATTCAATGCCGCAACTACGAAGTCAATGGTCAAAAGAAGAGGCGTGATGGTGAAAACCGTCAACTACGCGATCACGAAAAAGAAGAAGGATCTGTGAAGGACCTCATCAAAAGCGAAATTGCAGCCGCACTCAGAGACATGCGTTCTGGTGGTGGTGGTCGTGATCATTACAGGCATGACCGACGTGAGCGCTCTCGTTCTCGCTCTAGGTCTCGCTCTCGTAGTCCTGAATACCATCGACGCAGCCGTAGCTATCGCCGTCGAGATGACTATTGAATCATTGGGTCCGACACTCGAATGGAAAATAGTAACTTAAAAGAAGTAAATAATGAATCTGATTCTTATGAACGTTCAGTTAAACGAAGGAAACCTAATACTATCGATTTCGATTTGTATAACCTTGACCATTCGCCGATTAAAGGTGTCATACCCGATTGGAGCGGTGTAAAAGACATGCACGCATCGCTTCGTCAAAAAGTAATCAGGGGAAATGGACTTAAGACTGTTGTTGTCGCAGCGTCCCTGACCAAGAAGGGAAACCGTAACTCACGCCCCTTGGTTTTATTACTTGACTCCGGTGCAGATGATGACATCATCTTTCTGCCCGATGAAGAAGTAAAGGCTTTCGACACTATACCTCTAGCTCATCCAAATGTGTGGACTACGTCCAATGGCCAGTTCAACACAGGTGAAGTCGCAGAACTATCTTTCTTGCTTCCGGAGTATTCTCAAAGTAAGATTATGTCTTGTACTGCTGACATCAGACGCATCCACAACAGGAGGAGCGTTCAATACGACGCCATTATTGGTGTTAAAACCCTTCATGCTTGGGGAGTTACTATGCATTTCAAAGAGAAAGTCCTTGAAATTGATGGCATCTCCCGTCCTATGAAAAACAAGGACGAATTCAAAGATGAAAACGTCTTGATGAACATCTATGATGAAGCCCTAGAGCCTCAGTCAACTAAAGAGGAGACTGACAGAGCCGTCAAGATTTTGGATGCCAAGTATGAAGCCGCCGATCTCGAAAAGATCGTCGATGAAAATTGCTCTCATCTCTCCAGAATGCAGAGACTTCAACTACTCAACTTACTCAAGAAACATGAGAAGATGTTTAGCGGTTCTCTCGGTGAATGGAAAGGTGAGGAAGTCCATTTTGAGCTTAAGCCAGATGTGAAACCGTTCCGTGGTAGACCGTTTGATGTCCCACAGATACACAAAGCAACAATTATGAAAGAACTTCAACGCTTAATTGATATAGGAGTTCTGGAGCAGGTGCAACAAGCAGACTGGCTCAGTCCATCTTTTATTATTCCTAAGTCAGACGGCACAGTCCGCTTCCTCTCCGACTTCCGCCAGCTTAACAAAGCGCTAGTGCGACGCCCCTTCCCGCTTCCTAAGGTATCGGGTATGTTGCAACAGATGGAAGGCTTTACTTTTGCCTCAGCGATTGATCTCAATATGGGATATTACCATTTGAAGCTTGATCTCGAGACGATGAAGATTTGCGCCATTGTATTTCCTTGGGGAATTTACAGGTACAAAAGACTTCCAATGGGAGTTGCTTGTAGCCCGGACATCTTCCAAAGTAAAATGAGTTCACTCTTTGCTGAGTTGGACTACGTGCAGGCTTACATTGATGATTTGCTCTGCCTATCCAAAGGAACCTTTGAAGACCACCTGGAGAAACTCGACGTGGTATTACAAAAATTAAGCGACGCTGGTCTGCAAGTCAACGCAGCCAAAAGTAAATTCGCAGCCGTAGAGATTGATTACCTTGGGTATCATCTCACCAAACAAGGAATTGCACCACAACATTCCAAAGTCGCCGCTATCCTTGCTCTCAAACCACCTCGTAACGTGAAAGATCTTCGACGTTGCCTCGGTATTATTCAGTATGAAATGGTGCGCGCGGCGATTTGTGACTGCATGTTGTGTGTGGTGTGTAGTGCGGCGCGGGCCCTCGGGGCCTGTTTTTTTTTTTGCAATGTACCCGTCTATAAATTTGCTCTGCAATGCTTGTTTTTGTAACATAAATGTGTCATGATGTCAAAATTATTCTGTGGATTTCGTGTTGGATTTTTTTTGCAATGTATCCGTCTATAAAGTTGCTCTGCAATGCTTGTTTAATAACATTCTTATAACAGAAACGTTTTATAGTACATACTCACTTACTTACTTAGAGCCGTTCCAAGCAAAATTGCATCGTAGATGCATAAGATTTTGATAGCAGCTAACAAAAAAGTGCAGCGCGCTGTCCGAGCAACCTGGAGCGCAACTGCATGCATGCATGTTTTTTCGTTCGACAGTCAGTATCTAACATGATAGCCGCTACTCTCATAGCCACCACGTTGCACAAACCCTACCAATAGTAATATCCAGTGAACTATATCGCAGACAACACCCTTTGCAACTATTCAGCCGCAGGGTTTTATTATTACAACTGTCTACACCGCATAAATAAATGACTAATACATGCTACATAAATGTCATTTCTGTCTATGATGTTGCTATTTTTATCCAGCCTATTGCAATATTATGGACAATAAATAGCCGACACTTCTTATATATAATAATGTTGATGAGTTGCGGTCTTTAGAGCCGCTCGATCCGCCGTCTACAGGCTTATTGTTGTGTTAGAGTGTCAAATTATTTATGCAATTTTGTGCACATCTTGTGTCCTTGGTATTTTGGAGGTGTGGGGGGGCTTTAATGGTCATTCCGAGCAACCAGAATCTCACTTCATATTACCATCGGCGATGGGTAGCGGAGGGGTAGTGCCTATAGATGTTTATCATCTTCGATGGGTGCAGGGAAGGTGGTTGTTTTCATTTCAAATCTCAATGAAGTGGATTGCAATGATATTATCTCCACCCCTACAGCAGCCGAAACGCCACACTGCTGCGAAAAAATCGCCATAATGTCGTTTAAGGGATGGGCCATCGATACCTTATGAAATATACTCATGGACTGAGATAGGCGGCCATACTAGGGGTGCCATTGTAGGCCATTGTGGTGGCATCTTTTTCTCTTTTTCTGCACGATCATCGATCATGCAAAAACCGAGTTACCGATCGCGTTTGACAGTACTTTATATCGATCGCGTTTTACATATTCTCAAATATATGACGTCACTTGTTCCTCTCCTAACTTCAACGTGTCAGCTTCTCTGCTGGCAGGAAGAACATGTCGCCATCCGTGACTTTTCCGCGCAGCCACTCATCGACTATCATGCTACGGAACACCACATGCAATTAGAAGAGTGCATAAATAATAATGAGTGGCTTGCGTATGACATTCCTCGCACGCAAATCAATATCTTAAATATGTGACCATTACGGACCGGCATAACCAAACCACGAACAAAATTGACCGTATAAAATATGCACACTTCAAGAGAGAAAGCGCAGCAACAGCAACCATCCTCTTCCGACGTGAACAGCAAGAGCGCTCGGAAGGGTGTTAGATGCTCATTTCTGTCTATTCGTCAAATAATTTACAACGTCCAATGGCCGAAAGTGCGTGTAGGCGATCATATCTTCCGCGAAATAGTAGAATTACAATCATCGCGCAATCCATGCTTCGAACACTCTACTGATCCACATACTCTTCTGAGGCTTGTTCTTTCCTCTTGCAATATGCGTGAACTAAAACATGTATTGTCTGAGCTAGGATGCGTAATGGATCTATATCGCACCAGACAGGAACAATTATCTATCGCTTACAATGTCATTTCCAATCGCAACGTTACCTGTAACGGTTCAAGCTCGGCTCAGTTCTACAAATCGGATGCAGAAAGCAAAGCTGGAATAATGAATTATGGCCGTTGTGTAAATAACAGTCATAACTTGCAGTCGTTGGCTGCTCCAGAGTGTTCCAGCGTATTGTCTAATGGGTAAGTCCGAAAGTGTATTGTTAAGATGAGCTGAAATTGGAAGAAGCGTCTTATGTGATTCAGAATTTCATGTATAAGCGAAACGCTTAACACTGCGTAAAACATTACGTAGATTGATCGTACGAACATAGAAAGGATCGCTCATTCATCTACATTTAAGTCGCTTTTTGCTGTGTGGTATTAACCTTCCATAGAGTTCATGCCAAAAATAAAATTGTGATGTATGCAAATTTATTTTAAACTTGAACTGGTATTGTTTCTCCCATATGAATGTCGTCATGTCAAAAACTAATCACTTATCCTTACTTATCCCTATTTTCATTTACTTCAGCAATGGCGGTGTGACAGCGGGCAACAAAAAAGATGTTGTCGACAACAACAAGAACGAGCATGATATACCTCTTCTGCAGACAAAGCAAGGCGATTGCATCTCTCCCGCTCATGTTAGATGCACTAACTTTGAGCAGGCAGAAGCATTTGATGCATCATGCAAATCATGGAGATCATGCGATAATAATAATGATTATGACGATGTCGAGCAGGCGAGTTCTTTGTTAAAGTTAAAGCAATCATCAAAAAATTATGACATCGAACAGCAGTGCCCTAAAGAGAGCAATGGTAGTGCCGCAACTCCAGTGAATACTCATCATCCGTCTGAAACGGACATACCAGCGTCTACTCCTTCTGGTGAGGAGTCAGCAGTTGACCCAACTAATCTTCCGGCGTTGCTGTATCATGCTGGGGAACAACCTGCTACTGTTCGCGCATATCGCCGCTGCTCAGAAGATCACAGTCTTGTGGGCCGCCAAACCATTCGCGATCATTTATATGATTCTCTGTCTACCAGTAGACTTCCGCGCAGCTGTCTCGACCGCCTGTTTCATGAGTCTTCTGGTTCTACCGTGAAGGATTATCCGTGTCGTAATGCTACTTCGGTTGCTAGACTGTCAGGAGAACGTGATAATGATGGCACCAATATGGGTGTTGGTAATGTTGATAACGCCCCCTTGGAAGCAGACGATGCTGGTGTATTTCGTAGCAATAATGGCAATGCAGCTCGGCCAGTTGGAGTTGGAGAAATTCCACAGAACACAAAAGCGTCTGGAACTATTGGATCTATGTTGGGAGAGCTGTCGGAAAAGGTCATTCCAGTTCCAGTTGTGACACCTGTAAAAGATACAACATCGTCCATTGCTAGACAAGGTGAGTTATTATACTTGTACGAGTGTCACTGGTACGGTGTACGATTCTGAAAATAAATTTGTCCTCACGACAAAAATATTTTGAGGTCCGATACTTCACTTCATCGCTGACATTTTTGGTCTTTTCCCAATGTTACTTCCAGCTCCGAATATATCGTTAAAACATATAATATTCTTTGTGACAACCTGGCTTCAAAAAGTCCTATGTGTCAAGCAAGTCCGACACAAAGGCATACCTCTGAAGGAGATCAAGAAGCAAAGTATGGTCGCTGAACAAAATTTGGTAGACGGTCATCGCGAGACGAAGCTTCGTTTCATTCCGAAACATAAATCACAGGAACTTGATGACATAATCGTGTTAGTGACACTTGGCAACATAATGGACTTACAGAAACACTCCTTAGACAGTCCTGTTTGCCACACCATTTGCGACAGCTTGGTCAGTTCAGGTATATCATCCCTGGAGAGAAGTTCTTTTCCAATGCAATATTCACAACTTGCATGGAAAATAAATTTGTCTTGAAGACAAATTTATTTTCAATCACGGCAACATGACAAATTAACGACAATCAATAAAGGATACAACAAAGGGAGAATATTTCTCGTGATGAAGAAACATGTCACCTATAATGACAATGTACCTGTATTTCTTTCTGCAAATGACGGTATCCTCGACAGATATAGCCAATCAATTTCTGTAAAAAGCACCTTTAAGCCAGGTACTTCTCGCTTTCTACGTAGGAACAAGTACAAATCCTACAGCGGTATGGTCTATGACAACTTAGGATTTGGAACGCTGCCTTTTTATCATCATTATCGGGAATATGGGATTTAGGAATTATGGGAATGGGGATTTACGTTATTTCATGTCGTCATCGACGAGAAAACCAGCTGCTCGGAAGTAGCCATCTGCTTGTTTTGGCGGGATAAGATTTTATTTCACCACAGGTTGAAGCACTACCATGACACGCCGACCTCTCACTCTTTTGTAGATAGAAATAAAGAATAAACAACGTGTAGTAGACGAAGCCGACAATGGCGGAGACTTCTCCCAATAATCGGCCCTCGGGGCCCCCGTTCATGGAGTGCAGAGCAGCGTAATAGGGGGCCGCAGGTGCCCTTCTATTACAGGTGGGAAAATTCATTATTTTTCACCCCCATTATTCTACAGAGTTATAGGTAGGAATCAGTACATGTGTTTTTTAGTGAGAAGGTTTACTTTAGGGACACGTAGAGTCCTCGGTAGAGACTACCGGCGTAGGATCTGTATGTGTTCCTATGTAGAAAGCAAGAAGTACCTGTTGAAAGCGAGAAATTGACTGTACTAGATGCGCTTTTTGAGCATCTAAATCGGTCTGTACGAGAAAGAAATACAGGTTTTACACGGGCGTTAGTCGATTTAGTTTTTGTCTTTCTTCGTCACGAGAAAATGTCTTTTTGTAAAACTGTGCTTGATATATCGAATCGTGCGCTTGCAGATGTTTTACTGATCACCAGATGCAGACGCTTAATTGAGTTGTTGTATTCTTTGTGTTGAGAAAGTGTCTGTTTTGTAAAACTGTGCAGTGATCAATTTTACTAATCACCAGATGAAGATCCTGCGAAGTAATCACTTGGGATTTCATGATCCTTCTTCGCTTCTTTCCACTTCTTGTTCGGGTTGGTTATGATGTTGGTAATCCTGGTTGTCAGGTCTGTCCTGTCTTTGATGAAATTGCCCTTGATTGCTGCTGCGTACGATGTTTCTGTGATTTCTTCCAACTTTCTCTTGCTATACCTTGTCTTCGACTCTTCTGCCTTCCCCTCCAAGTATTTCACCCAATTTGCTCGCTTCTTGTACGATTCGCAGAACTTGCCATTTTGCTTTCTCTTGCAATTTTTTAATCGGTTCGTTGAAATGTTGCTTCCGGTCCAGTATATGGCACTGTCCGACGGGTATGCTTGATCTTTGGAGCCAAGTGTTTTGCCTCTGCTGGTAGCCACGTACATTGTTCCAAGAAACTTGCTAATCTCCCACAACTCATCTGCTGGATCTATTATCATGCGGTTCCAGCGGTCTCCTTTGTCGAATCCAGCTTCGAGTCCTTGACAGCGGTGGATGGTGATGGCGTAGGCAATTTGCAATGGCATGAATAATGCGGTGCAGCATCCTCTGTTGCAAATCTGCTCGTAGGGTGGGATTGGCACGTGCTGTGCGCAATAAGTTGGGGTAGGATGCATTTGTATCAGTATGAAATGAGTTAGTAGTGTTTTCGCAGAGAGTGGCAATTGTCTTGTGTCTTTCGTGTGTCAACTTTTACTCACCGTTGGGTTGTTCTTGTCCCATGGGTCCTCGCCTGGTGGTGGTTTGTATGTAGGGAAATCCACAACAATGTACTTCGGTAGGCTAACCTCACCTTTACCGTTTGGTCCAACGGAGCGATCCTTATCGTAAACGATCTCGACAACTACCCCAATAGCTGAGACGTACAATCCTGAGTTGGGATCGATGTTGGCTGACTCCAAGCAAACATGTGCACCTACGCACACATCAAAGGTGTAGAATAGCCTCCTGCCGTAAAAGTGCGACTGGTATGCTGTGTTATTGCCCGCCATCCTGCTGCTGAATTGACACCTGAGCCTAGCTATTGGTACTTTCAGTCGTTCGTGTGTTTTGATCAGCATGTCTACGTAGGCAGTTGCATTTGTTTATTAGGTAAAATTGTTCAGTGATCGATTATACTAAAATGATTCAATAAGCAAGCGATACTTAGTGCGGCAGTGCACATGCACACAAAATAAACTCACATGATAGTTGAATCAGGAGAGGCCTTCTCTCCGACAGGTACCGGTTTAGACTTTTTCGTGACAGCACCTTTCTCGGACAAATCCGGTTCATCATCATCTTGAACAGGTTGATCACGGGAGCCCGAATGAGTTTTGTCTTCAAGTACAAGTTTCCCGTTCTCATCACTGGTGTGAAGTTGAAGGTTGAAAAAAAAACTTGTAAGTAAAAAGGAAAGACAGAATTTGTAAAACGGTACAATGAACAAAAATACCAAAATCATTGAACCACACGAAATTTAACCTTCTCTCTTACCAAAAATGCTCACAATTTGAAGTGTACGGCGCTTGGCTTGTACCTCCTTTCTGAGCAATAGCGGCAAACATTAAGAAGTTGACCGCTGCAGACACCAGATCATCTTTGTCAGTAGAATCAGTCTTACCAACTGGGACATTCGGGTAATGTTCAGACAGTTCATTCAGGATGTACTTGATTGACCCGACTTCAAAGACGGAAAGAGCAGAAAAGAGCAGTTGTTCCTTCTCCAACTTGGCAACGTCAAACCCATCGCCTAATGCAACAGACGCTAGCAGCAAGAAGATACGATCGTCGGTACGCACCAAACGCCAATTGATGTCTGTTACGCTCAATGCAATGACAGGAGCCGACGGTTTAGCGGCAGTCTTGACCCCTGACGAAGTAAGACGTGCATCGACATTGCTCCGATTCCGCACGGCACGGAAGCCCTTACCATTACTACCAACGGTGGATATAACTGGATTTGTGTTGCCAAACTTCATTATTTATTCGGACAATGTAGAAATGTGATGATGTAAATGATGCAATGCATAATTTATGAGAGCTGTTGAACGGCTCGACAACGTACAAACTGCCTACATAACCGCCGCCAACGCACCAGCGCAATAATCAGCAGAGAACAATGCAATCAATAACCAACCACGTCATGAAGTAAACGAGTTCCTTCGTAAGCTACGTCGGCAACACAAGATCTTGTGGTTCAACACATCGACAACACGTCGACAAAAAGATTCAGCTCAACACAAGACGTCGACGTGGAGTTAAGAACTGACGTATTGATCAGTACGTGGCCAAAGATCGGCAGTTATTCAAATGCAAACACGTCGGCAACCAACGTCGGCGTCTATTTAGACTTGCATCAATAGACGACTCGGCAGATAATGTAATTGAGCCAATGTCGACCTGAGTACTTGCTGCATGAACTTAAATACTTTTTTGTTCATTGGATTTTGCCAACACCTGACTTCTGGTACTTTGTGACGTAAGACGATTGGAATCAAGTGTACTAATTCCTTAAGTAACGAAGTTTACCACGTCACTCAGAGAAAAAATTAAGAAAATAGAGGGTGACGGGGATGCACACCGGAAAGAACGAAGAAGCTCATCGACAATCTGACTTAATTAGCCTGGAAAAGTCCTTTTTAGCACAAATCAAGCGATTTTTAGATCTAAATCATAAGATATAGCATCTAAATGACAATGAAAATGGGCATTTCAGCGGGGATAGGAGGGGGGAAAATCCCAACACTTCAAGTTGAAGTTCCGGAAGTAATTTGCTCGCTACTTTGGATCTCCCCGATGGAAAAGATATGCCTTGTACGCTGGCCCACGCCCACGAAACGCCAACAAAACTTACGACCGTTAGAACAATGACAGCTACCACGCCTTTTCTCATTCTTGAGACCTTTTGATTCAAATTTTTTGTGGCCTGTCTCCACGCAATTAGAACCGCTGATGAAGGTGGCTAAGCTCCACCGAAACTCGTAATTAATGAATCATAAAAGTTCGGTTATATTGCTTACTACCATCATCTGGAAAAACTCCTAGCTTGTAATAAGGACTTCGTGGCTTATTGCATTCAAGACATTTCTTTTCACATTGATAAAGATTGACAACGTCATTGCAGAGCAACTTTATAGCCGTATTCTATTGTAAAGAGACTAATTGGTAAAATTGTGCACAGCACAATTATACCAATTAAGGCCAACGTCATTGCAGAGCAACTTTATAGCCGAATTCCGTTGTATAAAGACTACTGACAAGCCACACAGCAAATGGCCAACAGCAAGATGACGACACAATACTTTACAGGCCCCGAGGGCCCGCGCTGAACCCGCCACATACACCGCTGCACGCCACCACTATCGCACCATTCTGCGCGCCCCTGTTTAATTTTACTTCGATAGTCGGGTAGGATAGATGAGCAGATAGCTCCAACATCCAGCTTAATTTGGTATTTGAACTCAACGTTCCAGAATCTTCATACGTCCTTCATCTTTCACTTCCGCCGAGCCACCCGTCGTTCAGATCAGTGATCCTCGTACCGCAAGTCAACGTCGATGTACGCATATAGATTTCTCAGGCTTTGAGCAGATAATACTCAACTTGAGAGATTATCATTGTCTCGCGTTTTCTACATAGCTATCAGACCACCGTTGTATTGTCTGATCAAGCCGGACGTAAGAAATCTAGAGATCATCCTCACGTCACTGATTTAAGTGGACTTCAACTTGCCGGGTTAACACCTCGCTCAACAGAACTTCCTTTCATACCAAGTGGACACCCGTGATAGCTGCTCAATACAGCATAACATCTTTATCTGACGCCGATATCATCATGCAGGAGGATCAACTTTCTTCTTCACGTGGCGATGTTACTGCCGATGAGGGTTTTGTAGACGCTTCTTTAGAGACCAGTGATGGTAGTCGAGATGCTAATATGGAATCTGATGTATTTCGCAGAGGAAGGTGGCGGAGACCCTTATCCGAGTTTTTGGATTTACATCAAGTCCTGTTTTCTACTGAAGGCATCATATCTACACGTTCGTGGATTTACGTGTCTTGTGAAGAAGTGGATATCTACCATGTGGTGGGCCATCCTTCGTTAGTAATGGGTCTCTCCTTATTAGGAAGTCAAGAGGATAAATGGTGGATTGTCACTGTGTACAGGCCTTTGCCCGCACTTAACCCGACATCTCTCTCGATTCGATCGGTGCTTCGTCTAGTTGTCTGCTTAGGAACCCAACATTATATTCTCGACACTTCTACATTGGGTGGAGACAAATTGATCGCAGTTATTATTCTTCGCATCATGGATCCTTCGGAATTCAGTACTTTGGTAACTCCTTCTGGTGTTAATACCAACCTATATCCATCTATGGATACACGTCCTATCGGTGTTATAGCTTGTCTTCGACAACATGACATCAGAGCCCTTTTGATGACCCTATTCTGGAAACTCGATATTCAGTTCCTGGGCACAAGTTCTATCAAGCGACAGCATATCGATGTTGTTATCTTTGGTGAGCATCGTCACATCGCAGATCATCTACTCGATGGTACTCATGACTTCCTAGTTGTGAATAGAGGAGTGATGTTTTTCAGTTGTGAGGGACTCATACTTACACATTATCTCTTGAGACTATGGGGAGTAATGGTAATCTTTAGTGTCGACTTTATCTGGTTGCACGATCTTTCGCAATGGACACAACATGTTCGATACTATAATCAACTTGTGACCAAGATTCATGTTGCGTGGGGAGATGTTTTGCAATCGACGTATGCATTACTCGGGAGAACGGAGACACTCTTGACATCTACTACAAGTATCGATGTCTTTCAAGACGAATCCAGTGGTGTTATTATCACTCACAAGTACCAGAAGATTGATCGTTGCATGATATTTGCTCACAGTTGTCACAACTCCGATCACACATCCAACAAGATCTTGTTTATTACCATCGCTTGGTCTGTACTTGAATTACTTGTACGATATGATCCTTCGCACATTCAAGGCTATGCATTTGTTCGTGGCATGATATCTTATGTCTCTACAGCTTTAGAGCTACTGCGATATCACAAGATGATGATTGGAGAGTACTGTCCTGTGAAGATGCGATACTTTATTAATTTAGAGTTTCTTTTGTCCTGCGAGATGAATGGGGAGCAAATTCCTTCAATTGAATATCTATCTGTGATGATACGACGTTACCACTATCCTGCGAAGATGAGAGACTTTATTATTTCAGAGTTGATTTGGTACTACGAGTCGAATGGAATTCAGTTCTACAAGACGAAGAATGGGGAGCAAGTTCTACTCTATAAGTTGATGGACATCCAAGAAGATTCTGCCGTTGGAAGCCAAGTTGTTGTTTGTTCTCCTGTTGCGAAGATTGAATTTTACCACCATCGAGCACAACTAGTCGATGCGGAATGCAATGCACTTGTTCTTAAGTCCTTACAAGACTTCGCTGCTCAGTTCTATTCACATGATTCTCGAGACCTTGCTGATAGGATCTATATCGTCGTCGCTTGCAGGTTGCATCGCTTTTCGTTTGCGGAGATTACTCGAGGTCATCGACAGTATCACGTCTTGCTTCGGAACGTCATCATCAACAACGTTTTCTTGGATCGACATCATTCTGTCATGGTTACTGCTGAGGAATATGGGGAGACATCATCATCTACTCGACTTCATCATATCATTCGTCCGACGGAAGATACTTCCTTTTGCAAATCTTACAACATGCTTGCTTTACTCGGTAATGCCTTGAGAGAAAATATTATTCGGTTGCAGATCAGTGATGGAAACTCTGCTATCTTCTCGGCTCAATTTGGATATGGTAATATTTTGATGGTTGAGTATGGTACTATTTTGGTAAGTATCGACAGTGACTCTCGTCACATGATGATTGCACGTTTTGCATCGAGGATTGTTGATAGGAAGCGCAATATCTACGTTATTCGGAATCAAGTAAATTCGGTTCTTCATCCTGATCTCGTGAGTTACGAACGTCATCGTCTCGGTCTCAACCATGGGGAGCGCAGCAAACGTGCAGCTATTCAAGAACTTATGGATGCATCACGCACTAATTACCACGAAATCATCGTCGGAAGCAGAATTATCACCCGGTGCAATCGGCTCTATGGTGGATTCTTTGTCGATATCTTTGTGTGTGGCTTCAGGTTCTTTGTTAGAAGTCCCGAGAGAGGGTTCTCTTCAAGTGTTCGCATTTTTGATGAATACGACCAACTTCATTACCAAGTCGCGGATGACCATATATACCTTGAAGTTCAAGTCACAAACGGCAATAGGCCCTTCGCGAACAATCACAATGCTTTATCGTCCACGTTTTCTATGGCCGATCTACATCTACCTAGTCCAAAGGAGGAAGAACTACTCATCCAATACTCTACACCTACAGGACAGATCAAGGATTATCAAGACCATACACCTACAGGTCAGATCAATGATTATCAAGAGCTACTGGAAATACCAACCATTATGGAAACAACTTCACACAATAATAAGTTTACTGCTCAGATGTTCTTTGAGATTAGCGATTACTTGTTGAAGTGGGAAGTCTGGAATACGATATACGTTTGGCAGGTCCTTCAACCTCTACTTTTCTGGCATAGAGATATATTAGGGATATTAAACGGAAAAGATAGATGGGGAGAAAGAATTGTTGGCTGAAGAAATGATGGATATCATGCAGGTTGGGGAGTGACAACTTAGGATTTGGAACGCTGCCTTTTTATCATCATTATCGGGAATATGGGATTTAGGAATTATGGGAATGGGGATTTACGTTATTTCATGTCGTCATCGACGAGAAAACCAGCTGCTCGGAAGTAGCCATCTGCTTGTTTTGGCGGGATAAGATTTTATTTCACCACAGGTTGAAGCACTACCATGACACGCCGACCTCTCACTCTTTTGTAGATAGAAATAAAGAATAAACAACGTGTAGTAGACGAAGCCGACAATGGCGGAGACTTCTCCCAATAATACTTCGATAGTCGGGTAGGATAGATGAGCAGATAGCTCCAACATCCAGCTTAATTTGGTATTTGAACTCAACGTTCCAGAATCTTCATACGTCCTTCATCTTTCACTTCCGCCGAGCCACCCGTCGTTCAGATCAGTGATCCTCGTACCGCAAGTCAACGTCGATGTACGCATATAGATTTCTCAGGCTTTGAGCAGATAATACTCAACTTGAGAGTCTACAGAGCCTCTACGTGTCCACCAGGTAAACTTTCTCACTAAATAGCTACTATACTGATTCCTACCAAGATCCCTGTAGAAAAAAGTTTGGAAAAAAATGGAGAATTTGTGACCATAAGGGGTTGGGCACCTCCCGGCCCCGTTATCGACACTTCACTGTGCTTGTTTCGACCCGGGGCCCCGAGGGCCGATTATACAATCATTGGAGGAACGGAAGTCTATCGAACTGATGATCACATGCCAATGCCTCGTGGAATAAATTAGAAACTGAAGGCAGGCGAAATCCAGCTTGTCCGACAGGAAGAGAGTCTGCAGGACCTCGTTGAGAGGAAGATGTGCCAGAGCTGAAGAGATTGCTCGAATGGCTCAAGAGGAAGAGGAACGGAATGCTCGCCTTGCTCAGAGGATGAGAATTATCACCGAGAGGAAGTGGAAAGTGATAGAAAGATTCAAGAAGAGGATGATTTGATACTGAAGCAATTATTAGTCTTACTCTTACAGCTTCCGAGTCTTACTAACTGCGAAGATTGCAGCACTTTTAGCACTATCGTACAATTCATTATCAAATCATGAGAAAGAAGATTGATCGAATGATGCAATGCTCCACGCACAGCTATGATCCTTGCTCCCAGGCACAATGCGAAGAAAGGTTTTAGTAGCTTTTAACAGCTAGCAGCATTTAATGAGTATTGAGACAAATCTGCCGCCGACCCCATCGCCTGCATCTTGCAGGCATGGGGTCGGCTTTCGAAACTCAAAATCTAAGATACCTGTGACTTCCTAGGTTGCCACTCATTTCGCTGGCGTGCATGCTTCTATCTATCTGCTTTATCTCTTCTCGACACTATGTACTCTCTAAATAGCACCGGTGCACGGTGCACAATAGTGCCGAATGTTCATACTAATAAACAGGGGCGCGCAGAATGGTGCAATAGTGGTGGCGTGCAGCGGTGTATGTGGCGGGTTCAGCGCGGGCCCTCGGGGCCTGTAAAGTATTGTGTCGTCATCTTGCTGTTGGCCATTTGCTGTGTGGCTTGTCAGTAGTCTTTATACAACGGAATTCGGCTATAAAGTTGCTCTGCAATGACGTTGGCCTTAATTGGTATAATTGTGCTGTGCACAATTTTACCAATTAGTCTCTTTACAATAGAATACGGCTATAAAGTTGCTCTGCAATGACGTTGTCAATCTTTATCAATGTGAAAAGAAATGTCTTGAATGCAATAAGCCACGAAGTCCTTATTACAAGCTAGGAGTTTTTCCAGATGATGGTAGTAAGCAATATAACCGAACTCTTTATGATTCATTAATTACGAGTTTCGGTGGAGCTTAGCCACCTTCATCAGCGGTTCTAATTGCGTGGAGACAGGCCACAAAAAATTTGAATCAAAAGGTCTCAAGAATGAGAAAAGGCGTGGTAGCTGTCATTGTTCTAACGGTCGTAAGTTTTGTTGGCGTTTCGTGGGCGTGGGCCAGCGTACAAGGCATATCTTTTCCATCGGGGAGATCCAAAGTAGCGTAGCTACGTGCTTTGCTCTGAATTACTTCCGGAACTTCAACTTGAAGTGTTGGGATTTTCCCCCCTCCCATCCCCGCTGAAATGCCCATTTTGATTGTCATTTAGATGCTATATCTTATGATTTAGATCTAAAAATCGCTTGATTTGTGCTAAAAAGGACTTTTCCAGGCTAATTAAGTCAGATTGTCGATGAGCTTCTTCGTTCTTTCCGGTGTGCATCCCCGTCACCCTCTATTTTCTTAATTTTTTCTCTGAGTGACGTGGTAAACTTCGTTACTTAAGGAATTAGTACACTTGATTCCAATCGTCTTACGTCACAAAGCACCAGAAGTCAGGTGTTGGCAAAATCCAATGAACAAAAAAGTATTTAAGTTCATGCAGCAAGTACTCAGGTCGACATTGGCTCAATTACATTATCTGCCGAGTCGTCTATTGATGCAAGTCTAAATAGACGCCGACGTTGGTTGCCGACGTGTTTGCATTTGAATAACTGCCGATCTTTGGCCACGTACTGATCAATACGTCAGTTCTTAACTCCACGTCGACGTCTTGTGTTGAGCTGAATCTTTTTGTCGACGTGTTGTCGATGTGTTGAACCACAAGATCTTGTGTTGCCGACGTAGCTTACGAAGGAACTCGTTTACTTCATGACGTGGTTGGTTATTGATTGCATTGTTCTCTGCTGATTATTGCGCTGGTGCGTTGGCGGCGGTTATGTAGGCAGTTTGTACGTTGTCGAGCCGTTCAACAGCTCTCATAAATTATGCATTGCATCATTTACATCATCACATTTCTACATTGTCCGAATAAATAATGAAGTTTGGCAACACAAATCCAGTTATATCCACCGTTGGTAGTAATGGTAAGGGCTTCCGTGCCGTGCGGAATCGGAGCAATGTCGATGCACGTCTTACTTCGTCAGGGGTCAAGACTGCCGCTAAACCGTCGGCTCCTGTCATTGCATTGAGCGTAACAGACATCAATTGGCGTTTGGTGCGTACCGACGATCGTATCTTCTTGCTGCTAGCGTCTGTTGCATTAGGCGATGGGTTTGACGTTGCCAAGTTGGAGAAGGAACAACTGCTCTTTTCTGCTCTTTCCGTCTTTGAAGTCGGGTCAATCAAGTACATCCTGAATGAACTGTCTGAACATTACCCGAATGTCCCAGTTGGTAAGACTGATTCTACTGACAAAGATGATCTGGTGTCTGCAGCGGTCAACTTCTTAATGTTTGCCGCTATTGCTCAGAAAGGAGGTACAAGCCAAGCGCCGTACACTTCAAATTGTGAGCATTTTTGGTAAGAGAGAAGGTTAACCTTCGTGTGGTTCAATGATTTTGGTATTTTTGTTCATTGTACCGTTTTACAAATTCTGTCTTTCCTTTTCAACCTTCAACTTCACACCAGTGATGAGAACGGGAAACTTGTACTTGAAGACAAAACTCATTCGGGCTCCCGTGATCAGCCTGTTCAACAAGATGATGATGAACCGGATTTGTCCGAGAAAGGTGCTGTCACGAAAAAGTCTAAACCGGTACCTGTCGGAGAGAAGGCCTCTCCTGATTCAACTATCATGTGAGTTTATTTTGTGTGCATGTGCACTGCCGCACTAAGTATCGCTTGCTTATTGAATCATTTTAGTATAATCGATCACTGAACAATTTTACCTAATAAACAAATGCAACTGCCTACGTAGACATGCTGATCAAAACACACGAACGACTGAAAGTACCAATAGCTAGGCTCAGGTGTCAATTCAGCAGCAGGATGGCGGGCAATAACACAGCATACCAGTTGCACTTTTACGGCAGGAGGCTATTCTACACCTTTGATGTGTGCGTAGGTGCACATGTTTGCTTGGAGTCAGCCAACATCGATCCCAACTCAGGATTGTACGTCTCAGCTATTGGGGTAGTAGTCGAGATCGTTTACGATAAGGATCGCTCCGTTGGACCAAACGGTAAAGGTGAGGTTAGCCTACCGAAGTACATTGTTGTGGATTTCCCTACATACAAACCACCACCAGGCGAGGACCCATGGGACAAGAACAACCCAACGGTGAGTAAAAGTTGACACACGAAAGACACAAGACAATTGCCACTCTCTGCGAAAACACTACTAACTCATTTCATACTGATACAAATGCATCCTACCCCAACTTATTGCGCACAGCACGTGCCAATCCCACCCTACGAGCAGATTTGCAACAGGGGATGCTGCACCGCATTATTCATGCCATTGCAAATTGCCTACGCCATCACCATCCACCGCTGTCAAGGACTCGAAGCTGGATTCGACAAAGGAGACCGCTGGAACCGCATGGTAATAGATCCAGCAGATGAGTTGTGGGAGATTAGCAAGTTTCTTGGAACAATGTACGTGGCTACCAGCAGAGGCAAAACACTTGGCTCCAAAGATCAAGCATACCCGTCGGACAGTGCCATATACTGGACCGGAAGCAACATTTCAACGAACCGATTAAAAAATTGCAAGAGAAAGCAAAATGGCCAGTTCTGCGAATCGTACAAGAAGCGAGCAAATTGGGTGAAATACTTGGAGGGGAAGGCAGAAGAGTCGAAGACGAGGTATAGCAAGAGAAAGTTAGAGGAAATCACAAAAACATCATCCGCAGCAGCAATCAAGGGCGATTTCATCAAAGACAGGACAGACCTGACAACCAGGATTACTGACATCATAACCCGAACAAGAAGTGGAAAGAAGCGAAGAAGGATCATGAAATCCCAAGTGATTACTTCGCAGGATCTTCATCTGGTGATTAGTAAAATTGATCACTGCACAGTTTTACAAAACAGACACTTTCTCACCACAAAGAATACAACAACTCAATTAAGCGTCTGCATCTGGTGATCAGTAAAACATCTGCAAGCGCACGATTCGATATATCAAGCACAGTTTTACAAAAAGACATTTTCTCGCGACGAAGAAAGACAAAAACTAAATCGACTAACGCCCGTGTAAAACCTGTATTTCTTTCTCGTACAGACCGATATAGATGCTCAAAAAGCGCATCTAGTACAGTCAATTTCTCGCTTTCAACAGGTACTTCTTGCTTTCTACATAGGAACACATACAGATCCTACGCCGGTAGTCTCTACCGAGGACTCTACGTGTCCCTAAAGTAAACCTTCTCACTAAAAAACACATGTACTGATTCCTACCTATAACTCTGTAGAATAATGGGGGTGAAAAATAATGAATTTTCCCACCTGTAATAGAAGGGCACCTGCGGCCCCCTATTACGCTGCTCTGCACTCCATGAACGGGGGCCCCGAGGGCCGATAATCGCCCTCCAAACTTACGCAGTGAAGTTTTGGGAGAGCCAAAGATACTGTGACTTAAGAGGTTGATGCACCTATGCATCTGCTTGAACTTCTCTTTTACTCGCACACGGTGCACCCTAGTTAGAATGCTGCACCATTTCCCTGATTCTTTCGAAAGGCACTCACAATAATCGCGAACGGGGAGGGACCCGTGAAGCGCCAAGAACAAAAACGAATACTCAAGAATCCAGGGTTGTTCACATTCGTTCCGTCCGCAATCCTTAAGTGTAGAACTCGGAAATTATTGCGGGACTCCATTTAGGTACTTAGGGGGGAGGCAACCTTCCAAAACTCTTGCTCCTTTCCATCACTGACCATCACTTTCATGTTCGTTCGATTTATAAGATCGCCACTCGCACCCAATGATACTCGCACTTTCGAGTTCAATCGTTCGTGGTTCATCGTTTGACTCAATCGAAAGCTACCATGTCCATGGCGCACGGCCGTCAGTCGACGAGGGATATTTTTTAAACGGTACAAATAGACTAGTGGTACAGCCGTTAGGTCAGACGTTTTCTTATAATGAAGACAATAACTTCTCCAACTCACGCTTTTAAAGAAAACACATACATTTATGAGAAATCATATCTTTTTGGCACGAGAAACATCACTTTTGTATGAGACGTACGTAGGAATTCAAAGTCTACGAGGTTTCTTCGTTTACAGAAAATGCGAAAAATGTGCCAGAAACCAGAGCACAAATTTTGGTGCGATGAACCGATCGATGTGAACCAATGAACCAAGCAAACATCGAGCTCATAAAAAGTTGAGGAGCATCCTGTCGAAGTGATTTTCATATTCTACTATTGATAACGATCCATCATAATCATTGGTGAGTTGTTTGCTTTCGTGGTAATTAGATAATGGTGTCTCTGGCTGCCGTTTATTAAAAACTAATCGCTTTTATCCTTTTTCATGGCGTAGGAATGTTGTAGCTGCTGCCGTCGATTTCTGGAGATGGATAACAGCTCCACTGACCAGAGCTTGATTTTCATAAATTCTACTGTTGATATCGATGCATCATCTTCATCGGTGAGTTTGGCTGCATCTGTGGTTATTATTAGTGCCTTTGACAGCCTGTTCCTGACTAATTCGTGACCTTTTTCTGTTTATGCGTAGTTGAGATTTCTGGCGATGAAAATAGGACCCCGACAACGGAGCTGAAAGAATTGGAACAGATGCCCATGAAATGCGATTTTCAAACATATCTAATCTCGGTCATCATAAGGTATCGGCACTGGAGAATGTCCTAACTACTCCCGTTATCTTGGCGCCATTTTCACTTTTCCAAAAAAGCATTTGAGGTCCTTTGAGGAGGAACGAAGAGCAAGCATCAATGCGACTGAGAAGAAGATTGATGATGATCAGCGGTGACCTCTTTGGATAAACCAGAAGACAGCAGAATAGTATTCTGATGATGCGATGAGTATCACGAAAAGCTTTCTAAGAAGCAGCAGTCAAATGAGGAAAATATGCTGGCAAACTTTGAGAGATGATCCTATTGAGAAGGCTCGCCGTGCCCGGGAGTGGGGGAACACATATCACCATAATCTGAATTTCTTGCGACCGCAGCAAGGCTTCCAGTGCTGATGTTGAGCGTGTCTTCAGTCAAGTTAAGGTTCATGTTGAAGACCCTCTAGAAACCCTTCTGAAGTTTATTGTTGAGGCTATCGGTGAGGAGGACTTGATTGAGGAGACCCTAGAACCCGTCTGATGTGCCGTGTAAATGATTACGACTCTTAGATGAGCTAGTTCGAATCGCCGGCAGAGAGCAAAAAAATTCTCTAAGTTGAAATGGAAAAAAATTTGAAGTCAAAATGGCGGCAACGGGGTGGCATCAAGTTTTGGATTTTTTTGCTATCGGCGAGTGACCGTTTTTTGTTTGGTTTCTCGAGAAGTTGGTTTTTGGATTCGGCGAATTGTCCGTTTGTGCACGGTCTCTCGAGAGGGTCGCGAACGGACATTTACATGAAAACGAGGCCAACTCGATTTAAAAAAAAAACCTCAAAAAAACCTTTTTTGACACCCTGTTGCGCGGAATTAACTAGCACGTTGTTCGCGAATCATTAGGTACCCCTTTTCAGACCCATAGGCCGTCATCACCATTATGCCGGCACCTCGAAAACCCAACCAAATTTGACGCTACTACCCTTTGCCAACATGATGGGCCCAACATTTTGAGGTGCCGGCAAAATCAACAATGCCTAGTCACCAGTTCCATATTTCATGTGCATAAAATCTTCTGCTTCTGCGTTTAGTCCAAATATCAGTGTCTCCACTGCTGGTGCTGGAGAGAGTCCTCTCATCACCCCCCTCATAAAGATATCGTGAATCCGTCCACCCGTAACATTCTGCTTCGGCTGTAGCCTCTTCTATTTCGCGGGTAGTGTGAAAGTATTGCAATGGAAGTTTTCAAAAACTTCAAGGTTTACGCCCCACTGCGGAGGGCAATTGCTCAAATTGTCGGCTGGAATGATAATGTGATGGAAACGTGGCACAAATTTGAAGCCTTGAAAGATCCTCTCAACATGGTGTGTGGATACGACGAAAGCAATAACAGCATGAAAGAAGTAGACGTATTCATGATGGAATCTGCTTTTGAGACGAAAACGGGGCAGATTTATATTCCATACGAGGATGTATACGGGGAGTGTGAAAATGGCATGGATCGTTTCATACACCTCAATATTGGAAGTGATGGTAAAGCAACCCACATTGCTTGCTCACTGTCAAATGATACAGAACAACTTTTCCACGTCCAGGGACTCACGCCGACCGAGACATTTGGCATTGATGATGAAACTGAATTATGGGAAGGGAGTAAGAAGCGTCTTCAAAAGTTCCTCAAAGGGGTGGTGTGGTGTAGTGGTATCACCGCCTCTCTTCTGGTTCGGGGTCTTGGGTTCGAGTCTCCCCCGTGCCAAAATCCTGGCTGTTTGAGGTGTCGCAGCTCGGAGTGCGATCTGGGAAAAAAGACCATTACTTGGTTTGGAATTTCATATCACTGCCTCTTTGCTAATTCCGGGGTGATGGAAAAACTGTTGGTTATTTGCTTAATTACACTCGAAGGGTAGTAACTTGTGACATTGCTCTAGATAATTGTAGATAATTTCGCCCCTGGAGGGCCAACCATGACGTACTTAAAGATTTCCGTTAATTTTTTTTTTTAAAAAGTTCCTCAAAGAAAGAAAGAGAGAGGATGGCTACAACAAAACCCGAGGCAAACAGAGACAGAAAACAGCGCTGGTATCGACTGCGAAAAAAGTTAGCTTCCGCCCAAGATCTGCTGGTCAGAAACCAAATCCGAGGAGACAGAAGGGAGATGATGACGGCAGTGATGAACCGACCAAATTAAAATGGTTCACTCTGCTATCGGATGTATTGGTGAACACACTCAAGTTATGGCGCTGTATTGGTGATGTGGCGGAGGAGAGTATTGAGAGTTTTCACCCAAGAAGGAATAAGATGTCGAGGAGGCACTGCCAAGTGAGAGGGAAACGTCGAAACGAATTGATAATGAAAGCTTTACAATTTGAAAGCGCCTCGTGGATATGGGAAGGTATTAAAGCCATGTTGAAGGCTACAAAATCGAAGCGTGCCAAAGTCGTTAGGACACAGCAGCCGACCGCTGTAGAAGAAGCTCCTCAGGAAGAAGAAAATGAAGAGCAGCAGGAGGAGGAGGTATTGCTTGATTGGGAATTACAGATGAATGAATGCCCGTCACTTCGAGTTCAGGATGACTTTGAACACGAAGATGAGGCATTGCGCAGTGCTTACATGAAGATGGATACACGAATTCATGTTTGTTGTGGATGTAGACAGCGATTTATCGGAGAACGTGCACTGAAAATCCACCAAAACGAACGTCACAAGATCAAAAGTGAAGAAACTGACGCAGTCGATGGAACTGTACGATGAATGGATTGATAATTATATAAATTTACTGTTTTATTTCATTCGTATCAAGTGTAAGTGCCCACTCTGTCCAGTATCATTCCGTAGAGCCGACACGAGTTTGGGCGGAGACGAACGAAAAATTTAAAATCACTCGAAAAACTCACACTTCAGGTCTCGTCACAAACTGACATGTAAATTGTCACGCTTGAGAGACCGTGTGTGGAGGATTATGTTTTTTGTTTCGGCGATTTTGTCTGTTTGTTTGGGCTGCAAGGTAATGTGCTTTCTCGTAAATAAAATAAAAACTGAGCGTTGAATCTGTACCACTAGTCCATCTGTACCGTTTAAAAAGGTAGCCGTCGACGAAGCGGAGAAGATTGCCGTGTGAATCGTTTTGCTTCAATTTTAATCAAATGTATCATTTGCCTCCTCGAATTTGACGACATAGCATGCACATTAAGATTTTGGCCGTGCTTTTGGAGCTCGAAACGCAATGTCAAAATATGAAATGGTGCGCGCGGCGATTTGTGACTGCATGTTGTGTATGGTGTGTAGTGCGGCGCGGGCCCTCGGGGCCTGTTTTTTTTTTGTGCAATGTACCCGTCTATAAATTTGCTCTGCAATGCTTGTTGTTGTAACATAAATGTGTCATGATGACAAAATTATTCTGTGGATTTCGTGTTGGATTTTTTTTTGCAATGTATCCGTCTATAAAGTTGCTCTGCAATGCTTGTTTAATAACATTCTTATAACAGAAACGTTTTATAGTACATACTCACTTACTTACTTAGAGCCGTTCCAAGCAAAATTGCATCGTAGATGCATAAGATTTTGATAGCAGCTAACAAAAAAGTGCAGCGCGCTTTCCGAGCACAACTGCATGCATGCATGTTTTTTCGTTCGACAGTCAGTATCTAACATCATAGCCGCTACTCTCATAGCCACCACGTTGCACAAACCCTACCAATAGTAATATCCAGTGAACTATATCGCAGACAACACCCTTTGCAACTATTCAGCCGCAGGGTTTTATTATTACAACTGTCTACACCGCATAAATAAATGACTAATACATGCTACATAAATGTCATTTCTGTCTATGATGTTGCTATTTTTATCCAGCCTATTGCAATATTATGGACAATAAATAGCCGACACTTCTTATATATAATAATGTTGATGAGTTGCGGTCTTTAGAGCCGCTCGATCCGCCGTCTACAGGCTTATTGTTGTGTTAGAGTGTCAAATTATTTATGCAATTTTGTGCACATCTTGTGTCCTTGGTATTTTGGAGGTGTGGGGGGGCTTTAATGGTCATTCCGAGCAACCAGAATCTCACTTCATATTATCATCGGCGATGGGTAGCGGAGGGGTAGTGCCTATAGATGTTTATCATCTTCGATGGGTGCAGGGAAGGTGGTTGTTTTCATTTCAAATCTCAATGAAGTGGATTGCAATGATATTATCTCCACCCCTACAGCAGCCGAAACGCCACACTGCTGCGAAAAAATCGCCATAATGTCGTTTAAGGGATGGGCCATCGATACCTTATGAAATATACTCATGGACTGAGATAGGCGGCCATACTAGGGGTGCCATTGTAGGTGTGGTGGCATCTTTTTCTCTTTTTCTGCACGATCATAGGAGGGGTGGCCTCAACCTGTCCGCGAAATCGTTACATGTGTAACTGCTGGCTTCCTCGCTGATGACGTAGGAATTTAATTCCTACGTAAACTTGTACTAGGATCTGTAACATCGGGTTACATGGGTAGGGAGGCTGAACCTCTACGAAAAGTCTAACATGAAATAACCCCATTATTAATGAACTCAACCAATTACATGCAACTTTCCAACTA
Source organism: Skeletonema tropicum (assembly GCA_037178625.1). Lineage (NCBI taxonomy): Eukaryota > Bacillariophyta > Thalassiosirophyceae > Thalassiosirales > Thalassiosiraceae > Skeletonema > Skeletonema tropicum. Next base: position 2,052,221 of record CM074136.1, read on the forward strand.
CATCGAGAATCAAATTCTCTCCAATACGCTTTGCAACCTCTTCCTTGTTGTAATCTGCATCATATAATTCGACATCTTCATACTCACCAACTTCATTCTTCCGGAGCATTCGAATGTCTACCTTGTATGGCTTTGCTTCTTTCCCCCACTTCTTACTAGACGATTGACTTATCATCCACTTGTTGTAATGTTTATCATGAATCACCATGACACGAAATGGTCGTTGCACCGTAGTAGCGTTTGCTCCATTTCCAATCTTCACGTTTGCAATAATAACAACATCCCTCTCGATGAGAATATCCTCAGCAACTACTTCACCATCTTCATTTGATTTAATACGTTCGGGCGGAGAAGCTATCCAACGCTGCACCAATGATTTCACTTTCCTTTCTTTGCTTGTAGAACCCATAACATGTTCTGTGCAAGCAAGGCTTGCACTTGCAGTCAGTACACAATCCTGCAACTCTTCTATTGAAGTGGAAACAATCATACTGCGGAAGCTCGACATCAACTTTTCTGCGTGGCTCTTTGAACCTGCGATTGTAGAAGTGAAGGGCGTTTGATCCTCAGCTGTCAATTCATCATCACCCCCCAGTACAATAATATCATTATCATCATTGACGAGAAGGGGGGAGGTAGATCTGGAGGTAGACGGCAGAGATTCGGAGGGTGCATTATTGACGGAAGTTGTGTCATTAATATTATTCATAGTAGATGTTTTGACAAGACGCTGCGTTGCAGGGGACGACCCATTCTCCCCATGTCGCTCCGCCTGTACCTCTTTGGACGAAACAGCATTCGACTCAATTTCATTATTGATGTTGTTTTGGGCAATGGAGGTGTTGCTGTGACTTTTTTGGTTGTCGACATATTTTGGATTTACCTTCCTCAATCGTTTCGAGCCTACTTCTACTGTGTCCCCTCTCTCTTTACGCTGCTTGTCAGCCCATTCATCATACTTCATTTTGTTTGACGACATATTGTTGATGATCTATGTTGTCTATTTAATGTTCCATGGTGAATCTCTCTCTCATGGACACTATTATTTTTATTTGATGGTCGGTGGTGGTGGCTCGGGAAACTTGTCAGCCAAATCGTTACATGTGTAACTCTCAGATGTCTCGTGGCTGCCACACTATTAGCAAAAATGGTTACAGGAGTAACTGTCCGATGTCTCGTGGCTGACAACTTGGTTACTTAGCGGAATTAGTATGGTTCTACGTACGAGGCCACCCCTCCTACGATCATCGATCATGCAAAAACCGAGTTGGCTTTTTGACGAAATAATTTACCGATCGCGTTTGACAGTACTTTATACCGATCGCGTTTTACATATTCTCAAATATATGACGTCACTTGTTCCTCTCCTAACTTCAACGTGTCAGCTTCTCTGCTGGCAGGAAGAACATGTCGCCATCGGTGACTTTTCCGCGCAGCCACTCATCGACTATCATGCTACGGAACACCACATGCAATTAGAAGAGTGCATAAATAATAATGAGTGGCTTGCGTATGACATTCCTCGCACGCAAATCAATATCTTAAATATGTGACCATTACGGACCGGCATAACCAAACCACGAACAAAATTGACCGTATAAAATATGCACACTTCAAGAGAGAAAGCGCAGCAACAGCAACCATCCTCTTCCGACGTGAACAGCAAGAGCGCTCGGAAGGGTGTTAGATGCTCATTTCTGTCTATTCGTCAAATAATTTACAAAGTCCAATGGCCGAAAGTGCGTGTAGGCGATCATATCTTCCGCGAAATAGTAGAATTACAATCATCGCGCAATCCATGCTTCGAACACTCTACTGATCCACATACTCTTCTGAGGCTTGTTCTTTCCTCTTGCAATATGCGTGAACTAAAACATGTATTGTCTGAGCTAGGATGCGTAATGGATCTATATCGCACCAGACAGGAACAATTATCTATCGCTTACAATGTCATTTCCAATCGCAACGTTACCTGTAACGGTTCAAGCTCGGCTCAGTTCTACAAATCGGATGCAGAAAGCAAAGCTGGAATAATGAATTATGGCCGTTGTGTAAATAACAGTCATAACTTGCAGTCGTTGGCTGCTCCAGAGTGTTCCAGCGTATTGTCTAATGGGTAAGTCCGAAAGTGTATTGTTAAGATGAGCTGAAATTGGAAGAAGCGTCTTATGTGATTCAGAATTTCATGTATAAGCGAAACGCTTAACACTGCGTAAAACATTACGTAGATTGATCGTACGAACATAGAAAGGATCGCTCATTCATCTACATTTAAGTCGCTTTTTGCTGTGTGGTATTAACCTTCCATAGAGTTCATGCCAAAAATAAAATTGTGATGTATGCAAATTTATTTTAAACTTGAACTGGTATTGTTTCTCCCATATGAATGTCGTCATGTCAAAAACTAATCACTTATCCTTACTTATCCCTATTTTCATTTACTTCAGCAATGGCGGTGTGACAGCGGGCAACAAAAAAGATGTTGTCGACAACAACAAGAACGAGCATGATATACCTCTTCTGCAGACAAAGCAAGGCGATTGCATCTCTCCCGCTCATGTTAGATGCACTAACTTTGAGCAGGCAGAAGCATTTGATGCATCATGCAAATCATGGAGATCATGCGATAATAATAATGATTATGACGTTGTCGAGCAGGCGAGTTCTTTGTTAAAGTTAAAGCAATCATCAAAAAATTATGACATCGAACAGCAGTGCCCTAAAGAGAGCAATGGTAGTGCCGCAACTCCAGTGAATACTCATCATCCGTCTGAAACGGACATACCAGCGTCTACTCCTTCTGATGAGGAGTCAGCAGTTGACCCAACTAATCTTCCGGCGTTGCTGTATCATGCTGGGGAACAACCTGCTACTGTTCGCGCATATCGCCGCTGCTCAGAAGATCGCAGTCTTGTGGGCCGCCAAACCATTCGCGATCATTTATATGATTCTCCGTCTACCAGTAGACTTCCGCGCAGCTGTCTCGACCGCCTGTTTCATGAGTCTTCTGGTTCTACCGTGAAGGATTATCCGTGTCGTAATGCTACTTCGGTTGCTAGACTGTCAGGAGAACGTGATAATGATGGCACCAATATGGGTGTTGGTAATGTTGATAACGCCCCCTTGGAAGCAGACGATGCTGGTGTATTTCGTAGCAATAATGGCAACGCAGCTCGGCCAGTTGGAGTTGGAGAAATTCCACAGAACACAAAAGCGTCTGGAACTATTGGATCTATGTTGGGAGAGCTGTCGGAAAAGGGAATCCAACGGTGAGTAAATGTAGAAATGTATTCTTGAATTCGAAATATAGCATGGCACTGATCAATCATCCCTCTTTACACAAATTTGTAATCACTCCACTCCACCACTCCACTCAGCACGTGCCAATACCACCCTACACTCACATCTACAACAAAGGATGCTGTACTGCCACGTTCATGCCCCTGCAAATTGCATTCGCAATCACAATACACCGCTGCCAGGGCATGGAGGCCGGGTTCGGCAAGGACGATCGATGGAATCGCATGGTGATAGATCCGTCAGATGAGCTCTGGGAGAGAAGCCAGTGCCTTGGGACAGGATACGTTGCTACCAGCAGGGGCAAAACACTTGGTTCCAAAAATGTTATGCACCCGACGGATAGTGCGATTTATTGGACAGGGCCGAGCGTGTCTGTAGAATGGTTACACAATTGCAAGACGAACCAAGATGGCCAACTCTGCAAACTCTTCAAGAAGCGGGACAAATGGGTCAAGTACCTTGACGGCAAGGCAGAAGAAACCAAGACAAGATACAACAAGAGAAAGCTCGACAAAATGACGAAAACGACTTACCAAAAGGCAGTGAGTGGTACTTTAATAAAGAATAGAGAGGACCTGACAAACCGCATCACCGAAATCATAACCAACCCAAACAAAAAATGGAAAGAAGCGAAGAAAGAATACCAATTGCCACGCGATTATTTTGCCTAGTGGACGATACAATGCAATATTCACAACTTGCATGGAAAATAAATTTGTCTTCAAGACAAATTTATTTTCAATCGAGCAACATGACAAATTAACGACAATCAATAAAGGATTCAACAAAGGGAGAATATTTCTCGTCAGAAACGGCTGTCAGTACCGGTAGCACGGCTCAGATGCCAATTCAAGAGCAACATGGTTGGCAATTCCACTGTGTACCAGTCGCATTTCTTCGGCAAAAAGATGTTGTACACTTTAGACGTTTCCGTTGGTGTGCACGTGTGCCTGGAGACAGCGAACATTGATCCGAACTCTGGCCTGTACGTTGGAGCGATTGGGAAGGTGATTGACATCGTTTATGACGAGCAGCACTCCGTAGGACCAAACACAAATGGTGTTGAATCCCTCCCAAAGTATATAGTCGTTGATTTCCCATACTTCAAACCGCGGCAAGGCATTGAACCCTGGGACAAAAAGAATCCAACGGTGAGTGAATGTAGAAATGTATTCTTGAATTCGAAATATAGCATGGCACTGATCAATCATCCCTCTTTACACAAATTTGCAATCACTCCACTCCACCACTCCACTCAGCACGTGCCAATACCACCCTACACTCACATCTGCAACAAGGGATGCTGTACTGCCACGTTCATGCCCCTGCAAATTGCATTCGCAATCACAATACACCGCTGCCAGGGCATGGAGGCCGGGTTCGGCAAGGACGATCGATGGAATCGCATGGTGATAGATCCGTCAGATGAGCTCTGGGAGAGAAGCCAGTGCCTTGGGACAGGATACGTTGCTACCAGCAGGGGCAAAACACTTGGTTCCAAAAATGTTATGCACCCGACGGATAGTGCGATTTATTGGACAGGGCCGAGCGTGTCTGTAGAATGGTTACACAATTGCAAGACGAACCAAGATGGCCAACTCTGCAAACTCTTCAAGAAGCGGGACAAATGGGTCAAGTACCTTGACGGCAAGGCAGAAGAAACCAAGACAAGATACAACAAGAGAAAGCTCGACAAAATGACGAAAACGACTTACCAAAAGGCAGTGAGTGGTACTTTAATAAAGAATAGAGAGGACCTGACGAACCGCATCACCGAAATCATAACCAGCCCAAACAAAAAATGGAAAGAAACGAAGAAAGAATACCAATTGCCACGCGATTATTTTGCCTAGTGGACGATACAATGCGATATTCACAACTTGCATGGAAAATAAATTTGTCTTCAAGACAAATTTATTATCAATCGACATGACAAATTAACGACAATCAATAAAGGATTCAACAAAGGGAGAATATTTCTCGTGATGAAGAAACATGTCACCTATAATGACAATGTACCTGTATTTCTTTCTGCAAATGATGGTATCCTCGACAGATATAGCCAATCAATTTCTGTAAAAAGTGACTTTAAGCCAGGTACTTCTTGCTTTCTACGTAGGAACAAGTACAAATCCTACAGCGGTATGGTCTACAGAGCCTCTACGTGTCCACCAGGTAAACTTTCTCACTAAACAGCTACTATACTGATTCCTACCAAGATCCCTGTAGAAAAAAGTTTGGAAAAAAATGGAGAATTTGTGACCATAAGGGGTTGGGCACCTCCCGGCCCCGTTATCGACACTTCACTGCGCTTGTTTCGACCCGGGGCCCCGAGGGCCGATTATACAATCATTGGAGGAACGGAAGTCTATCGAACTGATGATCACATGCCAATGCCTCGTGGAATAAATTAGAAACTGAAGGCAGGCGAAATCCAGCTTGCCCGACAGGAAGAGAGTCTGCAGGACCTCGTTGAGAGGAAGATGTGCCAGAGCTGAAGAGATTGCTCGAATGGCTCAAGAGGAAGAGGAACGGAATGCTCGCCTTGCTCAGAGGATGAGAATTATCACCGAGAGGAAGTGGAAAGTGATAGAAAGATTCAAGAAGAGGATGATTTGATACTGAAGCAATTATTAGTCTTACTCTTACAGCTTCCGAGTCTTACTAACTGCGAAGATTGCAGCACTTTTAGCACTATCGTACAATTCATTATCAAATCATGAGAAAGAAGATTGATCGAATGATGCAATGCTCCACGCACAGCTATGATCCTTGCTCCCAGGCACAATGCGAAGAAAGGTTTTAGTAGCTTTTAACAGCTAGCAGCATTTAATGAGTATTGAGACAAATCTGCCGCCGACCCCATCGCCTGCATCTTGCAGGCATGGGGTCGGCTTTCGAAACTCAAAATCTAAGATACCTGTGACTTCCTAGGTTGCCACTCATTTCGCTGGCGTGCATGCTTCTATCTATCTGCTTTATCTCTTCTCGACACTATGTACTCTCTAAATAGCACCGGTGCACGGTGCACAATAGTGCCGAATGTTCATACTAATAATCGCCCTCCAAACTTACGCAGTGAAGTTTTGGGAGAGCCAAAGATACTGTGACTTAAGAGGTTGATGCACCTATGCATCTGCTTGAACTTCTCTTTTACTCGCACACGGTGCACCCTAGTTAGAATGCTGCACCATTTCCCTGATTCTTTCGAAAGGCACTCACAATAATCGCGAACGGGGAGGGACCCGTGAAGCGCCAAGAACAAAAACGAATACTCAAGAATCCAGGGTTGTTCACATTCGTTCCGTCCGCAATCCTTAAGTGTAGAACTCGGAAATTATTGCGGGACTCCATTTAGGTACTTAGGGGGGAGGCAACCTTCCAAAACTCTTGCTCCTTTCCATCACTGACCATCACTTTCATGTTCGTTCGATTTATAAGATCGCCACTCGCACCCAATGATACTCGCACTTTCGAGTTCAATCGTTCGTGGTTCATCGTTTGACTCAATCGAAAGCTACCATGTCCATGGCGCACGGCCGTCAGTCGACGAGGGATATTTTTTAAACGGTACAAATAGACTAGTGGTACAGCCGTTAGGTCAGACGTTTTCTTATAATGAAGACAATAACTTCTCCAACTCACGCTTTTAAAGAAAACACATACATTTATGAGAAATCATATCTTTTTGGCACGAGAAACATCACTTTTGTATGAGACGTACGTAGGAATTCAAAGTCTACGAGGTTTCTTCGTTTACAGAAAATGCGAAAAATGTGCCAGAAACCAGAGCACAAATTTTGGTGCGATGAACCGATCGATGTGAACCAATGAACCAAGCAAACATCGAGCTCATAAAAAGTTGAGGAGCATCCTGTCGAAGTGATTTTCATATTCTACTATTGATAACGATCCATCATAATCATTGGTGAGTTGTTTGCTTTCGTGGTAATTAGATAATGGTGTCTCTGGCTGCCGTTTATTAAAAACTAATCGCTTTTATCCTTTTTCATGGCGTAGGAATGTTGTAGCTGCTGCCGTCGATTTCTGGAGATGGATAACAGCTCCACTGACCAGAGCTTGATTTTCATAAATTCTACTGTTGATATCGATGCATCATCTTCATCGGTGAGTTTGGCTGCATCTGTGGTTATTATTAGTGCCTTTGACAGCCTGTTCCTGACTAATTCGTGACCTTTTTCTGTTTATGCGTAGTTGAGATTTCTGGCGATGAAAATAGGACCCCGACAACGGAGCTGAAAGAATTGGAACAGATGCCCATGAAATGCGATTTTCAAACATATCTAATCTCGGTCATCATAAGGTATCGGCACTGGAGAATGTCCTAACTACTCCCGTTATCTTGGCGCCATTTTCACTTTTCCAAAAAAGCATTTGAGGTCCTTTGAGGAGGAACGAAGAGCAAGCATCAATGCGACTGAGAAGAAGATTGATGATGATCAGCGGTGACCTCTTTGGATAAACCAGAAGACAGCAGAATAGTATTCTGATGATGCGATGAGTATCACGAAAAGCTTTCTAAGAAGCAGCAGTCAAATGAGGAAAATATGCTGGCAAACTTTGAGAGATGATCCTATTGAGAAGGCTCGCCATGCCCGGGAGTGGGGGAACACATATCACCATAATCTGAATTTCTTGCGACCGCAGCAAGGCTTCCAGTGCTGATGTTGAGCGTGTCTTCAGTCAAGTTAAGGTTCATGTTGAAGACCCTCTAGAAACCCTTCTGAAGTTTATTGTTGAGGCTATCGGTGAGGAGGACTTGATTGAGGAGACCCTAGAACCCGTCTGATGTGCCGTGTAAATGATTACGACTCTTAGATGAGCTAGTTCGAATCGCCTAATCCCCCCCCTGTGAATACGCCGATGGCGTCGAAAGACCGGCGCGTGCGGGGAGGGACCCGCGAGCGCCTAAAAAAAATATCTGGGAACTAGGGTGCACCGTGTGCGAGTAAAAGAGGAGAGATAAAGCAGTACTCTAGAGGCGCATGCACGTAGCTGAGGCCGAACGATGAGCGGCAACCTCAGGAAGTCACAGGTATCTTGATTTTCGAACGCTGACCCCATGCCTGCGAGAGGCAGGCGATGGGGTCAGCGGCAGATTCTTCTCACTACTCACTAAATATTGAGATATGTAATAAAATCCTTTTTTCTAGCATTGCCTAGCCGTATCATAGCTTATGCGTGCAGCATTACTACTTATTCGATCAAGCCAAACGAAAGGATGCAAAAAGAATCGCTGTAACATTTGTGTGACGATTCGAACTTACTTCAGGGGTAACAAAATGTAACAAAGACTAACCCTAACAAAATTCCTTCCCGCAATAATTAAGGATTTCTACACTTAAGGATTTCGCGCAATTTTACCCAGATCATGCGGTTCGACAGATAGATTTCGATTTCAGCGCTTCATGGGTCCCTCCCCACTCCGCGAATATTGAGATGCCTTTGCAATGCATTTTGGGAATGGTGTGGCATTCTAACTAGCGAACGGACCTGTCGATTCATGTTGTCCGCGAACGGCTTATTTCGAACATTCGAATGAATTTTAAATTTATCTAGTGTGTTACGTAATTGTTACATTTCGTTACCCGTAAATTCGAATCGTTACAAATGTTACATTCGTTTCGCGTCGCACAGTCATACTACCATACATAATCAATTCGATTGATCGAATGAAGCACTGCTGCTCGATTAAGCAATAAAATTGCTAGCAATGCGAAAGAAAAGAAATAGCTTTTAATAGAAACATAAGTAGATTATTGTATTGTAGTGAGACGAATCTGCCGCCGACCCCATCGCCTTCCTTTCGCAGGCATGGGGTCGGCGCTCGAAAACCGATGATGCCTGACTTCCTGTGGTTACCGCCTCTCTTTCAGCTGGCGTGCAGGCGCCTACACTGCATAATTATCTCTTCTCTCTTCTAGCACAATTAGGGCTGTCTCGTTGGGGTGTTTAGGTATTGATGTTAGCTTGGGTATTGATGTCATTGACCATAAAGTAAGGTTGTTGTCCATGTCGTATTCTTCGCATTTTGCTTCGTATTTTTTGTATTTCTCGTTCCCGGTTCCCGAATTGGCCAAAAATACAAGAAAGGATTTTACCCGATAGCTAATTGTTGAGCCTGCATAAGGACTCTCCACTGGTATTCTCACATACCAGTACATCATCCTTATCTGAGTCTCCGGATTCCAGACAGTGTCTCACTTTCTGGCTAGATTAGCCAGATCACTTCTAGATCAGCCGATCTGTCTCGGGATCAGCTTAGTCGTTTGCCGACCCGTAGATCATTCCCTGATCCGTCTCTAGAGATCAGCCAGTAGTCATCTTAGTCTGACTTCGTCAGCCAGAAGTCGACCACACGACTGATCTTTGACTTCTTTCACTCGATAGACATCTCATAAAATAAGTCTTCCAGCTCTGCATCAATCTCTTGCTTGCATCCATTCCTTTTGTGGTGCTCCCATGTTAGACAACAACTCTCCTCCTCATCCGCTCTACCAATCTTTTACTATCTACACCGATAATACGTCAGTCGCCGCCACTCGCTTCGATTCATCTAATCAACCTTCGTCGTCAATTACTGCCGAAACGACTTCTTCAGCCCTCCGCGTTTTCTTAGCGCCCATTGGCAAGATCCTTCAAACTACCAAATCCTTGGTTTTTTCGGCTCTGATGGCACTCGCATCCAGTCCACCACTACCGCTGCGGACTCTCAAATCCTCCTACCTATTGACGAAACCACTCAACGTACCGCCGCCCAACGTCGCTCGGATGATATTAAGTGGGTCCAAGTCCAATGTCGTGTTCAATACACCGCAGTAGATCCGAACTGTACTCCGCCTGACACCCCTGTTTACGACTATAGCTGCTTCATCGAACTCCCACAAGAGTCAAAAACTACTCTCAACTCCGCCGGTAATCCAGTCGACGTTACTACCTTTTGGGGGCCTGATGACCTTCGTACTATGGCTCCTGCGGTGTTCAAGTCTACCATCCTAAGTGCTCCTCCTTCTCAGCGCTTTCCGTACGATCTCTTACCTCCAGTACCTCCCTCCACTGTCGCTCGTCATGACAATGGAGCTTCCTTCGACACTATTACCGACGATATCTTGACAGTCATGTTCTCAGCATCGCGTAATCACTTCATGGCGCAAGTGTGCCCTATCTTCTCCGGCCGTCCTGTTGATCAACTGCGCTCTATCAACCAACGCATTCCATCCTCTTCAGGTGGTCCCGACCTTGTCAAGCCTGTCCACCAGTATATGACCGAATTCTATGCTGGTATCGCCACCTGGGCTAATGAATCTGTCTTCCCACTTGATGTCCATAACGAATGTTTTCGTAACATGGACCCTGTTTTGAAGAAGCAGCTCGAAGCCGATAACTACAGCGCCCATCTTTGCCCTCAGTCCCTCTCCAACCCTATGCAAATGACTCTCCTTTCTGCGCTTCAGACAGCTGCTATGAAAGCTGAGCGTACAATCCAACGTACTGAGGAGCAAGTCAATCAGTTCCTTACCCGCCGGAATCTAGATGCCCCATCACATCATGCCGCTTCCCTCAGCAGTCAGGCCGAGCGCACTCTTGATAACTATCGTCCTCGCACAATCAAGACTCCTGAGTGTTGGCACCCTATTGTCAAGGTCAGCATCGCTATGGACCCGACTGTCCTCTCTTCAACACACCTGGTGCGGATGATAAGGTTAAGCAAGGCAAGAAAGCATTCTTTAAGAAACTCAAGGAATCCAAGCGAGGTCGTCCTTCTCTTCGCGGTGGTCGTTCTTACAGGCATTTGAGTGCCAGGCAGAAAGTTTCCTTTGCCCAGAATCTCACTGCTAGTGACTTAATGGAGATTCGTCAGTACCATTCCGCTGCCACGGCTGCTCCTCCATCGGCCCCATCTGTCAACGCTGCAACTGAGGACACAGTCACATACTCCCTCCTCCCTGTTATCTTCAATAATTCTACCAAGCCTACGCTTCCTGTCTCCATCGATCCTGACTTGCCATGTTTGGCCATGAAGTTCGGCCCTACCTCCGACGCTGCTCACTCCGCTCTCATCCGTGTTACTGTCGATAGTGGAGCAGGTTTATCCGCTGGACACATGGCCTTTTGGTTGAATATCTGTGAAGGCTACCCCAACATTGTCAATAAATTCTTCACGTGTCATGACGGTCAATATGTTCCTATCATCCTCGGTGGTGTCGTGAAGCAAGGTGATAAGACTGTCACCACTGAGCTTCCTGTTGGCGTTGAACTCAAGACCAACTACTTCGTCGGTGATCCTTCTGCTCCACAGCGTCTTCTGGTTCGCATTGCGCTTGGAAGGGATGTAACTGCCAATTGTATCATTGGTATTCCTCTTTTGAAGCCACTCGGTGGTTGCATTGACTTCAACGATAATGTCCTTCAGCTCCCTCGTCTTATTGGAACTACCATCTTCCCTTTGACGTACGAACGTCCCAATGTGAATGTGCCTCCTATGCAAGCGGTTCTTGCTAACTCCAAGGTTGATCGCTCCAAGTATGGTGATGTCCTTCGCACCATCTCTCAACTCCGTGAAGCTTTCCTTCAGCCTCGAGACGACATCTGTCCTCATCACTCAACCGCTCTCCGCCGTCAAGGTGCGGCTCGGTCCACCGACGCGCAGCAACTTCGTTTTGCAGACCTTCCATCTGACGTCCCTCAGACTGAGACGGCTCCATCTGGGTCTAATCCATTCGTTAGTTCAGCTCATCAACTCATCGAATCAAATGGTGATTCCACTCTTCAATCAGACAGTGACTCTGTCTTCGTGTCCGAAGTCGATGATGATTATTCTGCTGCTTCTAACCTCCTCGGCTTGAGCAATGCCGATAGAGAGGCTGGTCATCATAGGTGAGTGACGGACGCGTCAGACACAGCTCTCCTGACCACACGTGCCACGCAAAATCTTGCATAATAGGCAGCTTCTAATCTAAGCTCTTTTCATTCCATGTTATTCAACTGGTCTATTCTTACCTTCACGTCACTTATTCCACAGTCATAGGTTGCATAGCTCTCCGGCCAACAGCCGCATCCGTGGATTGGCTCTTCCTTCCTCAACCTCGTGTGAAGACGATAAGGTACCTATCCGCGTCGCTCCTAAGTTCAAAGGTTCAGCTGCAGCTAAAAGGCGAAAGCACCGTCCACCTCCTACAGATGACAACTTCGGATTTTCAGATCCAATCTCTGAATTCTATCAAGGTGTTTCTCTTGATCCAAACGGTGAGCTCATCCGCAAGCGCCTCCATCCAGTTCCTGTGCACGAACCTCATTCTACCTACGACGTCTCCTTCAATCCATCCATCCATCAGCCCCTGTTGGATGCTCTCGACCTTGACCATCTCACCAACGGGCAGCAGTCTCGCCTACTCGACCTTCTCAAGGAGTTCTGGTGCGTCTTCAATCCTGACGGCCGCGTTGTCCCCGTGCGTGACTACACTTGCAGTATTGACACAGGTAATCACCCCGGTGTCTATGTCAAGAATCCTACCTACGGCCCTCATGAATCACCCATCATCGACAAGTCCATCGCTGCCCTGTTGAAAGTTGGTCAGGTCAGTCAAGTTTACGGCGGTTCATGGTTGTCCAAAGCCCTGCTCGCTCCCAAACCTCACCAAGAAAAAGTCACTCACATCGACAACTTTGTTTGGCGGTTCTGCGTTAGCTATGTTGCTCTTAATGCTGTCACCAAAGTCATTCGGTGGCCAATCCCCCGTTGTGATGATGCATCAGACCTCTACATCGGAAGTAGATTCTTTTGGCTTATGGATGCACCAAGCGGATTCCACCAACTTGAAGTGGACAAGAGCTCAAAACCCAAACTTGCTTTCGCTGGGACACAGGGAGACAAATACACCTACAATGTCATGCCCTTCGGTCCAGTCAACGGTCCTGCAATCTTTATCATGTTCATTCACGATATGAACAGCTCCTGGAAAGACTTAGCCAAGTCCAGAGGCATCCCCATCGGTCGCAACTGTAACACCCGGATTATCGTGGACGATATCCTCAGCTGGGCCTCTACCTTTGACATCGCGTTGAAGTACATGCGCTGCCAATTCATGCGTTGCCGCAACCAACGTTTGTCTTTGAGTCTCACCAAGAGCTTATTCTTCAACCCTCGTATCGAGTTTGTTGGCCAGGATCTTTGCGCCGACGGCAATCGCCCTGCACAATCTAAGCACAAGTTACTCCAGTCTTGGCCAACCTTCAGGATTGCTAGAGACATCGCTTCCTTCCTTGGCTTCATCAATTTTTACTCCAAGTACATTCCGTTCATGGAACAGCGTATTTCGCATCTACGTGCTCTCGCGAAGAAACTCCCCGATATGGACTCCAGCGTAAGCTCTCTTCTGCAAGACGTGCATCTCAAAGAACGCGACGACATCATCCAGGCTATCCTCTCCGATCCATGCCTTCAACGTTATGATCCTGACTGGCGGACTTATTTGTCGACTGATTTCAGTGCTCAAGGTATGGGATATTGTTGCCTTCAACCTGATGCTTCTCATGAACCATCAATTGCATCAATGCGTCGAGAGATAGCTGGAGGACCATGTGAATTTTTGTGTGACGAATTTGCACTTCGCCTACGTCCCAATGCTTTTGCCTCCCGCTTGACTCGTGGACGAGAAGTCAACTTGCACTCTTATGTTGGTGAACTCCTTGCTGGTAAATGGGCTATTGGACACAATCGATACAGATGTTATGGCAACCAGTTTACTTGGATTACAGATTGTCGCGCAGTGAAGTTTATCTTTGGATTTGAAGGCCCAAACCCAGTGCTTCAACGTCTCAAGTTCTTCCTCAGCCTTTGGAATATGACCATCGTCCACCGCAACAATAAATGGCTCGTTGACGCAGACTACTTCTCACGCTGTGGCAGTGAATTAGCTTACGACCCGCTGTGGCTTCAGTATAATGAGTTGAACAGCGCCCTCCGCCGTCAACACGTGTCACCTCAAGGCCCTATGCTACCAGAAAATATGCCTGGGTATCGTCGGCCCCGTGCGTCAAACCTGATGTTCGATGCAGATTTGTTTCCAGTCGATTTTGAGATCGATTTGAATGATCCAGACCTTCCTGTGGATGTCGATCCTCCTGTGCCTGACATCGATCATTCAACCTTGGCTCATCCTGTCCTTCTGGGTGAAACATTTCCTCCAGCCTTCAGCCGGTTTGACTTCGCTACAAGCATGGCTGGCACACCTGAACTTCTCCAAGCTGTCAACAATAGTGCCCAAGTTAGCTCCAGCATTCATAGTTGCGCTGTATCCTTCGGTTTTGTTGACGCATCAGCGGCAGCTTCGCCTTTTCAGCCCTTCCACAATCGCCATCTTCCTGCCCTTGCTTATTCAGTTGCATCATTTCGGTGGATAATCTACGGCTTTAACAGTGGTCACTTCTTCCACACAGTCTCTTCCAATGGCCTCCCTTTTGAAGTCTATCTTGCTGCTGACCCACTCGCTACCGGTCGTGCACTTTTCAAGACAATTGGTAAATGTTCTTCAGTCTTTGGCGGCGCCTCCAAACTTCATGCTCACTTGGCATCCTCCTCTGCCACTTCGACAGTTCATGGCTACCTTATCCACACCCGCCCTTTCAAGACTACCGCAGCTAATAAGACGTTTTGGTCCACCCAGTTGAGTATTATCGAGTGCCTCACCCTTAAGCGTGGTCTCAGCCATGTGGTTATTCAAGTCGACCCTCTTCTTGATTCGACAACCATCAAATCCTTTACGCGAAGGCTTGAGTCAATTGGCCCCGGATGGATTCTTTCTCAGAAGCATGTCTATTGCCCTGATCTCGGCGACTCAGTTGCATCTTCTCAAACATTCATCATCTGCGTCTGCAAATCAGCTTCAAGCTCAGTCAAAGCGCATCTCTTCGCTGCTCCTCCTCGCATACGTCCAAAGCCACTCAGTGCCTATCTCCACAGCGACTACGATGACCTCAACTACTGTGTGTCTGTTGCGCCGTCCCATCCAACTTTTTCGCGCTTCCCCATCAAGTCATCGGTGCCTAAACCTGCTGAGACTCGAGTTCACGCTCACTTCTCTAAGCGTCTGTACAACCTCCATCGCCCAGAGGACTCCGCTCACATTACTGCCGGTGCAGGTGTCTTCTCTACTGATAATTTGTGCCCTCCCTTCGAGTGCCGCAACACCAATCTTTTCGGCTCTACTTTTGGCATAGAAACTACCGTTCAGGATCAAACTATGGTTCGGCCTATATCTCCCTTCGAAGTTGCTGCTTGTTACAGCATTCCAAAAGGTCCATGCCTCGAAGCCCTTTCACATCATGACAACTTCGAACATCTTCGCTCCGGAGTCCCCTACCATACATCCAAATGGTTGCTTTTGCCCATCTACCGTCAGCTGCACGATATTCAAACTGAGAACGCCGAAGTAATTGACCCATCTACACACGCCGCTCCTGCTGCTGTTTCTATCGTCCCTTCCTTGCTAGATGGTGTTGTCAGCCGTCCCATGCCATCAGACACTGATTGGACAGCCGCCTATGAATCTGATGACGACTGCAAACGTATCCTCGCAATGTTGAAGGATCCTTCACTCATCATCAAAGTCAATTTGGAACAAGTTCACTACATATTCCGTCAACCTTTACGGTCATCCCTTATCAAGTTGGAAAACGGTATTCTTTATCTCTACGAACGTATCACCGCTGACGAGCCTCAAGCTGTCAAACTCCGTATAGTGCCTCGCAAATTTCGGAATCTTCTCTTCACTGCCTTCCACGCCAACCCTATTGGAGGGCATCTCAACGCCTATCGGACATTCGCTCGTCTCCGCATCCGCTACTTCTGGCCAGGCATGTTTGCCTACTGCAAGAAAATGTGCCGTGCTTGCCCCGGCTGCCATCTTGGCAACCTCACCCGCAATTCATCACGTGAGCTCATTTACAGCTTCCCTATCGATGCCCCAATGTTGGTCCTCCATCTGGACGTCTACCATGCTGGTGCCCATTCTGGCTTCTCCGGCGCCAAGTACTATCTTATTGCTACCTGTGGTATGACGGCCTTCTCCATCTGTGAGGCTCTCGCCGACGCAAATGCCAAACTCTTCGCTCAAGCTCTCATGAAAATGCTATGTCAAAATGGCTTCTGCCATACCATCGTTGTTGACAAAGACAGCAAGTTCCGCGCCGAATTCAGTGATATGTGTACTTTATTGCGACTACATCTTCATGTCGCCTCTGGAGACAATCATAACGGTGTTCTTACTGAACGCGTCAATCGCTATCTCAACAAAGCCCTCTCCATCATGTGCAACGAGCGCTCCACAGTCCGCATTGCAGAGGAATCCATTCTCCTTGCCCTTTACGCTTGGAACTCTGCGCCAGTCGACGGTACTGATATCTCACGAAGTTTGATTGTTAAAGGCCGTGAATTCCGCTTCCCCATCGATTTTATGGAGAACGAGCATTACGAATTGATATCACAGCCATCCTCCGTCTCATCTTATGCGCAGAATCAACGTATGCTCCTTGAAGCAAGTCGCCGCGTAGCAAAAGTAGTTATAGATGAACGACGTGCATACCATCGTGAGCTAGTGAACTCCCTCCGCCCCGATCCACGTACCTACAATGTTGGTGATAGAGTTTTTGCCCGTCGCGCTGTTAGATCTGATAAGAAGCGTGGCCGTGTCGATAAGTTGACCCATCCTTATACTGGTCCGTGGGAGATTGTGTCTAGGCTTGAGGGTGCATCATATGAAATACGCCATATCCCTACCGGCCGTCTTGACAAGAAACACGCAAGTGCTCTCTCACCCTTCCCTCCCTCTCTCATTCCTTTGACACCCATTGAGGGACCTGATACATCCTACGGTCAGCTCCATAAACCCATCGACGAGCACCCTTACAAAGAAGCCGGCATTACTGGATTCCATCGCTCTCCAAACCCTTTTAGCATCCTACTTGGTGATGTTATCGAAGATGACGACCTTCATATGCCTTCCATCGCGGAGATGAACGCAGAACTTTTCCCTTGGGATGATGCTGACGAGGAATCTCGTGTTGATACTCTACAGGACCGCCATTGTCATGCAGATAACTTCCTCTCACCTCCCGCTCAGCATCCTGCTCCATCCCCTCGCAAGCTCACTGACCCGTCTACTCTCAGTGTCGACATCATCCGCAGCCAAGACAAGCTTTTCTTCATCGCATGTCCAGTCATCGGCAACCCTTCCGTCTTCGAATGGTCTCTCGTCCGTGTCAACTTAAAAGCCACTCACTTCCACAACCCACAGTGCGCCAGTAATGGCAAGTACCTCGTCGATTTCTACGTTGCTCACCCCAGCGACAGCTACTATAATGCTTGCAATATTCGGTTCTGGCTTGAATATCACCCAATCTCCACCTATGTTACTACCGACATCCGCCGGCAATGCCACCTTATCCGGCCAGATGCTCACTCAGAGACTTACGCCTCCCAGCATGGCCTCACCCCTTTTCGTCAATGGGTTGTTCTTACTAATCACTCTACATTCATCCACGGCCCCTTCGACTTTGCCGCTATTAATGGACGTAAATCACGTGACCGCATCTCTGAATCAGATTGGACCGAACTCCTTCGGTATCAGACTCATTTCTCCAATCAAGTCCCATCATTCAGCCTACCAAATTATTCGGTTCACGTCGATCCATTTCACACAACCTACACATCTGACGCAATCTCGAGACGCTACGGTACCTTCGTTCAAGTCTCTTCGGCGGAGAATATCTACTTCTCTTCAGCCACCCCCAGCCCATCCGGCTAAGGACTTCGTCCTCTTTCATCAATGGCTTCTGCCATACCCCGATTTTTTTTCTTTTTTTTTTAAAGCGAAATCATCGCGGAGACCTATCGTATGCCAAAAGGGCATACGGTTGGTGCACAAAAGGTGCCTGGTTCTTTGACTTCCATCTCTGTCTTCCATCCTTTTCATTTGACTCTCTCGAGTCATCTTTTCTTGGGTGGCATAAGGACTCTCCACTGGTATTCTCACATACCAGTACATCATCCTTATCTGAGTCTCCGGATTCCAGACAGTGTCTCACTTTCTGGCTAGATTAGCCAGATCACTTCTAGATCAGCCGATCTGTCTCGGGATCAGCTTAGTCGTTTGCCGACCCGTAGATCATTCCCTGATCCGTCTCTAGAGATCAGCCAGTAGTCATCTTAGTCTGACTTCGTCAGCCAGAAGTCGACCACACGACTGATCTTTGACTTCTTTCACTCGATAGACATCTCATAAAATAAGTCTTCCAGCTCTGCATCAATCTCTTGCTTGCATCCATTCCTTTTGCCTGGCCCTTGGCCGTGCTAAGGAGATAATTTTTAGAAGAGTCAAGTTATAGATTATTTCCAAAAAAGTGAATAAAGCGAATTTGAGGAATTAATAGGTCAAACCGATGTGGTGTATGTTCAGAAGGTGATTACAAAAAGCAGATTGTAAGATGAAGATGGTGTAGAGGCCGTACTTTAAAATTTCTGTTACATATGGTAGCCTCTAGCCTCCACACCCTTTCTATCTATCCTTAGACTCTATCGAAGTGATTTTCTGTAGCAAAACAAACTTATGGTCACGAGTCATGAGACACCGCCTGCTCCCGCAGCATCAGTTGCCAGATGCACATCATATTTCTGTCTGCTCCAGCCCCACCAGAAATTGCCATAGACACCAACACTCTCCTCTACCAAGCCTACTTACCAAGCCCTAACTCTCAAAGATTTCGTTCTCGCTTCCCATGCATTTGTCACAGAATTGATAATATGGGACAGTTTCCAACAGATATTTCTCAACCTTTTCCGAAACAGTTGCATTCCCCCAAATACATTCATTTGTTTGATTGCGAGGTTTATTTGTCACTCTCTGCACATGAGGTGTTGACTGAAACCTACGTTTTTGAAGAATGTCTGACATATATTCTGGGTAGTCAGTGAACTGCGTCTTGAAGTCAAAGCACCTCACATCAAAGTGCTCCTTTAGTTGATGAGCATATCGAGTTAAATAAACATAGCACTCTTTCACAGACTTGAACAGTTCTTCATCTGTCTTGGCGTAACATGCAAGTATCCTATGCTTAAAATTACACTGCGACATGAGGTGATCGAGCCTGTCTCGACAAGGAACATGCAACTCCATCTTTAATCCGTGAAATTTACCACCCCAAAAGTATCCCTCCAGAATGTCCAATCGCTTTCTTGACTAATGTAATCACACTCTTCAAACCCTATTTCCTTCATGAGCTTTGGCATAACTCTGCTTCTTCCTGCAGGATGAATTGATTCTCCTTTCTCCGACTTCATTTTGGCTTGTTCGTTGCCTTGGAATGCATCATAACTGTACCCCTTGTGTCCACAAACGCGCTCGAACGTATTAGCCAAGACGCCGTTCAGTGATGTTCCACCTGTCCATGTCCATATAGAATAGGTGGATGGGAGGTTGTCACATTCTCATTGCCGTCACTTTCCCCCTGAACTGTAACTTGATGTTTGGCCGCAACTCGATCATATGATGGATCCGACGGCGGCTCAATGTCATACGACAAACCTTACTCATACACCTCCGGGCAACAGATTTTCTCCTCCTTCTGAAGAGTCGCACAAATGGCACTTCCTTTCATTTCTCCATCTGCCATCTTCTTGATCGAGCGACAAGAATGTCCACCAGTTTTAGGAACCACCAAATCTAGATTTGGAATGACTTTCTCGCCCTCGCAAAATATGCATCGAGTCACAGCTCCTCCCGAGACTGATGATGATGGCAGCGGAAGACGCTTTGAATGTATGTTCTCAACAGCTCTTTGATGGCCTGTATCAACTGATTTTCTTTTCTCCTTTCTCATTCTCGCAGCATAAAAGGGGAAGGAAGGGTTGAAAGGGTAGCTTTCATCTGTGAGCATTTCACAGCCATGAATCTTCCTTGACACACTAAATACACTCTGGTCATGCCTGTTATCAATGAACGCGCCATCAAATGCTTTTGCCTCATTGTTATATTTGTCAGTGACAATCCAAGGATCTGACAAGAGCGCATCCCTGACCATTGTCAACCAACTTCGAAGGTGAGGCCCCTTTTGCATTACTAGAAAGCCACCTACATACTGACCTGATCGCCTTATGGGATCCTCCATGGAAACATTGAACACCTGAAATATCCTTTCAGTCGTATATTTGTGTTCGGGAATTTTCATTTGAAGGCACAACATATCATATTGAGATTCGTTCACAATCTTCAGATATTCCTTGAATCGTTCCTCGCCATCCTTGTTAATCTTAAATCCAGCGTCCAAGTAAACAAGAAAGTCTCCCTCGTTCATTGTTCCCATTGCTTGCTCAATGACATCGTACTTCCATATCCAATAGCCACCCCCACGAGATTGTTTCAATATATCCTTAAATGCTTCCCTGAATCCAACCGTAAGATCCTCAGGGCCCATTGACTTCACCGACGTAAACCATCTCGTGTCTAGCGCTTCCTGGACGATGCGCGCTTTGGTCCAGTTATAATCGTCTGTTCCATAAGTGCGGAAAAGTACGTTTGGTTCAGCTCTCTCATACACCACCGGGCAACACACTCTCTCCTCCTTCTGAAGAGTCGCACAAATGTCACTTCCATTTATTTCACTAGCAGCCATCAGTTGTATTGAGCGGCAGGTGCTCTTCCCCCCAGCTTGAGGAACCACCAATTCTGGCTCATTCAGAATTTCGCAAAACGTACATGAAGATGATGCAGTCTCCCCGCCCCCCGTCTCATTCGATGCAAATCCATGGGTACCTCCCTCTACCGAGTCATTTTTCTGCGGCAAAATAAATTTGCTGTCATGATTTTGCACTGAACTACGGGAAAGGGGTTCCAATATACTCAGCGATAGAATAACAAAGCCGATTGAGATGATGAGGGTCCACTCCGCCAAGCGGCTGCCCCTCCTCTGTCTCTGGCTCGGCTGTGCAGCGATTTCTACTTCTTGATGGCGATGCATGTTTATTGTTTATTCACCTCACTACTTACTTATCTACACTATAGAGAGTAGAGAGCGAAGAAGAACGAAGAAGATGAAAAAACTTTTATGTAGATGTATTAAATCGTTTTTTTTGTAAGAATCGGGCAAAAATCGCAGTTTTTGGAACCAACGCATGGGTTCCAAAAGGAATGGATGCAAGCAAGAGATTGATGCAGAGCTGGAAGACTTATTTTATGAGATGTCTATCGAGTGAAAGAAGTCAAAGATCAGTCGTGTGGTCGACTTCTGGCTGACGAAGTCAGACTAAGATGACTACTGGCTGATCTCTAGAGACGGATCAGGGAATGATCTACGGGTCGGCAAACGACTAAGCTGATCCCGAGACAGATCGGCTGATCTAGAAGTGATCTGGCTAATCTAGCCAGAAAGTGAGACACTGTCTGGAATCCGGAGACTCAGATAAGGATGATGTACTGGTATGTGAGAATACCAGTGGAGAGTCCTTATGCCACCCAAGAAAAGATGACTCGAGAGAGTCAAATGAAAAGGATGGAAGACAGAGATGGAAGTCAAAGAACCAGGCACCTTTTGTGCACCAACCGTATGCCCTTTTGGCATACGATAGGTCTCCGCGATGATTTCGCTTTAAAAAAAAAAGAAAAAAAATCGGGGTATGGCAGAAGCCATTGATGAAAGAGGACGAAGTCCTTAGCCGGATGGGCTGGGGGTGGCTGAAGAGAAGTAGATATTCTCCGCCGAAGAGACTTGAACGAAGGTACCGTAGCGTCTCGAGATTGCGTCAGATGTGTAGGTTGTGTGAAATGGATCGACGTGAACCGAATAATTTGGTAGGCTGAATGATGGGACTTGATTGGAGAAATGAGTCTGATACCGAAGGAGTTCGGTCCAATCTGATTCAGAGATGCGGTCACGTGATTTACGTCCATTAATAGCGGCAAAGTCGAAGGGGCCGTGGATGAATGTAGAGTGATTAGTAAGAACAACCCATTGACGAAAAGGGGTGAGGCCATGCTGGGAGGCGTAAGTCTCTGAGTGAGCATCTGGCCGGATAAGGTGGCATTGCCGGCGGATGTCGGTAGTAACATAGGTGGAGATTGGGTGATATTCAAGCCAGAACCGAATATTGCAAGCATTATAGTAGCTGTCGCTGGGGTGAGCAACGTAGAAATCGACGAGGTACTTGCCATTACTGGCGCACTGTGGGTTGTGGAAGTGAGTGGCTTTTAAGTTGACACGGACGAGAGACCATTCGAAGACGGAAGGGTTGCCGATGACTGGACATGCGATGAAGAAAAGCTTGTCTTGGCTGCGGATGATGTCGACACTGAGAGTAGACGGGTCAGTGAGCTTGCGAGGGGATGGAGCAGGATGCTGAGCGGGAGGTGAGAGGAAGTTATCTGCATGACAATGGCGGTCCTGTAGAGTATCAACACGAGATTCCTCGTCAGCATCATCCCAAGGGAAAAGTTCTGCGTTCATCTCCGCGATGGAAGGCATATGAAGGTCGTCATCTTCGATAACATCACCAAGTAGGATGCTAAAAGGGTTTGGAGAGCGATGGAATCCAGTAATGCCGGCTTCTTTGTAAGGGTGCTCGTCGATGGGTTTATGGAGCTGACCGTAGGATGTATCAGGTCCCTCAATGGGTGTCAAAGGAATGAGAGAGGGAGGGAAGGGTGAGAGAGCACTTGCGTGTTTCTTGTCAAGACGGCCGGTAGGGATATGGCGTATTTCATATGATGCACCCTCAAGCCTAGACACAATCTCCCACGGACCAGTATAAGGATGGGTCAACTTATCGACACGGCCACGCTTCTTATCAGATCTAACAGCGCGACGGGCAAAAACTCTATCACCAACATTGTAGGTACGTGGATCGGGGCGGAGGGAGTTCACTAGCTCACGATGGTATGCACGTCGTTCATCTATAACTACTTTTGCTACGCGGCGACTTGCTTCAAGGAGCATACGTTGATTCTGCGCATAAGATGAGACGGAGGATGGCTGTGATATCAATTCGTAATGCTCGTTCTCCATAAAATCGATGGGGAAGCGGAATTCACGGCCTTTAACAATCAAACTTCGTGAGATATCAGTACCGTCGACTGGCGCAGAGTTCCAAGCGTAAAGGGCAAGGAGAATGGATTCCTCTGCAATGCGGACTGTGGAGCGCTCGTTGCACATGATGGAGAGGGCTTTGTTGAGATAGCGATTGACGCGTTCAGTAAGAACACCGTTATGATTGTCTCCAGAGGCGACATGAAGATGTAGTCGCAATAAAGTACACATATCACTGAATTCGGCGCGGAACTTGCTGTCTTTGTCAACAACGATGGTATGGCAGAAGCCATTTTGACATAGCATTTTCATGAGAGCTTGAGCGAAGAGTTTGGCATTTGCGTCGGCGAGAGCCTCACAGATGGAGAAGGCCGTCATACCACAGGTAGCAATAAGATAGTACTTGGCGCCGGAGAAGCCAGAATGGGCACCAGCATGGTAGACGTCCAGATGGAGGACCAACATTGGGGCATCGATAGGGAAGCTGTAAATGAGCTCACGTGATGAATTGCGGGTGAGGTTGCCAAGATGGCAGCCGGGGCAAGCACGGCACATTTTCTTGCAGTAGGCAAACATGCCTGGCCAGAAGTAGCGGATGCGGAGACGAGCGAATGTCCGATAGGCGTTGAGATGCCCTCCAATAGGGTTGGCGTGGAAGGCAGTGAAGAGAAGATTCCGAAATTTGCGAGGCACTATACGGAGTTTGACAGCTTGAGGCTCGTCAGCGGTGATACGTTCGTAGAGATAAAGAATACCGTTTTCCAACTTGATAAGGGATGACCGTAAAGGTTGACGGAATATGTAGTGAACTTGTTCCAAATTGACTTTGATGATGAGTGAAGGATCCTTCAACATTGCGAGGATACGTTTGCAGTCGTCATCAGATTCATAGGCGGCTGTCCAATCAGTGTCTGATGGCATGGGACGGCTGACAACACCATCTAGCAAGGAAGGGACGATAGAAACAGCAGCAGGAGCGGCGTGTGTAGATGGGTCAATTACTTCGGCGTTCTCAGTTTGAATATCGTGCAGCTGACGGTAGATGGGCAAAAGCAACCATTTGGATGTATGGTAGGGGACTCCGGAGCGAAGATGTTCGAAGTTGTCATGATGTGAAAGGGCTTCGAGGCATGGACCTTTTGGAATGCTGTAACAAGCAGCAACTTCGAAGGGAGATATAGGCCGAACCATAGTTTGATCCTGAACGGTAGTTTCTATGCCAAAAGTAGAGCCGAAAAGATTGGTGTTGCGGCACTCGAAGGGAGGGCACAAATTATCAGTAGAGAAGACACCTGCACCGGCAGTAATGTGAGCGGAGTCCTCTGGGCGATGGAGGTTGTACAGACGCTTAGAGAAGTGAGCGTGAACTCGAGTCTCAGCAGGTTTAGGCACCGATGACTTGATGGGGAAGCGCGAAAAAGTTGGATGGGACGGCGCAACAGACACACAGTAGTTGAGGTCATCGTAGTCGCTGTGGAGATAGGCACTGAGTGGCTTTGGACGTATGCGAGGAGGAGCAGCGAAGAGATGCGCTTTGACTGAGCTTGAAGCTGATTTGCAGACGCAGATGATGAATGTTTGAGAAGATGCAACTGAGTCGCCGAGATCAGGGCAATAGACATGCTTCTGAGAAAGAATCCATCCGGGGCCAATTGACTCAAGCCTTCGCGTAAAGGATTTGATGGTTGTCGAATCAAGAAGAGGGTCGACTTGAATAACCACATGGCTGAGACCACGCTTAAGGGTGAGGCACTCGATAATACTCAACTGGGTGGACCAAAACGTCTTATTAGCTGCGGTAGTCTTGAAAGGGCGGGTGTGGATAAGGTAGCCATGAACTGTCGAAGTGGCAGAGGAGGATGCCAAGTGAGCATGAAGTTTGGAGGCGCCGCCAAAGACTGAAGAACATTTACCAATTGTCTTGAAAAGTGCACGACCGGTAGCGAGTGGGTCAGCAGCAAGATAGACTTCAAAAGGGAGGCCATTGGAAGAGACTGTGTGGAAGAAGTGACCACTGTTAAAGCCGTAGATTATCCACCGAAATGATGCAACTGAATAAGCAAGGGCAGGAAGATGGCGATTGTGGAAGGGCTGAAAAGGCGAAGCTGCCGCTGATGCGTCAACAAAACCGAAGGATACAGCGCAACTATGAATGCTGGAGCTAACTTGGGCACTATTGTTGACAGCTTGGAGAAGTTCAGGTGTGCCAGCCATGCTTGTAGCGAAGTCAAACCGGCTGAAGGCTGGAGGAAATGTTTCACCCAGAAGGACAGGATGAGCCAAGGTTGAATGATCGATGTCAGGCACAGGAGGATCGACATCCACAGGAAGGTCTGGATCATTCAAATCGATCTCAAAATCGACTGGAAACAAATCTGCATCGAACATCAGGTTTGACGCACGGGGCCGACGATACCCAGGCATATTTTCTGGTAGCATAGGGCCTTGAGGTGACACGTGTTGACGGCGGAGGGCGCTGTTCAACTCATTATACTGAAGCCACAGCGGGTCGTAAGCTAATTCACTGCCACAGCGTGAGAAGTAGTCTGCGTCAACGAGCCATTTATTGTTGCGGTGGACGATGGTCATATTCCAAAGGCTGAGGAAGAACTTGAGACGTTGAAGCACTGGGTTTGGGCCTTCAAATCCAAAGATAAACTTCACTGCGCGACAATCTGTAATCCAAGTAAACTGGTTGCCATAACATCTGTATCGATTGTGTCCAATAGCCCATTTACCAGCAAGGAGTTCACCAACATAAGAGTGCAAGTTGACTTCTCGTCCACGAGTCAAGCGGGAGGCAAAAGCATTGGGACGTAGGCGAAGTGCAAATTCGTCACACAAAAATTCACATGGTCCTCCAGCTATCTCTCGACGCATTGATGCAATTGATGGTTCATGAGAAGCATCAGGTTGAAGGCAACAATATCCCATACCTTGAGCACTGAAATCAGTCGACAAATAAGTCCGCCAGTCAGGATCATAACGTTGAAGGCATGGATCGGAGAGGATAGCCTGGATGATGTCGTCGCGTTCTTTGAGATGCACGTCTTGCAGAAGAGAGCTTACGCTGGAGTCCATATCGGGGAGTTTCTTCGCGAGAGCACGTAGATGCGAAATACGCTGTTCCATGAACGGAATGTACTTGGAGTAAAAATTGATGAAGCCAAGGAAGGAAGCGATGTCTCTAGCAATCCTGAAGGTTGGCCAAGACTGGAGTAACTTGTGCTTAGATTGTGCAGGGCGATTGCCGTCGGCGCAAAGATCCTGGCCAACAAACTCGATACGAGGGTTGAAGAATAAGCTCTTGGTGAGACTCAAAGACAAACGTTGGTTGCGGCAACGCATGAATTGGCAGCGCATGTACTTCAACGCGATGTCAAAGGTAGAGGCCCAGCTGAGGATATCGTCCACGATAATCCGGGTGTTACAGTTGCGACCGATGGGGATGCCTCTGGACTTGGCTAAGTCTTTCCAGGAGCTGTTCATATCGTGAATGAACATGATAAAGATTGCAGGACCGTTGACTGGACCGAAGGGCATGACATTGTAGGTGTATTTGTCTCCCTGTGTCCCAGCGAAAGCAAGTTTGGGTTTTGAGCTCTTGTCCACTTCAAGTTGGTGGAATCCGCTTGGTGCATCCATAAGCCAAAAGAATCTACTTCCGATGTAGAGGTCTGATGCATCATCACAACGGGGGATTGGCCACCGAATGACTTTGGTGACAGCATTAAGAGCAACATAGCTAACGCAGAACCGCCAAACAAAGTTGTCGATGTGAGTGACTTTTTCTTGGTGAGGTTTGGGAGCGAGCAGGGCTTTGGACAACCATGAACCGCCGTAAACTTGACTGACCTGACCAACTTTCAACAGGGCAGCGATGGACTTGTCGATGATGGGTGATTCATGAGGGCCGTAGGTAGGATTCTTGACATAGACACCGGGGTGATTACCTGTGTCAATACTGCAAGTGTAGTCACGCACGGGGACAACGCGGCCGTCAGGATTGAAGACGCACCAGAACTCCTTGAGAAGGTCGAGTAGGCGAGACTGCTGCCCGTTGGTGAGATGGTCAAGGTCGAGAGCATCCAACAGGGGCTGATGGATGGATGGATTGAAGGAGACGTCGTAGGTAGAATGAGGTTCGTGCACAGGAACTGGATGGAGGCGCTTGCGGATGAGCTCACCGTTTGGATCAAGAGAAACACCTTGATAGAATTCAGAGATTGGATCTGAAAATCCGAAGTTGTCATCTGTAGGAGGTGGACGGTGCTTTCGCCTTTTAGCTGCAGCTGAACCTTTGAACTTAGGAGCGACGCGGATAGGTACCTTATCGTCTTCACACGAGGTTGAGGAAGGAAGAGCCAATCCACGGATGCGGCTGTTGGCCGGAGAGCTATGCAACCTATGACTGTGGAATAAGTGACGTGAAGGTAAGAATAGACCAGTTGAATAACATGGAATGAAAAGAGCTTAGATTAGAAGCTGCCTATTATGCAAGATTTTGCGTGGCACGTGTGGTCAGGAGAGCTGTGTCTGACGCGTCCGTCACTCACCTATGATGACCAGCCTCTCTATCGGCATTGCTCAAGCCGAGGAGGTTAGAAGCAGCAGAATAATCATCATCGACTTCGGACACGAAGACAGAGTCACTGTCTGATTGAAGAGTGGAATCACCATTTGATTCGATGAGTTGATGAGCTGAACTAACGAATGGATTAGACCCAGATGGAGCCGTCTCAGTCTGAGGGACGTCAGATGGAAGGTCTGCAAAACGAAGTTGCTGCGCGTCGGTGGACCGAGCCGCACCTTGACGGCGGAGAGCGGTTGAGTGATGAGGACAGATGTCGTCTCGAGGCTGAAGGAAAGCTTCACGGAGTTGAGAGATGGTGCGAAGGACATCACCATACTTGGAGCGATCAACCTTGGAGTTAGCAAGAACCGCTTGCATAGGAGGCACATTCACATTGGGACGTTCGTACGTCAAAGGGAAGATGGTAGTTCCAATAAGACGAGGGAGCTGAAGGACATTATCGTTGAAGTCAATGCAACCACCGAGTGGCTTCAAAAGAGGAATACCAATGATACAATTGGCAGTTACATCCCTTCCAAGCGCAATGCGAACCAGAAGACGCTGTGGAGCAGAAGGATCACCGACGAAGTAGTTGGTCTTGAGTTCAACGCCAACAGGAAGCTCAGTGGTGACAGTCTTATCACCTTGCTTCACGACACCACCGAGGATGATAGGAACATATTGACCGTCATGACACGTGAAGAATTTATTGACAATGTTGGGGTAGCCTTCACAGATATTCAACCAAAAGGCCATGTGTCCAGCGGATAAACCTGCTCCACTATCGACAGTAACACGGATGAGAGCGGAGTGAGCAGCGTCGGAGGTAGGGCCGAACTTCATGGCCAAACATGGCAAGTCAGGATCGATGGAGACAGGAAGCGTAGGCTTGGTAGAATTATTGAAGATAACAGGGAGGAGGGAGTATGTGACTGTGTCCTCAGTTGCAGCGTTGACAGATGGGGCCGATGGAGGAGCAGCCGTGGCAGCGGAATGGTACTGACGAATCTCCATTAAGTCACTAGCAGTGAGATTCTGGGCAAAGGAAACTTTCTGCCTGGCACTCAAATGCCTGTAAGAACGACCACCGCGAAGAGAAGGACGACCTCGCTTGGATTCCTTGAGTTTCTTAAAGAATGCTTTCTTGCCTTGCTTAACCTTATCATCCGCACCAGGTGTGTTGAAGAGAGGACAGTCGGGTCCATAGCGATGCTGACCTTGACAATAGGGTGCCAACACTCAGGAGTCTTGATTGTGCGAGGACGATAGTTATCAAGAGTGCGCTCGGCCTGACTGCTGAGGGAAGCGGCATGATGTGATGGGGCATCTAGATTCCGGCGGGTAAGGAACTGATTGACTTGCTCCTCAGTACGTTGGATTGTACGCTCAGCTTTCATAGCAGCTGTCTGAAGCGCAGAAAGGAGAGTCATTTGCATAGGGTTGGAGAGGGACTGAGGGCAAAGATGGGCGCTGTAGTTATCGGCTTCGAGCTGCTTCTTCAAAACAGGGTCCATGTTACGAAAACATTCGTTATGGACATCAAGTGGGAAGACAGATTCATTAGCCCAGGTGGCGATACCAGCATAGAATTCGGTCATATACTGGTGGACAGGCTTGACAAGGTCGGGACCACCTGAAGAGGATGGAATGCGTTGGTTGATAGAGCGCAGTTGATCAACAGGACGGCCGGAGAAGATAGGGCACACTTGCGCCATGAAGTGATTACGCGATGCTGAGAACATGACTGTCAAGATATCGTCGGTAATAGTGTCGAAGGAAGCTCCATTGTCATGACGAGCGACAGTGGAGGGAGGTACTGGAGGTAAGAGATCGTACGGAAAGCGCTGAGAAGGAGGAGCACTTAGGATGGTAGACTTGAACACCGCAGGAGCCATAGTACGAAGGTCATCAGGCCCCCAAAAGGTAGTAACGTCGACTGGATTACCGGCGGAGTTGAGAGTAGTTTTTGACTCTTGTGGGAGTTCGATGAAGCAGCTATAGTCGTAAACAGGGGTGTCAGGCGGAGTACAGTTCGGATCTACTGCGGTGTATTGAACACGACATTGGACTTGGACCCACTTAACATCATCCGAGCGACGTTGGGCGGCGGTACGTTGAGTGGTTTCGTCAATAGGTAGGAGGATTTGAGAGTCCGCAGCGGTAGTGGTGGACTGGATGCGAGTGCCATCAGAGCCGAAAAAACCAAGGATTTGGTAGTTTGAAGGATCTTGCCAATGGGCGCTAAGAAAACGCGGAGGGCTGAAGAAGTCGTTTCGGCAGTAATTGACGACGAAGGTTGATTAGATGAATCGAAGCGAGTGGCGGCGACTGACGTATTATCGGTGTAGATAGTAAAAGATTGGTAGAGCGGATGAGGAGGAGAGTTGTTGTCTAACATGGGAGCACCACAAAAGGAATGGATGCAAGCAAGAGATTGATGCAGAGCTGGAAGACTTATTTTATGAGATGTCTATCGAGTGAAAGAAGTCAAAGATCAGTCGTGTGGTCGACTTCTGGCTGACGAAGTCAGACTAAGATGACTACTGGCTGATCTCTAGAGACGGATCAGGGAATGATCTACGGGTCAGCAAACGACTAAGCTGATCCCGAGACAGATCGGCTGATCTAGAAGTGATCTGGCTAATCTAGCCAGAAAGTGAGACACTGTCTGGAATCCGGAGACTCAGATAAGGATGATGTACTGGTATGTGAGAATACCAGTGGAGAGTCCTTATGGTTCGCATGGCTAACGCATGCACGTCATTACAAGTATTGAAATTGACGACTGTCTGTATTTTTGTACCATTGCACTAAACTTTTTCGTGTGGTCGTCTGGCTGGCGCATCTCCGCCACCGCACCAAGCTCAACCAAGGGTGAACTCTACTCTCCACACTACCTCCTACGGACTACGATACGGAACCTCACCATGTCAATGATGTTGTCAGCCGCACCACCTACCTGTTGTCAGTCACCACAGATGGAAGAATCAGGGACGACTGCTGTAGCCGCGAGATCAATCCGCTCTTCACACTTACCATAGCCTACATTCCGACAACATTAGGCATGCTACATGCAATATGACAAACATTGATGATGATTTATTCTTCGTACACCGATGGCTACTAAACAGCGTACAGTGTCGCGATCGGAAGACGGAGAAGGTTGTTTGTTGCATCTCCTCTTCAGCATGGGACTTTGACTGGTTCGTCGACGCGCCTGAACAAGGTGAAATTCAAATGAACCCATTTCTAATATGTTGAATGTGTCCATATGCCTGCTTGTGCGTCGTAGATAATATTGGAAATGTGCTTCGACTGAAAGAAGTCAGTATCCAATATGCGCTATGAAGTCCTCCTCTAAACTCTGCCCATAGTGGTCGCGAGTGGGCGAAGAGCAGTTCGTCGGCGGGTGTGTCATTTACGTCTGCTCTACAACAACAATAGACTCAGGCTTGGTTAGGTTTTGAAAATGTGCATAACATCATGATGTATGTCCAACGAGCAGTTGTATCGAATTGTTCGAGAAAAAGGGAGAAAATGCCCGTGTGTTTGTCTCGTCTTCTGTTGGGACTTGATCATTGTTCCATTGCATTGAACAACGATCTTTACAATACTTAGTTTTTGATGTCGTTCAAGTTTTCGTTAGTCAAGAAGTTCAAGAGTAATGATCAAAATATTTGGACAGTCGAGTTCGAGTAGTGATATATAAAGGTATTTAGGTCTTTATTTTTGTTCGATTTTCATTTCCCTCATATTGTATATTACAGCACCAGTAGGAACATATCGCACCAACATGCTTGCAGTTAGAGAACCTGAGACTCGCAGCGAGGATCGTACATATACATATAGCTGTGATCTGAATCCCCCCAAAAAGCAGAACGTACGGGAAGATCGTCTTCCTCCATAGCGTCTTTGTGTTTGACGACAATGCGACCTGGTTGGGTGATTTCAGAAGCAAAGAACCTGCCATTATTGTTGAAGAAGTCATCCACCAACTCCCTATCTTGGCCAAACATGTGAGATAGGGCGTGTTTGAGATCGTCTTCGCAGTTGAACCAGAAGAAATGACGTCGATGTCTGTGCAACGGATGAATCAATTGAACCGAATACTAAGCACTATACGTAATATTGCAACTTGGAACATTCAAAATTCATTTCCTTCTTTGTCCTCGACATGGATCTTTGAGCAACGATCGCAACAGAGCGAATGGATGACGAGGTGTGGTATCTGTTCCATAGCATTATTCCCCCACACACACGTACAGCACCAAGTTAATGTTACTTTTCATGCACATCGTTACTCTTGTCTCTCTCTATGAACAGGTGCTGGTCTCTCCTGAACAGGTGCTGATGTCCCTCCCTCCCCCATCTAATCTCCAAGGCTTCAGAGCAAGGCAGAGGCCAACGTCCTAGTGAACTGTCCTGCTGGCATCGGGAAGGTTGTAGGAGGGTGTGTGCAAGGGGAGGGAGGGAGGGGAGCCTACGTATACATCTCCCCTCTCTGTAATATTCTAAGTAATGTTGAAAATGAGTTTCTCTCGCTCCGATCGCCGTCGGCCCGGTCGCCAGTCACCACCAGCCAGCCAGCCAGCTAACTACAGCGTTGATGACAAAAATAATTGTGTTGTTTTACACACAGAGGGATATAGCTAGGCGGAGGTGCTCTGAATGCGATATGATGTCTTCGGCCTTGTGGACTGTGCGATGGACGAAGGGGTAAGCGATTGTTTTTTTATTTTTTTGTTGACAGCCAAAATTCTGATGGTCGATACCCCAAAAATTCGAGATTTCAATAGTACGTCAAATCCATTCGGTGAGATAATAATAATAATAAATGGGCGGACCGCCCATTTGATAATTGGCAGTTGGTTTTGCTGTAGGTGTTGTATGAGCCGAGTATTAGTGTTTTAAAGTTATATTATTAGTGATGCAAAGATAGCATTAAGTTCCATACTTAACGCAGGACGGGTCACCCTGGTCCAGCGGCTTCTTAAGGTCTCTTCGCCTTTTACCATTTCCCCTCATAATTATATGTGATTATTTTTTACCTACAAGTACTACCTACCGAAACACATCACCAAACCATTTTTGTTAGCCATTCATCACACAAAATCCACAAAATCCATCGCCACCATGGCGATACTTCGCCGCACGCTAGTACCTCTGGGAGTGGTCGGCTACCCGGATCGATCATGCTAAATCATCTCTAAATCGTCTTTAGAATCGATTTCAGGCCAGTCGATCCGGGTACACAGTCAATATTGAGAGAGCTAGAGAGTGTTTTCAGCAGCAGTGTCGTGTGTTGTGGAAATCAATGGGGTCAACAGTACCGACGCTCTTTCTAGGTGAATTACTTCATCGACGGTGCCGAGAGCACATCCTACCGGTGAAAGATTTGTAACATGGGACCTCCGCGGCCAAACACAAGTAAAAAATACTAATAAAATTTGGCCGTTTGTTAGGCAAAATGGGCTGGTAGGTCTACGATAGGAATTGGTATATCCTCATGCGAACTCAAAAACGGCCGTTTCAAGTCACGCACCACCTCGCCCAACGACTCCGGACTGCACTGTCTCACACTTTTTCATCGCGATAAACGGCCTAAGACCCAACCACAGCACAACCACCATGATGCCATTGTGGACTGCCTAGTAGTACAAAATCGACACTGTACCATGCGACACTTTTCAAACTGGAGGTGGAGAACCCAACTTGTAGATCCCCCTCGAAAAAGTGTCGCATGAACGGACGATCTGTAGGAGAAAAAATTTTTACCCCGCGACGTAACGGAAATTGGTTGATGCAACTGATGCTGTCGACTACTGCCTTAGGTAATCATCATTGCCACCATTTACGATGCCACCACGACGCAACAATCGATACTATATATCCATAGGGAGGAATAGTGTCTTGGTAGCCGCTTCTTCGCCCGATTGCGTCGTCCGGAACGTCGGTTACTTGGTGTCGACATATTTTATATAATATTTTATATCGGCGGTGCTGTGTAAAGAGGGGCGATAAACCATTCCCAAAGGCAACCAACCCGCTCCCTCGACTCTAGTATGCTATAAATACAACGGCTTGGCACTCTGGAGCGGAAGTAATGACTGCACGACGTCGCCTACGTGGTGAAAAAAATACACGATTTGTCGTTTCCGTCGAACACAACAACCAACTGACAATTCATGCAAACGGCGTAGACATCGACAAAACAAGTATTAAAGATCATTATTATGATAGTATACATCCATGAGAGTGTTATCAATAAAGTATGTCGAGGGGAACATCATCTTTAATCAAGTATTACTTATTTAATAATTTAAATAACAACAAATAATGACACAATCTATCTGATATTAAACTCTATCATGTACTGCCAACGCATAAGTCTTCTATTGACTATATTGACTATATATGATGTATCTGACACGGTCAACCACCCATATGCAGTTATTGGCTCCTTACAAAGTTGATTATTGCATACACTCTGGATAGAAAAATAGATTGCCTCTCACTGATAAAATGTGCTTGAACATGTACTAGATGATGTTTGTGAACAGTTCAGGTAACAAAAGATGTCCCTCATATACGGCATATCGATTGGATACGAGGAGAGCCTCTCCTTAGATGTTTATCACCACGCAAACGTCCGTGGGAGTGGTGAAGCGAGGTAAAAGTTGTGGATTTTATGCCGTCGATGGCGACGTTATTTTCTTCATTTTCGATCAATCAACTGAGTATTGTCGTCGTTGCCGCTTAGATGATGATGTATAAGATCGGATAAGCTGAGTATCATGGGTGTTTTTAATGGTTGTGCATAACTGTGGCCATAGGAGTGGAGGACATCATGGTGAGGGTGTAAAAGATGACATTCGGAAGCGATTTGTACGTAGGAATAGTAGTAAGAATTACTTGTGTTCGACCTTTCGGAGGAGCAGTCGGAGATCATCACACGTTATGAAGGTGATTTGAGTTGGAGGATGAAGGCAATTATTTGCAACTTTGTTTATAATAAGGAAACCAAATCAAGGTTAACTTTGCTCACGCAACAAAAAGTGGCGTCATGGGATACTGCGTGGTGGTCGAGGAGTGTTAGAGAGTGAGGATGGAGGGGATGGGGGGGCGAGTAGAGGGGTGAGTAGAGAATTTTCGTATACTAATCTACCATCATAGCAACAATAATCAATGGATAACGAGCAGAGGCTGTTGATGGATATGGCGTTGTGCTATTGAGAGTTCGAATTATAGAGAATGAAGCAGCGGTTATTAGCATTTGCGCTCGTCGTGTCAACACCAAATAAAACACGCCGCATGATGAAATGGGGTTATGATGGATCTTACATAAACATACAGCCGATCAATTTGCCATGTTATGCTCCACATTTCTAACCCCCTCTCGTATTGAGTCGATTCACATACTATAGATCAATGTTTGACCCAATACTACCTATTGGAGAGAGCTTCATCTGATGATTCTCTTTAAACTCTACTCCTCGACTCCGTACGACAACAGCAACAGCAAGCCGAGATCTTATGATGTATTAGGCAGTGATAATATGTTGTAGGCAATGTTATGTAGTAACTTCTTATTAATTCTTTATTATCGTCTGTCTATCATTCTTCGTCCCAATATTCTGTTGATTGTCATGTGCAATTTTAGTCTAGGGGAGGATTCTTCACCTGCATCCCCGCCTCTTTAGCACCGGAGCAGCATCAAACATCTTTTGCCACATCGTAATGATTCAATTATGGTTCGATTCAGTCCACTACTAGTGAAGTCACGACTGACTATTTCTAATAGTTGAGAAGAGATAGCGATTCGCTTTTGATCTCCATTGGATTATTCAGCATGAGTTGCCCGCGGTATGGATTCATATTAGAGCGGATAACGAGGTCGTGAGCCAATTGAGATAGGTAATCCATGTGATTGGATGCTGCCAAAATTCTATTTTTGTTGTGTTGAGCGTGTCCTGTTGCTATGCCGGCCGAACAGAACATCCATGATGATTGGATACTAGTAAACTGACGCGCGTGTGCGTGCCACGCTGATTCACCGCGCTAGTAAATCGCGATTTTATTCTAGCTCCTATGTGCGTTATTTTTTACCTTTAGTAAGCTACTGTACCCTTACACAAGCTACCGTACATCAAAAAACCATTATCACCATGGCATCCGACAGCGTAGACGCCGTCGCCTATATCTCAGCTAAGTAATACCAAGTCCCTATTTAAGTCTGATAGATTACATGGCTTCTATTAATATATAATAACAAGATTATTTGGTCATAACATTAATAATTACGACGAGAGGCCCTTCGGATAGGGGGTCAAATATTGTGATGATGCATCGAATTCTGACCGCAAGGCAGTGCTTTGAGAGACTTGGGGGGTGGCTGCGGCAATAATACTCGGTCGGTATACTCTAATAAATATATTGTATTGATTGCCCGAGTATCATCGCTGTAGAGAACCTCGAAAATCCTTTCAAAGGACCGACAGGCTGTTGAAATTCGGC
Organism: Skeletonema tropicum; assembly: GCA_037178625.1. NCBI lineage: Eukaryota > Bacillariophyta > Thalassiosirophyceae > Thalassiosirales > Thalassiosiraceae > Skeletonema > Skeletonema tropicum. The sequence goes on from CM074136.1 coordinate 2,088,702, forward strand.
GTCGTCACCTATTTGGAGGTTGGATTTTGAGTGGTACCGGTTAGCGACGGCCTCTGTACGAAGGAATCGAATTCCCTAGCTACGGCCAAAACAGCGATTGTACAGTAGGAATAATACTCAAAAACACTTGTGTTCCACCTTAAAAGTAAAGTACTTAAGGTCGAACACAAGTAATTCTTACTACTATTCCTACGTACAAATCGCTATTTTGGCCGTAGCTAGAGGGACGATTCCTATCGTAACCTCAAATTCGCTAAACGGTACCACTCAAATCCACCCTCCGAATGTCATCTTTTACACCCTCACCATGATGTCCTCCACTCCTATGGCCACAGTTTTGCACATCTGATAAATACACCTATGATACTCAGCTTATCCAATCTTTTACATCATAATCTATGTGGAAACGACAGCAATACTCAGTTGGTTGATCGAAATTGAAGAAATTAACGTCGCCATCGACGGCATAAAATCCACAACTTTTACCTCCCTTCACCCCTCCCACGGACGTTTACGTGGTGATACACAGCAAAGGAGAGGGTTTCCTCGCATTCAATTGATATATATTACTTGGGGGACTTCTTTTGCTACCTAAACTGTTCACAAACATCAACTTGCACATGATCAAGCACATTTCATCAGTGAGAGGCAATCTATTTTTCTACCCAGAGTGTATGCAAGAATCAACTTTCTAAAGAACCAATAATAACAAATGAGTGGTTATCCTTGTACCATACGATCATATGATCGCAATAGAAGACTTCAATGTGTTGGTGGTGCATCATGGTAGGGTTTAATATCAGATATACTGTGTTATTATTTGTGGTATTTTATGTAAATTATTAAATAAGTAATACTTGATAAATATGCTGTTCCCCTTAACAAACATTATTAATGTTGCTCCCATGGATGTATACTATCATAATAATGATATATCAATGCTTCTTTAATCGATATCCACGCCGCTTTCATTAAATTGTCAGTTGATTGTTGTTTTCGACGGAAACTACAATTTGTGTTTATTTTTGCACCGCGTAGGCAACGTTGTACAGCCTTTCCTTCCGCTCCAGAGTGCCAAGCCGTCGTCTATAATGATATTGGAGTCGAGGAATCGGGTTGGTTACCTTTGGAAATGGTTTATTGCCCCTCTTTCCTGCGCAGTAGCGTTGATATAAAAAATTATTTGAAATTTGTTGACATCAAGTAACCGACGTTCCGGACGACGTAATCGGGCGAAGCAGCGGCTACCAAGACACCGATGCCTCCCTATGGATGTATAGTATCGATTGTTGCGTCGTGGTGGCATCGTAAATGGTGGTAATGATGATTACCTAAGGCAGTAGTCCACAGCATCAGTTGCATCAACCAATTTCCGTTACGTCGCGGGGAAAAATAGTTTCTCCTAGGATTTGTCGAACCATAGGGTACTTTTTCGAAGGGGATCTACAAATTGGCTCCTCCGCCTCCAACTTCAAAAGTACCCTATGGTACAGTGTCGATTTTGCACTACTAGGCAGTCCACAATGGCATCATGGTGGTTGTGCTGTGGTTGTGTATTTGGCCGTTTATCGCGGTGAAAAGGTGTGAGACAGTGCAGTCCGAAGTCGTTGGGCGAGGTGGTGCGTGACTTAAAACGGCCGTTTTTGAGTTCGCATGAGGATATACCAATTCCTATTGTAGACCTACCAGCCCATTTTGCCTAACAAACGGCCAAATTTTATTAGCGTTTTTTTACTTGTGTTCGACCTTAAACCCTCTCACGCTCACGCACTCTCTCTGTTAACACAGCCATAATGATGCACAGGAAATTATTGAGGTTCTTGCTGCTGGTGGCGGTGGGAGCTCTGGTTGTAATAAATCTTTACTCGTTTAAAGAGGGGGAGTTGCTTAATAGTATTGCAAGCGATGACGCCCAAGCAAGAACTGATGTGAATGTCGTGGATAGCCTTGGCGATGATAAATGGATAGGATTACCAAAAGCTGGTGCTTCGCAGCCAGAGAAGGAGGGATCAAGGGAGGGAGAAGAAGTTTTGGAGAGGAACGAATGTACTTTCTGCAAAGGGGGTATTCCCAAGCTAGAAATGGTTGTCCCGCAGACAGGAGGTAATACTTGTGGCTCCGTACAGCTGTTGGCAGTAAAGGATTACAACGGGACTGATACATGTGAGATTCTTCGGAAGCAGGAGAATGTGTGCTGCCCAGAGCCAGAACAGTCAACTCATCTTGCTTTGGAGGCACCGCCAACCAATGATGTAAACGATATGCCGATACAAAACAAAGTTGAGTCAGAGCTACTGACTAGTATGGATATCATGAAACAAGACATCCGCAAGATGGTGGAGATGATGGAGCAAGCTGCCGGTCTACGTGGAGCTGTTGAGCAAGATGGTTCAGTGGAACCTGCACAAATGACACATGATGAGGTGAAACGCACAGAAGCAAAGGTTAACCAACAGCTAATTTCGGACATATTTCGAGGCATTGATCCGTTCTGGAATCTCCCAAATACTAAGACTAAGCCGGACTGGACATATCCCCATACAAACTGGCAGCCCCACTTTTTCGAGCACCTGTGGACAAAATATATCAAGCCAAACCACGGAGAATTGGAGTTTTACCTAGAGGCTGGATCATTCAAGGGCGGGTGCATTGTGAGATTGGCAAAGCTCCTTAAAGAAAAGTATAAAAATTGGAGGAGGACGAGTCTGGTGTGCATGGATCCGTTTACAGGGGACGTCAATATGTGGGATTGGAACCGGGAAGGCAAGAAACATGGACATGATTTCTTGGCCACAGGGTCCGATGGACGCCCGAGAATATTTGAGCTGTTTATGGCCAATGTGGTCAACAAGGGTCACCAGGATATGGTGCTCCCGATTGTGGTCGGGGATTTGGTGGGGATGAAATTGATCGATCGCCTGAAGACGCAGGGAAGACTAGACAGCCTTCCTAGCATCATCTATCTGGATTCTGCGCACGAGAAAGATGAAACGTACCTCGAGTTGGAGCAGTCCTGGGCAATTCTGCAGGAGTGTGGCGCAATCTTGGGGGATGGCTGGAGTGGCAGGCGGTGAAGAACGATGTGGTGCGGTTTGCAACAAGTAGACAGCAGACTGAATTGCCCCTCTTTGCAATGAAAGGGATTGAACAGCCCGTGTCGGGGCTTGTCCTTGGCCCAAATGGACAATGGTTTATTGTAAAGAATCAAGGAGGAAGCTGCAAATTTGATGCCGATGGAACGTGGTCACAGCCGACGACAGGATTGCCAACCGTAGCAATTGCCAATGACGAGGACAATGATGATGATGATGATAACGATGGTGATGGTTTCGACTATCAAATGTTTGACGTCACGGGAGGAGGTGTGTATCCAACATCGGTGTTGATTCCCAATCGAAATGCCAGTAACTTTGTTGTACCCAGGACAAAAAACAACAACAACAACACCATCAATAACTGCACCAGTCGACCCGATCGTGTCATTTATTTTACGCGTAAGCCAAAAGGTGGTCTTACGGATCGAACAGGAAAAATACTCATCATGGCAATGTTGGGTTGTCAATTGCAAGCAAGGGTATTGGTAGGAAATCCTCATGAATTGTTGACACCCAACCACAATTTTGGAAAACCCGTTGCTCCATCAGTCATTTGGGACGACTATGTTAAATTCCCAACCTTTGTGTTAGATGATGATGATGCGAACACAACCGTTTGGAAGCTTTGTCCCGATCGTACCATATTACAAGACACAGCAGAAGTGTCTGCCGCCAAAGCTTTGTTTCAAGATCCATCCAACAAGCACAAGATCGTACAAGTACAACGAATTGACTCCCAAAACACACGTGATTTGTTGATGGACGCCATGAAACGTCCCGAAAAACCCTTTTATTAAAAATTGGATTTGACATGGCCCATTTGCCCAAAATTTATTACACATGGTTTCATCATCAAGATGATAGTGTTGCTGCTGCTGCTGCTCGGCGACGACAGTGTGATGCAGAACGAGTCTTTGGCAACAAAATTGTTCGTTTGGCCACACAAGTTCAAGAGGAAAGTTTGGGTGGACCGGGTGGACTCTACCTTGGCATTAAACTCCGACGTGGAGACGATTTACGCAACACACAAAATTGTACAGACGCAAAGTTGGTAGCCGACTCTGCCATTAAGGTGGTGCAGAGAAGACTACCTTTCGTCAGCAGCAACAACAACACAAAAAGCAAACTCCCAAATCAACAAGAAACTATTATTTACTTGTTTGTCATGATGGAACCGGAACCCAAGTACAAGGAAACTCTTCTAACGGCTTTGCACCAGTCATTTTCGAATTCCAATCTTTCACTTCACTATGGCCTCCAAGTGGTGTTTGAAAACGAAGTTACCCTCCTCCATGATTTGGCAACACGCATAGATAATTATGTTGCCTATTGTGTTGCCTATGCAGTATCGGAATCTGCCTCTCTGGGTCGTATCGAAGCTCGGCGATTAGAAAGATGGGACAAACGGTGGACGCCCGGAAATACGTGCAGTTTGAGTTACTCTCAAAGCCATGTGGGCAACAATAAATTGCAATGGCGTTTCTTTGAGTCTGGTTGGTATTCCTCCTATCATCAACTGTATCCACCACCAACGACATAGGCATCATCGCACCAATCACTAGGTCTAGGTTTGTTAGATTCTGTCAGTTCCTCTCGCAAAATTGCCATGTGTAGGATGGATACATTGATCTGGACTGGCTCGACTCTCAGTCGGAACGATGCCTGCTTGTGCTTGTTCCATTGATCCGCTGTTTTGTTTCAACAACGCGAAAATGACAGATACAGATTCAGTTTGGCCATGCTCCCAAAGGAAAGAAACGGTCTTGTGTTGAAAAAGACACTCAAAATAGGATAAGAGAGCTTTTTTCCGTCTCTGTTTTAATTCTTTTGTCTAAACATCCATGCATTCAAACATCTCCACTGAGAGGTCTGTATTCATTTTCTTGACGAACTGTACAGCGATGAGAGATGAAAGCATCCCATGATCCCATGGTAAGTATTCTAGCAGTTCTTCGAATCGTTGGCTCCACCGTTTGTCGTTGGGTTGCGTGCTGGTGCCTTTACCACCTATGCTCCAAGAGAATCTAATAGAGTCGGCTTTTTCTTTGCTTGTCTTTTATATTTTTGTGTGTTTTGCCGTTGTGTTGTCGCCCAGGAAGTCTTTATCACGCGAACACGAACCCACAGTAAAAGGTTCGATATTCCATGTCCAACTTCCTGGAAATGGTTTTTCCCACTCCTTGCCATACAAAGAAATCAGAGCTGGATCAAAGGGAAATGGTACTCTTATCATGAGAGGCTTTGTGTTGTTGTTGGCGCTATACCACTTGGCATCGACCACTTGTTGACAATGAACTTGACACGGCCACGCAGTCTTTTTTTCTTGTCGCCCCTCGTCCACAAAGACCAGATATAGCTGCTGTTTTTTTCGACAATGGAAAACAAATCAACCTTTACCATATGTTGCTGCTTCGGATCTTTAGTCCACGATTCTTCGTATCCAAACCTTCCAGGTGTTCCAAAGGCACCAAATTGCCATCGATATCGATACCCACGTTTTGTTATGGCGCCTTTTAATCGTTGTTGGTGGATAGGATCGGACCACCATGTTAGGGGGATTGCAAAATCAATATCATCATAGGCCATTTCACAGCTCCGTACAAAATGCAATAAACTCCCAGCATGAAGAAACCAACCCGTGAGGTTTACTTCTCGGAATATCTCCAACCATTCCTCGAAAATATTCCACATTTTTCTAGCTTTGGCGGAGGTGGCGTTAGGCTGATGGCATGTGAAAATTTCGGGCTCGTTGTCTTTTTTAGCTTCCTTTGGAATCGTTTTATTGGGCTCATCCGCTGATATCGTTTGATTGGGTGCTATTATTGGCTCGTTTGACCATTTGCTTTTTCGATTGCTTATAGTCTTGACTCGAGAATGGCTCTACTAACGACGGAGATTTCTCATACACCACGTGTTTGCTAGTTTTGATGGTCTCATGATGGGCTATCCTTTCCTCTGGATTCAAGATACGATTTTGGATAGTCTTTCCCTTCCTCGTAACTTGCAGCGTTAGGCCATTCCAATAATGACCTAAATCGACTGGTCTTTTTCTTGCGATCGTATTTGCCATGCTAGCTTTGATGCTCTCATGATGGGCTATCATTTCCTCTGGATTCAAGATACGATGTTGGATGATCTTTCCCTTCATCGTAACTTGCAGCGTTTTGTTTTCAGTTGTTGTCCATCGGCTCAATCCTACACTGCCCCTGTAAACTCTCACAAATTCACTATGAGTTGGTATCACACCGCAACGAGCAGTCATTATTCCTAAAAAGACGTCTTCCATGGCAAGGAAACGTGCATACTGCATTGCCTCAGTGACACATTCCACTGTCTTGTGTGAGAGAAGTATCGCAGCACCGGTTACGAAGGGTGGATAGTAAGGCTCTGGGTATTGATCAAGACTCACATAGTAACGACTTTTGAGGTTTCGAAGAGGTTTCACATACTTCATGTCGCTATAACCCCAATAGTGAATAGATGTCGTTTGCTCCTCTTTCACAAGCTGTTCGAGTCTTCCCATGGCAACATACGAATCATCGTCAGTTTTCAGCGCATGCGAATAAGTCAAGTTCAGCTCGGACGACATCATATTCACCACTTGAAAAAACATAGATGTCTTATATGTGATCAACCTGAAGGAATCTTCCATATCAATCCATATGATATCTTTATATCTGTGGTATTCTTCCTCGATATCATCCCAAGACCCAGCTATAACAAAGAAGACTGTACTTTCAGCTGCCCACGTAGATCGGATAACATCCCTCCAGCGAAAATTGTCGGAAGTTGAGAGAACACCAACAATAATATCCCCAGACTTTCTAACAAATGAGCCTGCTTCTGCAGCAAAACGGATTCTCTTGCAAGAAACATTGGCGCTTTGGTCGTTAGCTTCCGTAAAAACTAAGGTGTTGTTTTCCGCATAATCAGAAATGCAGTTTGCGAAAGTGCCGGTCCGAAAACGAAGAGCTTCGCTATGATCGTGAAGTAGACCTTTGCGATACTCTACAGTTTCTTCTAACCCTGTACTACTGTAAGGTTTGAAGTATTTCAATGTAATTTTGTTCTTTTCATGTACTACGTCGACAATTTGGGCAAGACGAAGTTCATTTCGTTTTTCATAGACAACGTGATCTCCTTTTTTGAAGGGAACGATGAGTTTCGATTGCTTATAGTCTTGACTCGAGAATGGCTCTACTAACGACGGAGATTTCTCATGCACCACCGGGCAACACACTCTCTCCTCCTTCTTCAGAGTCGCACAAATGGTACTTCCATTCATTTCTCCATCTGCCATCTTCTTGATCGAGCGACAAGTATTTCCTCCAGTTTTAGGAACCACCAAATCTAAACTTGGAATGACTGTCTCACCCTCGCAAAATGTGCATTGAGTCGTAGCTCTTACTGGTGCCGATGATGATTGTGGCGAGAGACGCTGTGAATCTATCTGCTGAACAGCTCTCTGATGGCCAGCACTGACTGATTTTTTTCTATCCTTTGTATTTGTCATTCCACTACCCACTTTTATTCCATGTCTTCCCGTTTCTAACCCAGTAATATTGCCCCTCACCTTCCCCCAAGCTGAATCGAGAGAGTATTGTGAGTATTGTGCGAATCGATAACACGAGAAATAAACTGACACAGAGTGACTTACTATTTGAATATCCACCCTCGTGCCATACTACCAAGGGATTGAACGCATATATTTTCTTGTGATGCTCTCTTGCAGCTCTGTAGAAGTTTGGTTCAGGGTCCAAAGAATTATGATGCACGTTCTGATTTCTATCCTTGCTGCCATGGATCAATCCATGTTTCAAAGCGGCATAGAAATCGTCGATGCTGTTCCGAGGGACCAAGAATCCATAGGCACCATAAGAATTGCGCACTCGCCTGTATGGCACTGCAGAGTCTTCGTACGACCAAGTGTGACCACCTAGCCAAGCAACGAAAGTATCACTTGGAAGTTTCGAAAGCAGCTCCCCACGTTTATCTACATCGCAAAACTCTTGAGTGCTATTCTCAAAAAGACGTGCATCGTCTTCAAGGAAAATGGCCACTTCCTCATCTAACTGCATCGCCCTCCACAAACACAAAATCCAAGCCAAAGTCACACCGTATCCCCTGCGTTTGTCGAAAACCGCAGGGCAGTGTTCTATATTTGTGGAATCGGAAGAGGAGCCACACGCCATCCGCCATTTTTCTTTGAAGAGATCTAGACGTCCCTGATTGCTTTCATGTGCCCCTGGAGTTCCTTGAAGCGAGATGACGAATATCGTTTTGGTTGGGGAGTATGGCCGCGGGCAGCATACTCTCTCCTCCTTCTGAAGAGTCGCACACTTGGCACTTCCTTTCATTTCACTAGCAGCCATCACAAGTATTGAGCGACAGGTGTTTCCCCCAGCTTGAGGAACCGCCAAATCTAGATTTGGAATGCCCTTCTCGCCCTCGCAAAATGTGCATTCTGAACGGCTTATTCTTGCTTCCTTATACTTTCTCTTTTGATCATACGATTTTGCTTGGTTAGTCATATCCAGATTTTGTCGATTGACCAAGATTGTCAGCGTGCCCAAATATACCAACGCGATTGGGACCAAGATAACACATCTCCATCGAAGCAAAAATTGAGCCAGGGATGCCAGCACCACTAGATGTGGGTTCTCTGGCCTACGGATGTCATAGCGGGTCATAATCTATTTGTAAAGTCCAGTTGCACAGGTGTATATCAATGCTCGAGATGAACCAATCAACGTAGACCATAGGAGGACCATAGGTAGAGGGTAGAGGAGGGGTGATCAGAACCCGTCCGTGAGATTGTTACACGGGTAACATTCACATCTCTGGCGGCGGCGGCGTTCCTACGTAGAAACATACCAGACCTACGAGAAATCGGTTACGGTAACAATCTCACGGACAATTGTGTCATGTCACAGATTCGTTTCGGATGGGTGTCTCTCCTTATCTCTCCCACTAACATCACCAAGCTGTGTCCGTGAGATTGTTACACGGGTAACAAGCGGAATTCAACTGGCGGCAGTAGAACTCGCGGCAGCTGTTACACGGGTAAAAATCCAAATCAAGCCGGCGGACAAATCTGTTACATTTAGGAATTAGTATGGTTCTACATACGGGATCACCCCTCATAGGTAGCTACATATTGTCGAGATAGCCATGTGTGTTATCGTAGGCATTCGCGCATTTGAGATGCGGTCTGAGAAACATTCCGACAATCGAGACTAATGCGTCGCACAAAGTAGAAATAGATCGCTCGCTGTAGCTCGAGCGTTAGAAGTAGCTGCCTTTTTAACCAGAAGATGCCCAGGGGATAATGAAAAAAATCACTAGCGATCACCATGGCGCACCTCGACCCCGTACGTGCTGACATCAACAACACTAGCTACACATAAAATTAGACAGCCCCACTGCAGTAACTCCCTCTCCAATAGCCTTTCTGTGAAGTGATGTCCTCAGTTGGTCATCGACCGACGCCATTGCTACATATCATGGCACCAAAGTAGAGGTGTCGGAAAATTGCGCTTTGACATCGGTGTGATGATACACATTCAATATGGTCTTCAGATGAATAGATGGAGCTGCTCTGCCACCGAACTGGTTTGCACACGCCAACTATATACTATTAAGCGGCGATCAGTTCCCTCTAGAGTGTGCCTGGGCGTTATATGACGCATGCAGTGGTATGGTGAATACAGGTGGTGAAAATGGATAATTTCCACAAAATACATCAAAAAGGAGAATGCATATATCTGACAGAATACAAGATGTAGAGGTGCCAAAAGTCAGTGAGGTGATGACTATTATATAACAATCAACGATGTTTGACCAGGTTTCTCTATTTCATTGCGGCTACAACATAATTGGACTGGTTGGAATATAGCATGTTTTCATGGAAAATCAGGAGCCCTACACCGTCACATACACGAGTATTTGAAGTGATATTGAGTGCATTCACTCCGCGAAATAGGGGGCCTTTCACCACACAACACCAATGGCCATCTGTTGCGAGCATTATACAGTGGTTTCAGGGTATCATATGACTCCTAACAGCACCATTCCTACCAGATGGCATCAAAGCAACAGCGGATGATTCGGCCTACTACTCCATTATTACGTCTAATTGGCAAGTCATTAATAAAACTGATAATAATTATCAATTATCATAATATATAGAAGGTGTCTGTGACGCACTATGGCTATTAATAACCGAATTGTATTAAATATGAGTATATCATGATGTTGCCCGGGAGGTGCAGAATTTATGTCTGCGTCGGTTAGAGCCGCATACCATCACAATGACCTTGATTCGACCGCCGACGCTTACATAATCGGAATCTACATAAAAAATTGGATTAGACGGAGTGTCATTTATCATGGTTTTGGGTGCATTGGCCCAATAGTACCATGGTTTGCCGTCGGATTCGTCATGGTGATGTTTTTTTTTAGTGTGTGATGCGTGATGGCCGAGCACCGCCGCCGGCCGATGTCGATACTACTGAAATGGCACCCCCAAGATCTCGGGGAATGGTCGGAATACCACCATGGCGCGTTGCAGAGGCGTTCTAAACTCACTAAATGGAAAGTTGTTGGTCTTTGAACCATAAGAATCGGCCTATTATTGACGAAGTTATGCTGTAAAGACGCTAACCCGGGGAAACCCGGGGCTGGGCATCTTCTGGTTAATATAATACAACTTGTTTGTCCAATGCAACTACAATAGCACAGTCAATATTAGCAAGCTTTGAGTGTCCAGGGCCCGGTTCACTCATTGATCTTCGTTACATCACGGGAACCTGGGGTTGACAGTGGCTGATTTTTGTAAGTGGCCGATGCGACGAGTGTTTGCAATAAGATTTAAGTCGTGGTTCTCAAAAATCGAGCGTTGAGGCTAATATCTGATGGCCCTTTCTGCTAAAACTTGCTGCCGACGCCACGGATCGGCCATCTGACACGGTGCGCCGCCAAGCAGCGTGTCACTCGTGGCGGTGGCAGCAAGTTTCACACGTTGGCAGCAAGTTTTTGGAGGAATAGGCCATCAGTCATCAACCTCAACGCTCGATTTTGAGAAACACGACTTAAATCTTATCCGGCTTTGACAGATGGTGTTAAACCCTGACCCCAGCTAAAGCCCTTGCTAGGAGCTAATTCATGTGTTACCACACTTGGTCGTTTGTTAACTTGCGTTTACTTTAGAATTCGAATTGTGAGCTTTCCTTATCTTGGAAAACAATCATCCAAGAAATATCCTTATCTTGGATACAATCGTCATTGTTGGAGTTTTCCCTCCAAAATCCCTCTCTCTGATATCTTTTGCTGCCTAAAACCTCTTCGGAAGTGCCGAGAACTTCTCTGCCCCTCATACGTGTCGTACCTACCCTCAAAGATACATATCTCAATGCCGTACCAGCAAGTACTAGAATCCATATCCAAGCCTTGTCCAAGCTCCCGTTCGTCACCCCCCTATGATTCGACGTCCTTGCTATTACATCTCCAATAATCCATCGCGTTCCCTTTCCAAGATAGATCGCCTTGTAATCATATGGATAACATTCCCTCCTAATGAATGTCACTCTCATACATTCAGATGTAGCTGTAGCAATCTCACGAATGCGGTAGGTCAGTATGGAGTGTCTTACGCTGGTCCCAAAACTGGGCTGTATCTTACTAGCCACGAGTGACTCAATATTGCTGGGCAAGATTGGCGTGTCTTGTTGCAGTAGTCCAAGAATAACACATTCCGTCATTGTCACGTGTCCTACAATCAACTCTGAGCTTCCACTCTGGAGGTTATCATATCCGTCTGCAATCAATGATGTCTTGCTGCAATTGCGTGTTCTCAAACTAATCAGTTGCGATAGGCGATCAACTCTGTGTCTTGAGCCCATGGAACAGTTGCTTCCAGTTTCAGCTGACTCAGCGTATCCAATGTTTTCCGATTGGCACTGATATGACGCTCCGTTCTGCTGAGACATGAGTTGGGTCATTGCCTTTTCTAGATCGGTCCTGACAGAATGGATGAGTGCGATCATTTCCTTCTCAAGAACAACGTTCTCCGTCTGCAATGCATCATCATAAAAGAAGTTTGTAAGCTGGTGATTTGGGCCGCTCATTCTACCAGGGATAAAGCCGCTATCCGCAATGTGTCTCGTCATCATAGCAACGCAGCAGGGATTGTGATCTCTCTCAAATTCATTGCCGTTGTACGTAACGATGTTCCTCAAGTATCTTCCCCCAGGTTCCCTGACAACAACGTTGCTGCGTGTATCTCCACGTGTGTATCCTACAGAGCTTGAGTGTATTGTCCCCCATAGTAACAGTCGTGTCGCGCTGTTGTACGTCTGCGTAGGATCATACTCATACCAAACACTGATTCTCCTCAAAGAAGCGGTTGTAACGTCCTTGGCATATCTTTCATTCAATCGCGGTCCATTCGAGTTGTGAAAATCATCCCGCTCAGCAAGCTCCTGAACTCTCGCGCCGCCAATACCAATTAGCTTTGACTTTAATCGGCCAATCATCCAATCACTTTGGAGTTGTCCATCGTTTTCCACATTCAACGTCAACGCTCCCATACAAACCTCATTAAGACTATTGTTGTTGACGTATCGTAGTTCTTCGTTGTCGATGTCACCATCACCACAAGGTAATTCAATCCAATGATTCCAATAATAATCCAGAGACGAACTTCTCAACGCATCCAACTTGAGTTTGTGGAGTGTAGCCTTTTTGTATCCGTCGAGTGCAATGTTGTAGAATGAATTTCTCTCTTCAGCAAATGTCTCCAAGTTGTTACATTTCAGATTCTTCGTATCCTGCCATTTGATCTCCCCATTGTCTCGATCAATACCTTCGTCTCGTTGATAGTTCCGAGGTACCTGATGTCCAAGAAGATCTCCAACTTTCGCCTTGAGCCCGCTTTGAGAATCCTCAATGATTTGAACTAACTTCGCAATGGATCCCAAGATAGACGACCCAAAATTCGCAAACCTGATGCAACCAACTGCTACATTCTCACGGATGTAATGGTATGATAATACCAAATGCCTCTTGCGATTCTTGAAGTCAGGATTAACTCCACTTGACACTAAAGACTCATTGTCACCCAATAGTAGAATCGGGGTTCCATGCAAAGGTACTCCGAGGAACTGAAGGAGGGTCTTGTTAGCCCTGATTTGCCTGATAGCTGTTCCCGCTGCGTTGTTCTCGGATCTGTACGTAGCTGTTTCGACAGTATTCTGCTTCTTCGAAAACCAATCAAAAGGAGTCTTATTGAGGAAGTGAAGTGCGCCTGTGACAGATTTTCCACTGCGAATATCATGCATTAGGTTGGCATCCACAAAACTAGTCATCAAGACAGGCTTCCCACAAGCTGGTGGAGGATTCTTGGAGTACTCCTCGCGAGTTCTGGCATAGGGCGTACTGGGCCAATCCCTTTTGAGGAAATCGAAACCTGAGATAACAGGCATATCAGTCTTGTACCGAATGTCTCCATTCCTCATCTTGCAGAGATACCCATAGACTCTCTTGATCCTATCGAGATGACCTTTCCTTGGTTGTGCACGGAAGCTGGACAACGTCATTACAGCGGTTCCCACAATATTTCTATCATTGTCGTTGACCATACGCTTTATCATCATCTCGGTCGGCGTGAAATCTACTCCCCAAGAGTGCTTATCGTACGTGATATCTCCAACGATTTTCTTTCTCAATAACTTTTCCTTGGCCAATACCTCCTCCAATAGTATCTTACTATCCCATAATCTAATAAACTTCAACGTTGAGTAGTCAGAATCGTTGCGTCCCATCGAACCCATCCAAGGTACCGTAATATTACCAGATGCAGCTCCCCATCGTGAAAGTAGTTTGACAATCAGAGTCCCATCACAACCAGAAGTCTTGTCGTGCTGGCTTTCATGCATGATGTCCGCGCCAAATGAGTCAAACAGTCTCCGCATCATCTCTCCCCCATCATTACGGGCAACACAGTTGGAGTAATGTATGTTGATGCGAGGCATGACCTGCATATATGCGGCTCCAGCAGTGGGATCGACGCCCGTCACAAGTCGTCCAAGATCTTCAATAAACTCAATGAACGTCACACTGGTTCCAAAATTACGTGGCTGCAAAGAGTACTTTCCAAATCCAATCACTGCGGAGCAATAGCCCTTTCGAAATCCAAGCGCCGAGGAGCAGTAATCCTGTCCAAATGCTGCAACCGCCAATCGAAAGATGCTCCTGTCATCATTATCACTCTTGCGTATCACCACCTTGTCAACCGTTAATGATGACAACACGAGATCCTCTCCACATGCGTGCATAAAAGTAGGTGCCACCTCGATGTCTTGAATAGAGCAGTCATCGAACTCTGAGTGCCGTTCCACTTGCGAAGCAAGATAATCACCGTCTTCAACGGAAACAGGCGCACATGCGTCGCAACGATCAATCAAGGTCACCTCCTGACCAGTATCATCAACGTATCCAACAATATCGATGGCATTATCTCCAAGTTCCACCTCTTTTCGTCCTAGCTCCCCATCTTTCTTCCCAACTAAATCATCCGTCTCCAATCTTCCACTGACGTTGTTGCTATCAGATATGTAGCCAGTGATATTCCATCCGATCAATCTTCCCCCATCAGTAATCATCACTATGAAACATCCCCCATCAATATTACCAGCTCTCTTCAAATATTGCACATTTGCCGAAGAAATAAGTACATAAGAACTGACAGCAGTCAAGTACGCACACTCCCCAACCTCATGAACAGTCTTGTGCTCTAACACTTCATTTGTTGCAAAACCAACATCATTGTGTTTATCGTTGTCATCACCAAAGGGAAGGCGGAGAGGCTGACGAATATCAATTGCTGTTGGAAGGAAGTTGACGGCGCTGTACCACTTGCAAGCAGGCTCATAATTAAATGCACAATGCGGTCGTTGCCAACGATGGATGCAAATATCTCCGTCAGTAGCCGTCCCCCAATAGGTGTCCTCTATTAGAACATAAGATGTACCAAGATCAGGATACATCGCCTCAAGTCTGATCGTAGTGGGATGGAAGCAGCTGGTAGATAGTAAGGGATAGCCCTTTAAATCTTGACACAGATAGGGATAACCTCCCAGATGCTTGCGAACCCAACATTGCATTTGTCCGCAACGACAGTTGAAGATGCATCGAGCCTCTTCATGAACCAAACCAGCCTCGGCCAACCCAGTCGAAATCAAGTCTGTGGATGGATTGCCTCTGTCGAAGAGCTTCGACTGCTCATCAAAGAAATGCTTCGCAGCCATCAGGCTCGCTGGAGAAGCTACGGCTACGGATGGAATCCCTCTATCAAATGATTGCGCTTCAAATGTTTGCTTTGCTATTGTCAGGCGAGGCACATCAGTGGTGTTAGAAGCGTAGGAAAACAACAAAGAGTTCATGTTGTTGTGGTTGGAACGTGCATCAATAAAGGCGAAGTTGCGGTCTGTTGTAGTTGTTGAGAAGGTGGACTTTTCTGCCGTAGGAAATCGGTTGCTGCAGTCCGATGCAAGATTAGGTGTTGAAATATCGTCCGTGTAGTCGTCAGGAGAAGATGGTTTACATAATTCCACCCCTGGAACGTCATCATCATCATCCAGATCATCATCCAAAGAGTAGGAATGATATTGCCCAAAATATCCCGTATGTTGCTGAATTTGAATAAGCCTACGTTGGTGAAGTTTGGCCTTGGCCTCGTCGTAGGTAACGAAAGGGACAGCTGCGTCGAACCACTGATCGAAGTCATCGCTGGTTTTCTGCATGAAGTCGTAAACACCAACCTTGGAGATGGGTCCATGCAACATCTGGAGCTGATTCATGTAGGATAGGACTTCGCTCAACCTCTCCCTAAGTTCATCCGAAATACTTGCTCCTGTTTTGTCTTTGATCAAATTCACCATGTTGGGATCGCTGATCAACTGCTTGAACTGCCCCAAGGTTGTGATGCCTTTGGAATCCAAGTGCTCATGCACGATAGTATTGTTGTTCAACCACTGGTGCAGGATGTGTCTTAGCGTTGGATCCATTTGAATCATCTTCCCACTCCGGTTCTTCACGCTGTTTACCTCGTTTAAATCATCAATTTTATCTAGAAAATCTCTGGACGTATTTATACTACGATCAGCGATAGCGTCTGCTACAAATCCATCGTCATCTAACTCATCACAAAAGAGATGCTTTAGTAACTTTTCATGGGTTGCTTTCCTCATGATTCAAAACTGCGCCGAAATAAAACTGTAATAAATTTTTGATATGCCCAATAAGTATTTATCAACCGTTCAATACTCTATTATTAGGAAATTACAGGGTTGCACTTGCTGATGTGCTTAGGGCAACACGGAGTCACCCGCAGTTCACGCTGCAGATTCTGCCTCACCGCGCTAATAGTGAGTACTGGAATCTATATTCCTTATTTCCAACACGGAGTCAGGTTGGGGAATTTCCGAACAAATCTCACCGAAGCTCTTCGGTAGTAATTGAGATAGTCTTGAGCTGATTTACACACTTCACCGCTTTGCCACGGTCATGTACTCACTTTGTCCAATAGATCGCTTACAGGGTGCAACGCGGAGTCACACACACGGGGTCCTCAAATCGATGGGAGTAGGGATGTCGTAGGTGCGAAGGCAGCAGTCGGCTCACTCGATTCCGTAATGGAATAAAAGTAGAATCCGACGACTGGAAATCTGACAAATGGTGTCAAACCCTGACCCCAGCTAAAGCCCTTGCTAGGAGCTAATTCATGTGTTACCACACTTGGTCGTTTGTTAACTTGCGTTTACTTTAGAATTCGAATTGTGAGCTTTCCTTATCTTGGAAAACAATCATCCAAGAAACATCCTTATCTTGGATACAATCGTCATTGTTGGAGTTTTCCCTCCAAAATCCCTCTCTCTGATATCTTTTGCTGCCTAAAACCTCTTCGGAAGTGCCGAGAACTTCTCTGCCCCTCATACGTGTCGTACCTACCCTCAAAGATACATATCTCAATGCCGTACCAGCAAGTACTAGAATCCATATCCAAGCCTTGTCCAAGCTCCCGTTCGTCATGCTTATAGCAAACACTCGTCGCATCACTTCATCCCGACGTGTCAACCCCAGGTTCCCGTGGTTACATCATTTACATTTACTACGCTACTATCATTGTCTGTGATCTTCACAGGTTCTGAGTTCCAAATACGCTGGTAACGATCCTCGAATCCAGCGCGACGAGCAATCTATTGAGCCTTCAATTCAACGCCTGTGACGTACGTCCCGAAAGTCGACTCGGGATCACAAGTGCACAGTTAGAGAATCTCCCTAGAGAGATTCATCATACCCCGCAGGCTAGTAAAACTGCGAAATCCGCCGTCCTCCGTGAGTGTGCCTGTCCGAACAACATGGAGCATTCTAGAACTCCAAATAACAACCAATCCGCCGCTCCAACTGCAGTAGAGAGCGAGCGCAGTCCTCAAATTCACACTCCACCCAAATCAGCGAGTACTCTCTCATTACTAGCACGGGTGGGGACAGCAACAGTGAAGAAAGTCATGCCAGCGAGGTTGGCTAAGGTGTTGTTTGGTGAAGAAGCACAAACTGCCGATGTGCAAGAGGATCCGCCTGCAGGAGAACGTCCAGAGGTGTACGTTGAATCTCCTGCCCTCGGAGACAGTCCAGCCCGCGTCGCTGGCCCTACGAGAGAGGCGAGAGGAGTACCCTGACGAGAGGTACTCCTCACACCAGCAGCAACATCGTCCCAGCCACCGCTCAAGCAGAAGCAGACGTGGATGGAGTCGACGTTCCTCCTTCCACCGTGGAAGTGGTGACCGTTGAGAAAGGAGGAGAAGGAGCGTGGAAGAGTGGTTACGTCGGAGAAAAAGTGACTCACCATAAAGTGCAACGTGGAACGGGGCATGCGAACATGCGCATCGGTTTAGACATTCCACGCAGTACTCACGTTTCTCACCATTTGTCCGATGTGAGTGTAGTACGGTTGATAGTGACGGTCAGACCATAGGCCATAGGTCACAATTCAGTACCACCTCGGCAATTCGGATTAATCAACTTGAACAAGAGAATGCGAGAGTTGAACGCGAGAAGGCCGCTCTCTTACAGCAACGTGCAGAACTTGAGCAACTTGCAGCTGCCAATAAGAAGCTTGCAGCTGACCGTGTAGCTCCCGTCTCTCTTCATCGAGTGAAGGAAGAGTCTCCGTTCGATATCCCTGATGGTCTTTCCGATGGAGTGCCTGCCAGTTTGCCTGGCCTGGTGTCTGATCCAGAGGATGTTTTCGCTGAAGAAGTGCCTCCGGATGTTAAGGCAAAGGAAGCAAATTGGGCACGTCGCAGTTGCGGTGATGTTAAGGCAAAAAAGGAAGCGTATTGGGAACATCGCAGTTGCGGTGATGTTGGTCGCACCAGTGGTTACGGTTCTGGGGGGGATTACTCCAGCTCATCTACTGGTAGTCGTACTAGAACCTTACCCACAACCGTGCAAACAACTCGGGGGCACGTTAGAGGAGTGCATGCTGCTTCGTCTCCGTCGATTACTCGCTCAGGAGGATTAAATCTTTCCATCAACTCGGTAGAGCACGTGGCTACTACCGCCAATGCCAATCCTAACATCTCATTCAGGTCTGAGGAGGACACAGCTCAGTTCAGGACTTTGGACAGTTCCAGTCATCTTGCTTACGTTGGGTTCGGTCAGCACGCACAAGTGGTTGTCAACAAACGTGACCATTTGAAGAGAGGAGAGAGTGGGTTTGTTGGTCAACAAGATGAACTCATGCGCAGAGGAGACAGCGCAGTGAAGGAAAGTGAAAAACTGGGAGGATGGGAGCATGATGTTTACACAGCGAACGTCATAGGTGTGAAGTCAGCTCGATCTGCAAGCAACGCCGATGATGCAGTCAACGCGTACACTACAAACGCCAAGAAGTTCAAAGAGATTCGGACACACTGCATCCAGTACGACTTCATGCAACTGCTGTACATTCTGAAGGCAAAGCCAGGGATCACAACCGATGCCGATGCACTTTCTGATGAGGAACTGAGGCATACGAAGCTGGGAGACCTGGTGGACTTAGAGAGCAAGGGATCTAGTCGGGATATGTTCAAAGACTGGGCAAATCTAACGGTGGATGAAGTCAAGCTGATGCAGCGTATCTACAACATGCATCCAGCAGTTATGCAGGAGGATCGCGATTCAAATGGGCTCCTGTATCAATTGGTGAGGAACTATCTGACCATCGATTTCCGTGAGAGTGTGGATCGAGCGTATAATAAGACATTCTCGGCGGAGCGTGGTGAAGTCGGAGGGATTACCTATTTGTTTGCCGTCCTGCGGAAGGTGCTCATTGGAACGAGAGCTTCGGTTGATATTCTCTTTGCTGAACTCTCCAAGTTCTTTTCCGTCGGACCTTCCTACCTTAACGGTGGTGAAAACATTGTAGCACTAGTGTGGCATGTGAAAACCGTTCTCATTGAGCCGATAGCATCCATGCAAGGTTTCGATCCTTCTCGTGGTCGTCCGATTGAGAGCCTTCTTCAAGCCCTCGCTAAGTCATCTTGCCCAGCCTTTGCCGACTACTTTAAGGCTTTGTACAGTCCAACGAACACATCCAGTCAACTTTGTCTACGTCAAACGCTTTGCACTTTAACACCGCGACAATCTTGTCATCCCGTGAGACTGCAAACAAGATGCTCGATATTCTTGAGGAAGCAGTGAACCTCTTCAAAACGTTGGTGCATAGAAACGGATACGTCACCGACAGTGGTAAACCCTTGTCTTTAAATGGAGGCAATCGCTCCACAGGCAGGCTCAGTGAGGATAATTCTTTTGACGACAGCGATGAGGAGGCTCCTGCGTCAGAAGGAGACGCAGGTGATGTCGATTTAGAAGTTGAAGGTGATGTGGAGGTTATTCCTGGAGACGGAGACACCATTTGGAACAACCGTTGTCCCAAGAGAGGAAACTTGAAAACCAAAGTCAGTGAGACTCCCGTCGATGCGTCAGAAGGAGACGTAGAGGAGAAAAAGGACGGTGCAGCCTTTGATGAATACTCTGAGAAGCTGCAGACTCTTAATGCTAAGTTGAGTACTCAACCTACAGGCTCTGTGCTCTACAACGAGCTGCAGGCGGAGATAGCCTTGTTGACGACAAATTTCAGAGCGCAAAATTTTTGTTAAGGGATTGTATCGAGCCTGGTGATCACAATCCTTTCTTTCTTGAAATTTACCCAGGCGGGTTTCCTGATTGGTTGAGTTACATTTTTGGAGGAAATCCTACTATAGTTATGGCCTCGTTCATGGCGTCGAACCTTCGTGGAGCAACCATGATCTTTCTTCTGTTGATCTCTGCGATGATGGGACCACCCTTTTCTGATCTCTACGTCGGCACCAACTTCGTTCAAATGTTGCATGCCGGCATGATTCTTTCTGGTCGAGTGGCAGTCGGTTTGTTCGGCATCGTTTTGTGCATCATGGTCCGCACGCTCTTCACTCTGGAGCTACCAAAGCCAAGAGCGTGGGGGGGTAAAAGAAGCCGCCGCGTTTGAAACCCAAGCCGTATCAACGTCTTTCTGGCAAGAAGTGGCGAGCAATGATGCGTAGGAGACGTCGTTATGAACACAGTTTTGCTGGTCGTCGAGTGTATTTCGATCGAGCAGCTCATACCAAGCTACAGCTGCAGCAGCCAAAGCTGCGTGCTCTGCTGCCAGTTTGTTTTTTGGGCGTTTCGAAAGAAGAGACAGCCTTCTGGAGAAGTGAGGAAGCACAAAGCCAGATTATGTGTTCGTGGCAACAAGCAAACACCAGATGTGGACTTTGCGGTCAGAAGGAGAACTAGATTCGTTATTCTTGCTAAGACAGCCTTATCGACGATGGAAGCCGAGGTATCAGCCTTGGCTCATTGTGTGAAGAAGCTCGTTGGGATCACGGATCTAGCTAAGTTTTTCGCCAGCTACTACGAGTTGGAGCCGGTGGAAACCAAAATCAATGTTACTGTTCACGAGGATGAAAGTGGAGAATGAAAGTGGAGCTATCGTGTTAGCGAATACTCTTCCTCTTGAATACACTCCTCGTTCCAAGTTTTATCACTATTACATTGAGACTATTTGGTTCAGGGAGCAGGTTTTTCATCGTGGTATCAAGGTGGTAGACGTTGATACGCACGAACGATTTGGTGATATCTTCACCAAGGGTTTGTCAAAGGTAGTGTTTGAATACCTTTGGAAGAGATTGTGCGGCTGGTGATTAGCACTAGATTGCGCAATGAGAAGGAGTGTCGAGATAGCCATGTGTGTTATCGTAGGCATTCGCGCATTTGAGATGCGGTCTGAGAAACATTCCGACAATCGAGACTAATGCGTCACACAAAGTACAAGTCAAAAACCATTTTGCGTCCATTCGACCATTTTGCGTCCAATTTTTGACTCGCCATTTTTGGTGATCTCCACCTTGACGAAACGGTGGTCTCCCAAAGAAATAAATTACGCAGTTCTTTAGCATAGTAATAGGAGTAAAATTCTGTATCAGGTTTAGGTTATCACTATGTTATAGGCTGTTACAGATGTACGTGCCGAAAATCTCATGGTTCGGCTGACATTTCGGCTGACATTTTGTCTACGGGGGGCTTTTGTACTGCAACCTACGTAGGAATTCTGACGGACCATTTTGCGTCCACCACACAAAATCGCATGAAGTTCATCTATGACGTTGAGGTGGTTCTTTATGGTATGATGGTCTGTATAGGCAAACTTAAGCCCTTCAGACAGTTTACAAAGGGATTGCGTCTTCGGTGGGTGCCGTGGTAATGAAGGGCAATATGTAATATTGCCCCAAAGAGGCCTGACATTCGACAATTTTGGGTGGACGCAAAATGGTTTTTGACTTGTAGAAATAGATCGCTCGCTGTAGCTCGAGCGTTAGAAGTAGCTGCCTTTTTATTTTTATTTTTAATATAATACAACTTGTTTGTCCAATGCAACTACAATAGCACAGTCAATATTAGCAAGCTTTGAGTGTCCAGGGCCCGGTTCACTCATTGATCTTCGTTACATCATTTACTACGCTACTACTATCATTGTCTGTGATCTTCACAGCTAAGTATACCCTTGCCCGGTAGCTTCCGCTCTAGCATGGAGTTTGGGACTTTTCGGTTTCTTGGCCTGCGCGCCTTTTCCAGGGGTCACTCCAGCGGGAAAACGGGGCGCCCCGTCCATCATTTTTCTAGCCGTTTCACACACTTCACAAAATTTGATCACTTTGCACACCAGAACCATGGCGAAGACGGCGGCTATGGTATGGAGCGGAACATATGCCGGCATCACTAAATGCCGGCGTCGATGTCCTCAGTGGACCGATATGACCTCATGACGTGAAGGAATTTCTGCCAAAGCGCCCAGAGCCTTTATTTTGGGTGTCGCCTACCCAAAGTGACCGTTATTTTGATGCCAATACAAAAACTGAATCGCCCACTCATGAACAGAGGACCTTTTGACCATATTCACTCTTCCATTACTACCCTATTCGATAGAAGTGATGATGTAACAATAATTGACGAGTCGGAATCGTTTTAATCCGTGAGGAACCGCCGATATGAGACCCCTTGATTGTCCAACGATGCGGCATGGCTTATCGCAAAAATACAGCACAACGTACAAGAGGAGAGGTGCGGGGATACTACAACAAATAGAGCGAGATAATATTTACAATACGACAATATAGTGGGTTTGATGGACCTAGTGTCGTCTCGTCTCCGTGAGGTGTGGTTCAGGTGACATTATGGCCATGTTGCGGTAGCTTGTAGCTTGTGTTAGTAATTATTACTTACACAACACTTTGGGGGAGGGCATTGTATACTTTGAGCGGCGGAGGGAATAATGATCAGGACTGCGGGAACATGCAACAATATGGTATGCTTTTGAGGTGGATTATACTTTAATGGACTATCATTGATGTTGTCTTTTGCTGGTACTCCTTTTATCATCACTCGCAATACTACGGCTTTGGTGCTTACAATCAATCTGAGATGTCGGGTGACTTACTATTTAGCTTCAGCAGCAGCGGCAACGTGAGTGTTAATAACTGCGCCATCTTTTCGAAAGGAGTCGTAATTTCCATTGCTATCATCGAGTCAAAGAGGCGGCATTCTGTACTAGACGAAGCATCCACCACGGAACGAATATGCTAAATCCTATCTGAAACAAACAATACACGCAACCGCTGGTAGAAGGTATCAATTTGGAACTAGAGTTTTCAATCGTTTGTTGAGAAATACTGCACTGGATGGAGGGTGTGGCGACATTATCGAAGGAGGTTTGTCAGCTAGAAGAAAAGATAGTCTATTGGACGCATCTGGGGTGTAACATGTGTCTTCCAGTCGACCTATTCAACAATCAACATAATAATAACAATGTAGAACAACATTCATGTAATAAACCTAATTTTAATGGTTGTATTATCATTGTAGACGCAACCCTCACCAAGCACTTACCTTGTCTTCTATGTTACATGTTGATAATAATATATATGTTATATGTTACAGGCCGCAGCAGATAATAAAGAGCAAGGTGGCTTTAACCTTGCGTTATCACAACACTGGACCATATTGATTGTTAACTTAGGAGAATGCAATATTATGTGTACTTGCATAGGTTAATACCATCAATTGAGGTTTCATGCCCACACATGAATCTGGTCACTATCATAAAGATATCACACCCTCAAGAGACATGGCCTATTAGCAATGCCGAGACGGATACCATGGCGTTATGACCACCCATATCGGTCATCTATATTAATATAAAGCAGGGAGTGCCGCGGGGGGCCTTATGAATCGATTATTGTATTCCCCCTACGACAATATTTGCAGCTTCCACCAAAATAGACCAAAAATCGATGCCTACGATGTGGTCGCAAAAACGTCTGTTACTAAGAGATTTGGCAAACTTCCGAAAACACCATTGGATTCTACATGAGAATATGGTCTAGAAAGTGTATTACCGATGAATTATATCCAGAAATAATTGTGATATGGACTCTCTGCTCCATTGATGTCGAGGCAAGGGCTTCGTGAGATGCGGTTTTTCAAAAAAAAAGAGCTGGAGGAGCGCGCGCAGGCCAATACAGGGACCTACCGCGAACTATCCACCTACTCGGCTTATACCACCCTCAAATACAGCCTAGCCAAAATATTTATACCCACCTCCTCGTTTTTACTAGTAGTTACTAGGGAATTAGAAGCGAATATTATACCCACCTGCAGCAGTCTAGCCAAAATTTTTATACCCAGGGGGGGATAGTTCGCGGTAGGTCCCTGTAGATGAAAAGTCCCAAACTCCATACCGATTTCTACGTGAGCCACGTAGGAATTAGTATATCATACACACCTATCTATTGTGTCGATAACTCTGTCCCCAGCTTGAACCAATGGGCATTTCATGTCTACCATCGAGTTGGGCATACGGAATGGCCATTGGTTCAAGTTCGGTCAATGGTATTGAGCAGCAGTATTCATTCTCCCAAAGTAGTTGGAGAGATGAGTTTCTAGTGTATTAAAAATAAATGGCGGGCTCTAACAAAAAGACACTTTTCGCATGCTTTTTTCCTTCCGACCAATACCAAAAAATGCCGATCTTATACGATTGGTCGACTTCGAACCAGTTTGTACTATCACCACGGCGCCGACAACACCTGCCGCCGCCAGTAACTCCTTTGGGATACATTTGAGATCAACATTGCTGCTGCTACTTTGGATCTGGACGCATATTTTGGCATAGACAGAGAGCAACACCTGCAAGACATCATTTTTTGGAGAGCAGAATCCGTCATCCGCTACACAGCAAATATCACCAAACACAATAACAATGGTTATCTACACCCCATCATCGACTGTAAATGAGTTGCGCTCGTAAAAGCGATGGAGAATATGCATGTAAAACTTGCCGGGGCTCATGAATAGGCATTATACTACACTTCACAGGCATCACTTGTAGTGATTCATGCGGGAAGAAGGAGCGATGCCATTGATGCAATCATATTGCAAAGTAGATAGATAGATTATTTTAGTAGATCATATTGCAATGTCACATCGACTTATAAGTACCTACTCTGTGTCACAGTCAGCTGGACATGAATCTTATTTCATGCTCTATGTTTCTCGTTTCTCGTGTTATCGGATTTAAATGTTGGCGCCCTTTCTTGGAGGGCTGTCAACTAGGTAGGGCTGCTCTGTTGCAGTTGCAGCTTGAACGTACATCTACTTAGCATGCAGTCAACATAACCACAATTTTAATTTATATTATTATTGTCATGTTCGAATTAGTCTTTATATAGATAGTTGGGACATGCAATGTGTTGAAAAGGATGATTTGGAAACAACTAAGGATTCAGGACGGAATCATTGCACTCGGTATTGTTGTCGTGTCTGATTTATTAGATGAATAGCAGCGCAATGCATCAAATATATTTCATCGCAACTAATGGGAAATATGAAAAGTTCAAACTTGAAGAATGTATCATCTGCCGAACCTCGATGGTTTCCTGCGGATACTCTTCTCGCTGACATGAAGACACAAGATGAAACTGTCGATGATGATAAACAATCAAGATGGATTGGAATGTAGCATCTCGTATACAAAATGGTCGCAACAGATGATGGCAGAAAGTGTGATGAAGGATACATGATGATGTTGTGATGCAAGCTGTCAGATGCAATGAGTAGTATAATTCCAGACTATACAAGCAGCAAATATTAAAATATTGGACGATAGAAGGCATCGCGTATATATTATATATGTATATACATGCAACAAGCGAAAGATTTGAAGTGGATATGACGGTGAAAAGTAGAGCAAATGAATGAATTAGATGTAAACCTTTCAAACCTGCTTCTATATCAGCACAACAACTCAATGTACCTAACAAATACCTCCACAAATACCTCCAAGCATCAATAGATAAAGTTGCATGGTCTATTTATGCAAATACCCTTCGCCAGTTTAATTATTGATGCTTACTGTTCATCACAGTCAAGTATCCAGGCGTTCTAGACAATTCATATATTGTTGCAACAAGAATGAGCGACGACTGTAGGCTTAGTATGGCTTGATCTCTATTTCATTTGACTCTATTCCAGTCCAATAGCTTTCGCTCACAATTGGGAAACATATATATTTACCACTACGACAATGAGATCTTGTTTGCTTTCGAATGCAGTTCCATTTTTGTACATTCTACACAACATGTCCTGTAAATAGTTGAATAGTATATCCATATGCAGCACACTATTCAGCCTCCACCATCGCCATAATGATCAAAATATTATAGATATTCCATTCTTATTTATTGTTGATGGTGTGCCTGATGAGATGTTACTTCTTGTTGCGTGCGCATGCATTGTCTACGAGATGTGTCCTCTTCCATGTACCAGCAAACAATGTACCAGCGATGCATGATACGCACTGTAGTGACATTTAGCGGCACATCCCTTTGTACATACATCAATATTTTTCATCCCGTGGCGTTTTCACAGCGATGATGGGCAACGGCGTTGGCCATCGTATGTATTCTGATTGTTGTGGAATGATGCTTCTGTGTCGGCATCTTGTGTTATGCTCTTCTGCTTCGGCGCGCATCCAGACGGGAATCCAACCGCACCACTTCAGAAGTAGATTCACCATGGGAATAAGAATACATTTGCACGTTGATTGCAGTGGATAGTCCTGCTGCGGCTGCTAAAGCGAGTGCCCAAGAATCTCAAGTTTGGTGAGATGAGATGTCAAAAGGATGTACGTAGGAATTACTATATTTTCTACAGAGTTCTCATCTTCCGTGGACTTCCGTCCAAACAAAAATCCACCACTAGAGGCATGCTAGTCCGTCTATGTCGCCTAGCCAATAGAACGTTATGAAACCATGTGTAATAAATTTTGGGCAAATGGGCCATGTCAAATCCAATTTTTAATAAAAGGTTTTTTTTCGGGACGTTTCATGGCGTCCATCAACAAATCACGTGTGTTTTGGGAGTCAATTCGTTGTACTTGTACGATCTTGTGCTTGTTGGATGGATCTTGAAACAAAGCTTTGGCGGCAGACACTTCTGCTGTGTCTTGTAATATGGTACGATCGGGACAAAGCTTCCAAACGGTTGTGTTCGCATCATCATCATCTAACACAAAGGTTGGGAATTTAACATAGTCGTCCCAAATGACTGATGGAGCAACGGGTTTTCCAAAATTGTGGTTGGGTGTCAACAATTCATGAGGATTTCCTACCAATACCCTTGCTTGCAATTGACAACCCAACATTGCCATGATGAGTATTTTTCCTGTTCGATCCGTAAGACCACCTTTTGGCTTACGCGTAAAATAAATGACACGATCGGGTCGACTGGTGCAGTTATTGATGGTGTTGTTGTTGTTGTTTTTTGTCCTGGGTACAACAAAGTTACTGGCATTTCGATTGGGAATCAACACCGATGTTGGATACACACCTCCTCCCGTGACGTCAAACATTTGATAGTCGAAACCATCACCATCGTTATCATCATCATCATCATTGTCCTCGTCATTGGCAATTGCTACGGTTGGTAATCCTGTCGTCGGCTGTGACCACGTTCCATCGGCATCAAATTTGCAGCTTCCTCCTTGATTCTTTACAATAAACCATTGTCCATTTGGGCCAAGGACAAGCCCCGACACGGGCTGTTCAATCCCTTTCATTGCAAAGAGGGGCAATTCAGTCTGCTGTCTACTTGTTGCAAACCGCACCACATCGTTCTTCACCGCCTGCCACTCCAGCCATCCCCCAAGATTGCGCCACACTCCTGCAGAATTGCCCAGGACTGCTCCAACTCGAGGTACGTTTCATCTTTCTCGTGCGCAGAATCCAGATAGATGATGCTAGGAAGGCTGTCTAGTCTTCCCTGCGTCTTCAGGCGATCGATCAATTTCATCCCCACCAAATCCCCGACCACAATCGGGAGCACCATATCCTGGTGACCCTTGTTGACCACATTGGCCATAAACAGCTCAAATATTCTCGGGCGTCCATCGGACCCTGTGGCCAAGAAATCATGTCCATGTTTCTTGCCTTCCCGGTTCCAATCCCACATATTGACGTCCCCTGTAAACGGATCCATGCACACCAGACTCGTCCTCCTCCAATTTTTATACTTTTCTTTAAGGAGCTTTGCCAATCTCACAATGCACCCGCCCTTGAATGATCCAGCCTCTAGGTAAAACTCCAATTCTCCGTGGTTTGGCTTGATATATTTTGTCCACAGGTGCTCGAAAAAGTGGGGCTGCCAGTTTGTATGGGGATATGTCCAGTCCGGCTTAGTCTTAGTATTTGGGAGATTCCAGAACGGATCAATGCCTCGAAATATGTCCGAAATTAGCTGTTGGTTAACCTTTGCTTCTGTGCGTTTCACCTCATCATGTGTCATTTGTGCAGGTTCCACTGAACCATCTTGCTCAACAGCTCCACGTAGACCGGCAGCTTGCTCCATCATCTCCACCATCTTGCGGATGTCTTGTTTCATGATATCCATACTAGTCAGTAGCTCTGACTCAACTTTGTTTTGTATCGGCATATCGTTTACATCATTGGTTGGCGGTGCCTCCAAAGCAAGATGAGTTGACTGTTCTGGCTCTGGGCAGCACACATTCTCCTGCTTCCGAAGAATCTCACATGTATCAGTCCCGTTGTAATCCTTTACTGCCAACAGCTGTACGGAGCCACAAGTATTACCTCCTGTCTGCGGGACAACCATTTCTAGCTTGGGAATACCCCCTTTGCAGAAAGTACATTCGTTCCTCTCCAAAACTTCTTCTCCCTCCCTTGATCCCTCCTTCTCTGGCTGCGAAGCACCAGCTTTTGGTAATCCTATCCATTTATCATCGCCAAGGCTATCCACGACATTCACATCAGTTCTTGCTTGGGCGTCATCGCTTGCAATACTATTAAGCAACTCCCCCTCTTTAAACGAGTAAAGATTTATTACAACCAGAGCTCCCACCGCCACCAGCAGCAAGAACCTCAATAATTTCCTGTGCATCATTATTCGACCCTGATAATATATAGTACTTTACGGTCCGTCCATCACCACAACTATTCCCCTCCGATCGATGTGTAGTGTGTACCTGTTTCTTGCATAGACAGCCATCTCAATGAAAAAAGCAACCGCCACCACCGCAGGCACCGTTCGAAAGCAACTGCAGGTGCATCGACCACCGCCACCACCGTAGGTAGGCACCGTTCAACAAAGCAACTTGTGCGTCGACCATGGTGCGTCGATGTCCCAAATAACCCCGCACCGCAGTTCCCATAACAATCAATTTAGGTGAGCTATTACTGGTTATATTTTTTCATATTATCGTATTTTGAATGTAACTAAGTACAAGATTTATTACTCATTTTATGTACAGGGGTTAGTCAACACCAACACTTTTACTTCCTACGAATTGTATCTTGTCTGTCATATTATGGATTCCCCCAAGACGCCCAAGGATGACATGGCAGTGATACTTGGGAATGATGATGATGGTGACAGCAGTGACGATTGGATTCATCATATGGACGATGCTTCTGATACATCAAATGAGGAAGATGAAGAGGTTGCAATGTTAAGTACTGCATTTGATGAGATGTCTTCTCCCACACGCCGCTCTAATAGGACAGTGCCTCCCCCGCCTCCCCGGCCATCTTTTCCTCCAGTCATCAACAATAGTAGTGAAGACAAAAGTGCACCATCCAAGAAGACACCTGCTGAAATTCATCAAGATTTGTTGGACAGTGAATTGCATCTTCTCACGGAAAAGGATTGGAAGGGAATCATTGTTCTTCAATGTGTGCCTATGACCAGTCTTGATGGTGCAGCTAAGGCAAGTGAGGCTCCCTCAGAGCGTGATATCTGTGAATACTTGAATGGTCAGAAAACTCGTTACAGTAGGTTGAACTTTTGTACAAGTGAGTTTCCTCCCCCCACGAATCTTGATATGGCATTCCATTCCAAGGATAAGGTATGGCTTGCCCTGAAGAGCTACATTATACGGCAATCACGGGCTACTCTATCCCCAGTTTTCTGCAGTGGTAGCAGCTCAGACGGTAAAGGACGAATGTTTTCTTGTTACTCGTTGAATGATGCAAATAGCAAGAGCAAACTGGGGAAGCGTGTTGAAGAGGAATACCGTAAAACCATTCTTGTCAATGACGGAGAGAGGGGGGAGCGCATCAATGGAAGAAGTGGTCCTAGAAGAAGATCTACCCAGGATATATCGAATGGAAAATGCGGCTTTAAGTTTACAGTGAGGTGTGACAGTCTGGGATATTATGTTACCCTTTTACGATGCGCTGGCCACTGCTATCATTGTCGTCATGTGAAATACGGGTCATGGTGAACTCACGCAGCTGTTTCACAATGCTCGTCATAATGATGTCAAGGGACCGAAATTTTGTTTGGACTTGCTCAACGATAAATGCATGTCCATTGAAGGTCGTTCCAACGATCTTGGTGCAGTGCATCGTCTGAAGAACTACAACGTTGAGGATATCTCTCAGGCTTTAGGTGGTACTTTAGATGGATGCATTGTCTCCTGTTACACGACCCAGACTGAAATGGAGAGGGATATGCTTCTATCGCAAGATGCAAGTCCCGATCCACAGATCTTTTCTATGTCACTTGAAGACTACCAGTTTCGACCTGACGGTTCCTTACCACCGGGCGTAAGTTTGAGAAGTGCACTTGGGGCTCAATGGAATGATGCCTGCAATACTTGCGAGAATCATCCACAGCTTAGTAAAGAGCTATCTGAAGCTCTCAAAATTATTGCTCAAAAAGGAAGAAAGCTAGATAGTGAGAAGATGTCAAATGCTGAGAGGAACGGTAAAACAGTACCCATTGTAACTGGGAGGTACAATGGGTCTGCTCGAGTGTATAACACCAAAAATAATCCAATGTAATGTTACACTTTATCATCAATATTATATGTTGTGTCTCTGTCGCTTTCTCCGCACGTATCTGCTTGTCTTCCTCAGAGTCCCATCGATGACGATGATGGTAGCGCAGGTCCAGTGCAACCCCATCACTTTGGTTGGAAGCAAGCACTCCTGGTTATGCCAAGCTGGGGAAGATAGCAGCATGACCATAGAAGCAAGAGGCTGAATAGGGCGGCAAAAGAGAGCTTCTTGTGCCTTCGGGGATTGTTGACAACAGCTCAGAGTTGCCCATTAAGGCTGGTTTCATTGCAGAATTAAAAGGGCGTCCTAAAATGAATGCATTCCATGACTTCATGCCGGTGCCTAAGGCGGACGGCGCGGTCACAATCCCGCTTGGCGTAATTCCAATCCAGCCGAGGTGGATGCCATGCAAATTTGGTATCATCCCAATCAATCAACTAATACTGTAGGAGATAAAGAAAGATATATTATTAGTGATATAATAACAATAATAAAATTAACAATAATAACAAATGAATGAATTTACCTGATGCACAGTCTTTGACACAAACACGCACATAATTATCCAACACCGCAACTTTATTATAACATTATTTCAATTGGAAAGAAGGAAATTATAGGATCGGTAGTGGCAAATATATACACCTCTCTTTAGTGGCACAACACAGGAACTGTGATGGGCACTGGCCTCTCGACCGCACCTGTATATAGCGCATAAATCCATGTAACAAATTGGGTTGGCAAATATATACACCTCTCTTTAGAGGCACAACACAGGAACTGTGATCGGAATCATGATTCTGAATGGAATCAAGAAGGGAGGTCACAGACCTGAAAACAGAGGGTGATTCCATCTGGAATCATGATTCTGAAGGCTAGTTCTATGAAATGAAATAAATGTGGTAAAAATAAAGTTTAGGGTTGACTCTGAGAATATCGTCATATGTTTACATGGAATGGACTCACCTTTAAAGGTTTAAAGTAGGGCAAGGGGTACAACAACTCCACTTACATGAGCAGACAGTCCTCCGTCAATTGTTGCTTGACCTTAACAAACATCCTTGCACGGAACAGAACACTGAGCCACCCGATGTTAATTGAATTGAAGCATAAAGCTGTTAAAGGAACCGTCAACTTCATCCTAGGGAAGCAGGTGGAGTATATTGTAGAAAATTCTTCCGTCCATTGCAGTGATGTGCAACACACACAATCATCATAGAATGAAGAGCAACCAAACATGGATGTAGCTATAGCTTTCCACAAGGTTCCCACCCATTACGATGAAAATGAGCATAGATCACCACCTTCAATTGACGACCAAGATCATGAAAATATTGCAACGAGCAAACTTGACTTCCTATCGAGAGCAGACAGTCTTCCGTCCATAACTTGGCCTTAGCGAACATCGCCATTGATAGGGCGTTCATATACATAGGCTAGTGTAGAGACAAAATTGAAGTAGTACGGTGGCTATCTATTTCATCGAAATAGAAAAAAGATAATTTCTCCAGATTTCCAGCAAATCGCTCTGCATCAGCAACGTTGGTGATAGGTTCATAAGATTATGATAAATAGCTATTAGAAGAAATGAAAGTATGGTGAGAAAGAGCAATAAATGACAGTGGTGTGAGTTGATGTGGAAAATAAAGAAAAAAATGTATCAGTTTTTTTTTATATTACCTTTTCCCCCGGATTCTTGCTCAAACTTCGTACAATAGGATGGACCGACATCATCGAAGGCGTGATTGCTGTAAAATTGTTGGGGGGGAGGCTGGTGAAGAAGGAATTGTAGCGGCTGCATAGCATGGTTGTGATGGCTGGAAGGCGCATAGCATGGTTGTGACGGCTGGAAGTTGCGGCGAGATGGGTTTGGAAGGGTGCGGTGTTGCAGTTTGGATCGTGATATCTGAGATGCTAACCAATAATAGCGACCTTTGCAGCCAGAGCGCTGATAAACAACCGAAATGCCACCGTCTAGAAGAGGTTCCTGTGTGTGCGGGATTGTTTCCGGATTCGATGAGTAACGACTTTTTTGGATGGTAAATGAAATAGACACATAACATTGTTATTTACCCGAATTTTCCTACGCTACGGGCGGCATATGTTGATTGTGTTTGTGATGAATAGAGGAGGTGTTGACCTTGCTTCATGCTGGTTGCTGTTTGATAGAAAGAAGCAATTATGTTGTGTGGCGTCGCGACATGGTCGACGCACAGTTGACTGTGCGTGCATGCGGTGGTGATGGCGGTTGCTTTTTTCATTGAGATGCCTGTCTTTCCACCACACTACACATCGATCTAAGGGGAATATTTGTGGCGATGGACGGACCGTAAAGTACTATATATTATCAGGGTCGCCATGAAACCAGAGCTCTACTACTTATATACACAAAACGGTACAAAAGTACCGTTTTCAAAAAATGCTTGGGATATGTGTACGAGGAGGCTGGCTCTTAGGGGGGAAATAATGGGGGCAGGGGTAGCCCGCTCGTCTCATTGTAGCCTTCCCTCTTCTCTTTTGTTTCTCGGTTAGGCGAAAAAATTCTTTAACAAGGGAGTCTCACTGACGCCGGTGCCGATATCAAACAACCCACGGAGGCAGAGGCCTACAGAGGCTCCTACGCCTGCATGCGATTCTAATCATCTTGCCCTTGCCCGTCTCTCTTTCGTCGATTCTCAACAACAATGAAGGAAAATGTTACAAGATCAATACTCCCAAGTCCATCCAAAATGATAAAATAATGGGGAGTGTTCATGTTGCTATTGGCGTCAATAATAAATTTGATCATCTTCTACAAGGATTCACCTCTATTTAAAGTCAAAGAACATTTTCATGAATTTGCCGCCACGAGTGCCCCATCATTTGCAGCGACCAAACCAATCTTCTCGCAATCCGTCACAAACAATACCAATACAATTCCAAATTTGCACTCTTTGCTGCACGAGGAGGAGAGGAAGAAGAAGATGCTACCGATGACATTCGTACAGTTCTTGTCACCGGCGGTGCAGGATACATTGGCTCACATAACTGCTTTGAACTTCTCTCCACCGGTCGATATAAAGTGGTCGTAATTGACAATCTCGAAAACTCCAGTGAGGAAAGTTTGGCACGTAACAAGCAACTTTTACTCGACATCCCGAAGCCGCCAAGGATGACCGACATGTCTTTCGCAATTGTGATATTCGAGATGCCGATAAACTACGTGATGTATTGACCGAATTCTCCTCGATTAGTAGTTGTGTCCACTTTGCTGGACTCAAGGCTGTGGGTGAATCGGTCTTGAAACCGCTCGAGTATTACAATGTGAATGTTGGAGGGACAACGACACTGTTGCAGCAGTTGCAGGAGATGGAAGTGAAGCATTTTGTGTTTTCGTCGTCGGCTACTGTGTATGGTGAGCCGGAGATGTTACCCTTGACTGAAAAGGCGAGGCTGACTGCTACGAATCCGTATGGACGGACGAAACTTTTTATTGAGGAGATATTGAAGGATCTGTATGCCACCAAGCCGGAAATGTGGAATATATTGCATAGACATTACCTTCAATAACGTTACAGAATTAATGACCCGAAATCGAAATGAAACTGAAGGCCAGAGAGGCCAACTCCACGGGAAGTGGTGCACCAGATTGCTGCTGCGAAGGAGAGACTTTATTCTTGTCTTACTACTTCTAGCGTTTGTTGGGTATCTACTCAATGTTGTGAACTTATCCAATCGACAGAGTCGAGAACTGTCCATCCAAGCAAATCACAGGAATGCTAAAAAACCCAAGTCTTTTGCATTATCGGAAGAAGTTGCAACTAAATGCACTTTTTGCGATGGCGATATGGGCATTCCAAATCTAGATTTGGCGGACCCTCGAACTGGGGGTACATAAGACCTGTCGCTCGATAAAGTCGATGGCAGCTAGTGAAATGGAATGAAGTGCCATGTGTGCAACTCTTCAGAAGAAGTAGGGAGTCAGACGTTTACCTTGCTTCGTGTTGTATTTCCTAGTAACTTTAATAAATCTGCTGCAATGACATGACTATGAACCAATCTGCATCATAATCCCAGCAGCTGCGGTTTCTTGGATTTCCCGTCCTACAATTCAACCGACCTTGGTCTTATCGTCCACACATATGCCGTCTCCTAGCGCGAACGTTGTCAATACCACTACCACTTTTTTCTCTGAGGTTGCTTGTGTAAGTATTTGTAATTGATCGATACTGATTCCTCATGGACACGTTTAACCTTTTGAACATTTTAGAAATATGAAGGGTATTGTACTCAGTGATTTTGTTCTGACGTAAACCCTCCAAGGTAGTCTTTTACTGTCTTGAGAATCATACTTGCACTTTTACTTGGGTCAATGCTTTCTCTTTTTAAGGCAAATAGTCGTGGATGACTCCAAACATCCTCACCCATTATTTGACCGTAGTATGTCTCGTATTGATCTGCTCCCTTGTGAAAACGGTCATAATCCTCTATGATTATTCGCAGTCGAAGTAAGAGCGATGAAGAATTCATTTTAATAGAAACAAATCCAGACTCAGCAGATGATATCAGGTGAGCTGCTCCACGGCCATTGCCATCTACCATGACAAGACTAATCCTTGATACCTCATTTTGAATCCATACTGTGTGAGAGTTAAGTTTGTGAAGAGGCTTGTGTTGTTTCATTGGAAATTCAAGGCACAATATCAATCTCTTTGATGACTGCCCTTGCAGCAAAATGTCAGTAGTTCCATCATGACTCCAAACCGAACGTGAGAACGCTCCTTCAATCGTCGTCATTGACACTTTCTCATCCAATGAACAGGTGGTACTAGAGGATGAAGATTCATTAGAATTGCTAGGTTTGATTTCCAAGGATACCAATCCATCCCCTCCCTCTTCCCACCACGATTCTATTGCAGGATGACGGATTAAGCCCGCATTAACACATGCTTCTCGTGGCAACGCGATGGGTTTTATCAGCTGCTGCTCATGATTCCATCCCAAACCATACTTACGAGCATGAGCCCAACGGCAAAGCCGGCAATTATTTCTTCCTAAGACAGGAAGGTACTTATCCATCAAAGCTTTCGGTAGCGGCTCTTCTCTCCATACATGATATGAGTTGTAGAGAGTCTCGTTATTCGCCACTTCAATCAAATATCGGGCCAGCTCTTGTGTTGTTGAGAAGTCATTTACATTGATAAATGAGTTTTTAGGAAAAAAATGCTCACCAATGTTTGGCGCCCCAAGGTAAACTGGGATAGTACCGGACTGAAGAGTAAGCCATAACTTCTCGGTGATGTAGTCGTCTGTGTTCTGATTTTCAAATGCCAAATGGAATAGGTACCTCTTCATAATCTCACTCTTAGACTTCCACTTAGACTTCATCCTCACTTCTTTGGGAGGCTCTGCGTTATGCAAACAACTAGACAGGGAATCTACTCGAAAAGATGCCTCTAATAATTTTGTGACGACCTTTTCACGGTGGTTAATTGATCTGCAATTCGTCGCCATAAAGCTGGCGCCCTTGATGGCAGAGGTATAGTTCACTGGTGGAAACTCATCGGCAGGAATCCCGAATGTGACCAGCTCGCGTGCATCCGGATAAGCCCGAGGAATTTCTGATTTGAAAGATGTTGTACCATAGAATTCCTGGAAATCAAAAAGGACAGAAGATGGTGGCACATCAGAACAAAGAGAAGTCATGAAGAGATAATATAATAGACCAAGGCCCCCTGTGAACTCACATTTCGTTTCCAAGCATTTTCATCTACTCTCACTGGATATAATTGCTTCGAAGTAGACAATGGATATAAATGAAGGAGCGGGTGAGGAGAACTTGCAAAAACAATCAGAACTACATAGAATGATTTGAGCATACCTCTCCCTCTATTGAAAATGTAAACAGCCAATCAGTGCCATACACGTATTGCTGGAAGACTGTACCTCCCTTTGATGGTTCCGCAGCACATTTTATATCGCATTGTTCATCGTTCAATATTCTATTTTCATCGGATGAGAAGGAGTCATCATTGTAGTAGCCATACATTTTGGGGGGTTTGGACAATTTTTCTTTAGTTGTGATTACATTGGAAGAAAATGTATCATCAAGACGAACACTCAAAAGTTTTTTTGAGGCGTTTTTCGTGGTTGATAGTTGTTGCGAACGCAATGAGGCAATTATTTGTCCAAGACGTACCCCACCCTTTTCTCTGTTTTCGATGAGAATCCCAGGAAACTGGTGTCTATTATCCATGGTTGGCGGTTGTGGAAATGAGTGCGATCTGAAAGCAATCTCATGCATCAAATCTTTTCTTCCTCCACATTTATTGTGAATATCATCATGTGTCAATGGTTTCACACTGTTTGGTCTGATGATCAACTTTGCATTGCACAGGAATTTATCACGTTTGGACGGGTTGTAGATGAAGAGATGAGTGGATGTATTTGTAACATTGTCATATGAACCGCAACGACGATGTGGCAGCTGTTGTAGCTTCATATCGCACGGGAGAATTTCAACAGTTGCCGTGTTATTAGGCGTTTTGGATGATATAACCTCACTATCAAGAGCATTTGTGCTTTGAGTAGTCCTGGGGAATCTATCTGTATCATAATGATGCGATGCTGGCTCGGGCCCTGGGCAGCACACTCTCTTCTCCTTTTGAATAATTGCACAAGTATCGCTTCCATTTATTTCTCTAGCCGCCATCTTCTTGATTGAGCCACAAGTTTTGCCTCCTGTCCCTGCGACCACCAATTCTGGCTCATTCAGAATTTCGCAAAACGTACATGAAGATGATGCAGTCTCCCCGCCCCCTGTCTCATTCGATGCAAATCCATGGGTACCTCCCTCTACCGAGTCATTTTTCTGCGGCAAAATAAATTTGCTGTCATGATTTTGCACTGAACTACGGGCAAGGGGTTCCAATATACTCAGCGATAGAATAACAAAGCCGATTGAGATGATGAGGGTCCACACCGCCAAGCGGCTGCCCCTCCTCTGTCTCTGGCTCGGCTGTGCAGCGATTTCTACTTCTTGATGGCGATGCATGTTTATTGTTTATTCACCTCACTATGTACTTACTTATCTCACTATAGAGTAGAGAGCGAAGAAGAACGAAGAAGATGAAAAAACTTTTATGTAGATGTATTAACCCTTTCCTTCCGAGAGGGATAGTGCAAAAAACATCAGCGATGACCATGGCGCACCTCGACCCCATACTTGCCGACATCAATAACACTGCCTACACATAAATCTAGACAGCCCCACTGCAGCAACTCACTCTCCAATAGCCTTTCTGTGAAGTGGTGCCCTCAGGTGGTCATCGACCCACGCCATTGCTACTTTTTATCACACCATAGTAGAGGTGTCGAAAAATTGCCCTTCGACATCGGTGTGATGATGCACTTCCATCATGGTCTTCAGATGAATAGTTGGACCTACTCTGCCACCCTACTGGTTTGCAGACGCCGACTGTATACTATTGAGCGGCCATCCATCAACTAAACAGTGTGACTGGGCGCCCTATGACGCATGCAGTGGCATGGAGAATACAGCATGTGAAAATGGATAATTTCTACAAAATACATCAAAAAGAAGAATGCATATATCTGACAGAATACAAGATATAGAAGTGACAAAACTCATTGAGGCCTTGACTATTATATGACAATCAACGCTGTTGCACTGGATTGCTCTAATTTATTGCGGCTACAACATTGTTGGACTAATTGTAATATAGCACATTTTGGGGGAAATGAGATGCCCTATATCAGTCACCCACACCATTACATGAAGTGGTATGCGCCCATTTGATCCATGGGACGGGAGCCATCTCGCCACACAACACCATTGGCCGTCTATTGTGAGCGTTTGACAGTGGTTTTAGGTTACAACATGACTACCAACAACATCTTTCCAACCGGGTGCCATCCTATTAGGAGCGGATGATTTGACCTACTACTTCATTAATACGTGTATTTGGCATGTAGTGAATAAAAACGAGAATAATAATCGATCATTATAATATATAGAAGGAGTTTATAATGTACCAAGGCTATTAAGTTACCGAAAGAAGTTTAATATGAGTATATCATATTGTTGCTCGGCATGTGCGGATTTTATGCCCACGACGGAAAGAGCCGCATACGATCAAAACGACGTCGAATCGGATGCCGTCGCTTACATAATCGAAATCAGCATAAAAATCTGTGTTAGGCAACATGTTCTTTATGTTGATCTTGTCGTTGCTGGTCCAATAATACCATGGTTTGTCGCCAGATCATCATGGAGGAGGAGGAGATGTTTTTTGTTTGTGTGTGATGCGTGATGTTTTTGCAAAAAAAAAAAGCCAAAAAAGAGGAGAGGGTCGACACCTCTGACTACGATTTTGTAACCATTACCATGCGGCGAATGGTTGGAATAACGTCGCGGCACTTTGCAGACTCGTTCCAAACTACCTAAATGGAAAGTTGCTGGTCTTTGAACCGTAAGAATCGGGCTAGTATTGGCGTAGTTATGGCCGAAAGTCAAAATGAGTACCAAATGAGTACCTCGGAAGGAAAGGGTTAAGATCGTTTTTTTGTAAGAATCGGGCAAAAATCGCAGTTTTTGGAACCAACGCAAGGGTTCGCATGGCTCAACGCATGCACGTCATTACAAGTATCGAAATTGACGACTGTCTGTATTTTTGTACCATACCATTGCACTAAACTTTTTCGTGTGGTCGTCTGGCTGGCGCATCTCCGCCACCGCACCAAGCTCAACCAAGGGTGAACTCTACTCTCCACACTACCTCCTACGGACTACGATACGGAACCTCACCATGTCAATGATGTTGTCAGCCGCACCACCTACCTGTTGTCAGTCACCACAGATGGAAGAATCAGGGACGACTGCTGTAGCCGCGAGATCAATCCGCTCTTCACACTTACCATAGCCTACATTTCGACAACATTAGGCATGCTACATGCAATATGACAAACATTGATGATGATTTATTCTTCGTACACCGATGGCTACTAAACAGCGTACAGTGTCGCGATCGGAAGACGGAGAAGGTTGTTTGTTGCATCTCCTCTTCAGCATGGGACTTTGACTGGTTCGTCGACGCGCCTGAACAAGGTGAAATTCAAATAAACCCATTTCTAATATGTTGAATGTGTCCATATGCCTGCTTGCGCGTCGTAGATAATATTGGAAATGTGCTTCGACTGAAAGAAGTCAGTATCCAATATGCGCTATGAAGTCCTCCTCTAAACTCTGCCCATAGTGGTCGCGAGTGGGCGAAGAGCAGTTCGTCGGCGGGTGTGTCATTTACGTCTGCTCTACAACAACAATAGACTCAGGCTTGGTTAGGTTTTGAAAATGTGCATAACATCATGATGTATGTCCAACGAGCAGTTGTATCGAATTGTTCGAGAAAAAGGGAGAAAATGCCCGTGTGTTTGTCTCGTCTTCTGTTGGGACTTGATCATTGTTCCATTGCATTGAACAACGATCTTTACAATACTTAGTTTTTGATGTCGTTCAAGTTTTCGTTAGTCAAGAAGTTCAAGAGTAATGATCAAAATATTTGGACAGTCGAGTTCGAGTAGTGATATATAAAGGTATTTAGGTCTTTATTTTTGTTCGATTTTCATTTCCCTCATATTGTATATTACAGCACCAGTAGGAACATATCGCACCAACATGCTTGCAGTTAGAGAACCTGAGACTCGCAGCGAGGATCGTACATATACATATAGCTGTGATCTGAATCCCCCCAAAAAGCAGAACGTACGGGAAGATCGTCTTCCTCCATAGCGTCTTTGTGTTTGACGACAATGCGACCTGGTTGGGTGATTTCAGAAGCAAAGAACCTGCCATTATTGTTGAAGAAGTCATCCACCAACTCCCTATCTTGGCCAAACATGTGAGATAGGGCGTGTTTGAGATCGTCTTCGCAGTTGAACCAGAAGAAATGACGTCGATGTCTGTGCAACGGATGAATCAATTGAACCGAATACTAAGCACTATACGTAATATTGCAACTTGGAACATTCAATTCATTTCCTTCTTTGTCCTCGACATGGATCTTTGAGCAACGATCGCAACAGAGCGAATGGATGACGAGGTGTGGTATCTGTTCCATAGCATTATTCCCCCACACACACGTACAGCACCAAGTTAATGTTACTTTTCATGCACATCGTTACTCTTGTCTCTCTCTATGAACAGGTGCTGGTCTCCCTCCTGAACAGGTGCTGATGTCCCTCCCTCCCCCATCTAATCTCCAAGGCTTCAGAGCAAGGCAGAGGCCAACGTCCTAGTGAGCTGTCCTGCTGGCATCGGGAAGGTTGTAGGAGGGTGTGTGCAAGGGGAGGGAGGGAGGGGAGCCTACGTATACATCTCCCCTCTCTGTAATATTTTAAGTAATGTTGAAAATGAGTTTCTCTCGCTCCGATCGCCGTCGGCCCGGTCGCCAGTCACCACCAGCCAGCCAGCCAACTAACTACAGCGTTGATGACAAAAATAATTGTGTTGTTTTACACACAGAGGGATATAGCTAGGCGGAGGTGCTCTGAATGCGATATGATGTCTTCGGCCTTGTGGACTGTGCGATGGACGAAGGGGTAAGCGATTGTTTTTTTATTTTTTTGTTGACAGCCAAAATTCTAATGGTCGATACCCCAAAAATTCGAGATTTCAATAGTACGTCAAATCCATTCGGTGAGATAATAATAATAAATGGGCGGACCGCCCATTTGATAATTGGCAGTTGGTTTTGCTGTAGGTGTTGTATGAGCCGAGTATTAGTGATGCAAAGATAGCATTTAGTTCCATACTTAACGCAGGACGGGTCACCCTGGTCCAGCGGCTTCTTAAGGTCTCTTCGCCTTTTACCATTTCCCCTCATAATTATATGTGATTATTTTTTACCTACAAGTACTACCTACCGAAACACATCACCAAACCATTTTTGTTAGCCATTCATCACACAAAATCCACAAAATCCATCGCCACCATGGCGATACTTCGCCGCACGCTAGTACCTCTGGGAGTGGTCGGCTACCCGGATCGATCATGCTAAATCGTCTCTAAATCGTCTTTAGAATCGATTTAGGCCAGTCGATCCGGGTACACAGTCAATATTGAGAGAGCTAGAGAGTGTTTTCAGCAGCAGTGTCGTGTGTTGTGGAAATCAATGGGGTCAACAGTACCGACGCTCTTTCTAGGTGAATTACTTCATCGACGGTGCCGAGAGCACATCCTACCGGTGAAAGATTTGTAACATGGAACCTCCGCGGCCAAAGAGACGTACCGCTACCCTGATCCGCTTCGAGAACTCCTTCGACACGGAGATGTGTCATGTCTGAAATAAATATCATATCGCCACTTCAACATGCGCTAGTACCTCAGGAAGTGGTGAATTACATGGACTTGACACATTAAACCGTCTCTCATGCTTCTTTTGAATCGATTAGACCTATCAAGTCCATCTAATTTGTAAGAATTGAGCGATGTAGAGAATATTTTCAGCAGCAGTGTCGTGTGTTGAGTAAAAAAAGATCTTGCTGTGGATTGTCACCCTCTAGACCAACGCCTACCTCAAGAGCAGTGCCGATAGCGCATCCATCATGCGACCATCATCACCGAAATGGAAAAGGGCAATAGTAACATCAACAGAGTTAATCGTAGTTATCTACTTGATGCATATCAGAAATTAGAATTAAGATGCTGCAGCGAAGGGAGGTCGGTTTACTCAACAATCAACAACAGGCATCCTTGATGAATTCGTCACTTTATGTGCTAATGTTAGCATGTGTTGTTATCACAGGGAAAGACCCCCAGAAAGACAATAAATATTATAGACGTAGGTGAGATTGTATAGTGCATCCATTAAAAGTGTGCCGTCAAGAGAATCTAGCTCCAGCGACAAAGTCAGAGAGGCATATGTTTTAGAAGAGGGAAGAGCTCAATAGAGTGTTGAGTCTTTATCGTGACTTCATGTTATTGCAAAGACGATTCATTACACATGGTTACAAAATAATGTTCATTAGTATTAATACCTACATATTTGAATTGATTACAATTGAAGGTTGTACCCAAGAGGTTGGTTAAGGGTTACAATGACTTCGACACTTAAATCTCACACACTCTTATTCCATGGTATGGAAGACGTTGGCTGTTAATGGTACTGCTTTGCACTCTCCTACATATTATCATGCTGCGTGGGTGTCAAGGGACGGAAGTGACTGAAGTCATGGTGAAAAGTAGATCTGGTAGCTCATCTATGTAGTCTGCCCTCGGGGGCATGCCCGCAAGTTTCTCTAAAATGGAGACAAAAAGGTAAAACAGAAAAAAGATGTTATGAAGCAATATCTCGATTTTGGACCAGGGTGGGGTGACATCAGTTGCCCAGAGGGCATGGCACCCGGGTGCTTTTTTCAGATTTTGCTCCGGCAGGCGGTCACTAACAAGCGCTAGTTGTGACCGGAAATATCACACCTGGGTACTTTTTTTCAAAGCCTCCGGCGGCGGGATTTGGTACCAGGGTGGAGTATTAGATTACCAGCTAGGTAAGGATGTACCGGTATGTTCATACTTCCAGCACGATCATCGTGTGTGTTGCCCGGAGAAATGGCACCCGGGTACCAAAGCAAAATCACGATCGGCGGGCGGCATTTCATGTTTGGCACCCGGGTGCTATTCGAAAAGGTGCTTCGGCGGTCAAAAAAGGTACGAGGGTTATGTACGAATTCCTACGTAGAAGTTCTACGGATGTCACCCGTCCTACTTAAGGTCACAGTAAAAAATACTAATAAAATTTGGCCGTTTGTTAGGCAAAATGGGCTGGTAGGTCTACGATAGGAATTGGTATATCCTCATGCGAACTCAAAAACGGCCGTTTTAAGTCACGCACCACCTCGCCCAACGACTCCGGACTGCACTGTCTCACACTTTTTCATCGCGATAAACGGCCAAAGACCCAACCACAGCACAACCACCATGATGCCATTGTGGACTGCCTAGTAGTACAAAATCGACACTGTACCATGCGACACTTTTCAAACTGGAGGTGGAGAACCCAACTTGTAGATCCCCCTCGAAAAAGTGTCGCATGAACGGACGATCTGTAGGAGAAAAAATTTTTGCCCCGCGACGTAACGGAAATTGGTTGATGCAACTGATGCTGTCGACTACTGCCTTAGGTAATCATCATTGCCACCATTTACGATGCCACCACAATGGATGTCCTCGCACGATCTGCCAAAACAAATCCAAATTCCACTATCGGGGGAGCGTCGTTGTTCAAGTTTGCCAGGTTTGAGATTGCTGAAGCATTAAAAATACAGACCTGCATGTCTGATGCTGTACAGGCTGGTATTGTGGCTGGTCCCACTGATGGTCGTTATCAGTTTGCTTCAGGTAAGAACGACTCTGACCTAATTCATTTCTTATTCTTTCGAATGAAGAACTTTGACCTATACTATGGTCCCAGTGGTGGAGGCGATGAATTGGACGAGGCTAATGGAACGCCATACGCTACATCCTGGTTCCCGAACGGTTGGTTCTTATTCTGGCTAGTGGGAAATCACCCAAGCAACGCCCCTGAATATCAGATTGACTTATCAGGTATGGATCATACGGAGGGACAAAACGAGAAAAAGGGCGGTGGACGAAAAGAGCAGCGTAGTAATGACAA
Organism: Skeletonema tropicum; assembly: GCA_037178625.1. Lineage (NCBI taxonomy): Eukaryota > Bacillariophyta > Thalassiosirophyceae > Thalassiosirales > Thalassiosiraceae > Skeletonema > Skeletonema tropicum. The sequence continues at coordinate 2,133,444 of CM074136.1, forward strand.
AAAGGATAAGGATTCTGATCGTGACTATGGGGTTGGAAATTCCAATGAAGGAAGAGGTCTTGCTTATGGTGCTGCGAGCTACAAAGATCTTGCTGTGGTTGAACAGAACATGAGAAAATTGGACCAGCAGAAAGTTGCGGGACGAATTGCGCTTCTCAGTACACTTCTCAAGTCAAAACATGACGGGATAGCAAGTGTACAGAAGGATGTTGATCGATACATGCTTCTTGATATGAAATCAGAAGCAAAGGCACTAATGCAGTCTTTGTCTGAAAAACGGGAAGAAATTGCGACACTTGAAGAAGAGCTGTTGAAGTTGAATAACATTACAAGTGAGAATGAATCAGCGCATACTGAGCAATTCCTGGAGCTAGGAGCAGCGGCAACTAGAATGGGAAAGCGCCTAAGTGGTAAGAAGCGTGCTGCAGACGAAGTTGATCTTAGTTGCACATCGAATGAGTCAAATGAGGAGGAGGATGAAGATGATGTTGAAATGATTAATGCAAGCGATAATAATACACCAAACTAAATACTTAATTGCACCTATTGATATGAAAAATGTTACAATTTATTGATCTAATTAGGCATCTGGCCTCTTCGTCGAGGCCAGATGATTTCGTTCCTGTCGAATTTGATATTGAAGTGCTCTACTAACTTTGAGCGAAAATAGTCTAAACTCAAGCGTCGAACTTCACGGATTTCTTCACTAGCATCATCGTCATCTGTCGGGATATCGTTCTCCGTGGGGTCATCAGCCATGATGGTATCATTGGTAGACCTTCCACCAACTGTAGATGAATCATAGCCACGAATCTCTGCAGGAGACATGATACGGCGGAGTGCCAATGGCACATCGGTGTCATCTAATTGTCCTAAATCACCTTCCCATTCGCTGGTTGTGGCATTCACTCCATCCCACGGCTGGTCCAACCCATCGACTTCTAGAAGCCAATTGTGCAGGGCACAACATGTGAGCCAAACTCTATCGACGGACTCAGTGGAGTGAAGGAGGACACCGGATTTCAAAATTCTCCACCGTCCCTTTAATATTCCAAAAGTGCACTCTGAGGTAGGAAAAGGAAAGAATCAACGTCTTATCATTGAATGAGCCGGGATTACCAGGGGTGCTAGCGAGGATGCGTCTGCGGTGATTTGCGGTCAAATTGTATGTTCGTGTAGCGTGCTTGGACTTAAATCCAATGTGAGCTCGTTTTTTATTCCATCTGCACAATTCGTGAACAATGTGAGTTGCATCCGTGGAGCCAAACGCACCAGGCAATCCAGCCAGCAGAAACTCATACATATGTTCTTTTACCTCTTCCTCACTCTGTGGAGCCTTCACCCACTTCTCATAAAGAATAGTGCTCCCGACCTCAATGAATTTGTGTAAAAAGTTACGATGGACGTCTTCTGAAATAGCAGTTGACTCCTCTAAGTCATCAAATGTAAGGCCTCGGCCAAGATAGCGGAATGCTCCAAGAATTAATAATTCAAGAGGAGAAGACTCTTTCCCGGTTGCATCTTTCCCCATCCACCTTGGAAACCAATTCTCCCGCTTTGCTTCTTCTACGAACCACTCGAATTCTTGGTAGGGGAGGCGGAACCGGCGGCGAAACTTTTTGAGGAATCTACTGTCATGCCGCTGGGGGCAGTCGACATACGTGTGCCACCATAAAGACTGTTGTGGTGGAATAGCCTCAAGAATTCCATCCTCATTCCTCCTTGCTAAAATAATTCTCTTTTTCCGGCGTTTCTTTTCACGAGGATTTACGTCATCGTCATTGCAACGTTCGTCGTTGCTGTCATCAACCATGTTGAGCAGATCGTCTTCGTCTTCATCCATCACCATGTGCAAAAATCTATCTGTGCTGATATATCCACTGGCATCAAAACAGTCATTAATGGACATTGCATCGTCCCTCATCTGACCAAGCAGATCGGCTGCAGCTGCGTAAGACATGGTGGTGGCGGAGGGTGTACTATTGTAGTTGCACAAGATGGAAGTGGCTGCAGCCGAGCGAGGCGAGGTAAATATTAAATAGAAGAAGAAGGCGTCGGAGGTCTTGGCGCGTGCGACGTGGAACAAATCCAGAAAAAAATCTACACAACACCGTAAGGCTCAAAAATTGGCACCTAGTAATTTTGTACTTGTAGCTAGAGTACAAAAATATTTTTGACTCACCGTAAGGATCGGCCTTAGTTAGCCTGTAGTACTCCACATCTGCGATCATCATCAATAATCTTTTGTACCAATTCCCACCGTATAAGTGTTTGGACGACCATCTCTTTTATCTAAATACTGTACGGCTGGGTTCAAATGAGCACTTTGAACTCTAAAGATTAGGAGTTAGGAGTAGACAACGAATGAGATATATCAATGAGATCCTATGGACCTAAAGGATGAGATTTCTGTTTCGTCTGGGACCGGAAGTTCAGTAGTTGTGGTGTTATTGGCGGCCGTAGGAGAGGCTATTTCGCCATGGTTTAGCTCTTTTGAGTGATGATGTCTCGTAAAACTCATCGATACGTGGGAATTAATATCCATGATGAGATTTTAAACCGCGAAAAAATTTTAGAAGTTCTCGAGTGTCCCAAAATGGGACACTCGGTCAATAATTGCTGTAATGACCAAAAAAAGTTTACAGACGCCTTATACACTCTTGTGATCAATACCATGTGCTTAGGTTGCTCAATTTTGTCATTGGTAGTCTCTCTAGGCACCGTTATTAGTACTCCTAGATACAATTTTCGTGGATTTTTAGAGGAAAAATGAGAATTTTGAATACATATAAAATGGGCATTCTATGGAGCTCGACAGCCCGAAAATGCTTCCATTGCAGGTCTACACCTTCGCTACAATGAGTGGGGGGTATGGAGGACGAGTTTGTCACTGTGTAATGGCTGGATACTATGCTCTATGTAATGAATATTTATGTTCATGTGATATGTATCTATTCTCGTGTATCTCTTGTCCCGGTCCCACCCGTGAACTTCTCATGCTGCTTCACTTCCCATTATCGTATTGTTATTGTATCATTTGCTCACGTAACGATGGCTTCTCTTGCGGCCATTGTGTTGATCATTTTCATCATCGCTATCTGACTCCTCATCCGACTCGCTATCCGACTCCTCATCCGACTCTCTATCCGACTCGCTGTCCGACAGGACATCTTCTTCGCTTTCACCTACACTATTGTCTTCGTCCTTCCCTTCTTTGATTGTCTTCAACTTGCCCTTCTTCGTGATTGTCTTCAACTTGCCCTTCTTCTTCTCCTTCTTCTTCATTCCCTTCTTCTTTGTGTTTGCTTCCGATCTATTCCCTCTAGCCATCGTAAGTATCTGATGTTTGTTGCTTTCGGTATAGGTTCCCCATGCTTCACGATGTAAAGCATGATAGCAAGTCCACTGGCAAACGGCAGTCTCGTGGACCAAGTCTGAACTACTTCTTACCCGACGCAAAGCACCAGTCTTCCGATTTAGGATTGGTGTTTTGACTGAAAAGTTCTTTGGATGTTTCTTGTTATTCTTCTTCGCAGATGGTGCAGAGAAGCAGCAAAACCGGCGGCATCCAAGACACATGTAGTCAGTCCTCTTGCCGCAGTGCTCACATGTACGTCGAGTGCGTTCATCTGTCTTCTTCTGCTTCTTTTTCCTCCTCTTCTTCTGCCTGTCGACCACTACACCAATAGACTCTACCTTGGCCAAGTAGATTCCTAAACATTGCTTGCATCGATCTACATGAGCTTGCACTGGTTTCTGCTTACTTGTCCTTGGTGTTTGTCCAGACACAACTGCAGGCGCAGGCAACCCAGGAGCTTGGGGTGTCCTCTGCTTTGCTGTACTGCGACTGCGAGGCCTTCTCTCCAGGTCATGAACAGGTGCCACAGGCTGCTGCGGCAAAAGTGTAAATGGCTCCATTGGAAGCGGTGTTTCCGTACTCTCTACTCCAGTGGTACAAGCTGCAGCGTCAAGGAGTGTCTGGCCCGTATGGGCCTTGACGACATCCAACAGCATATCGATCGCCAAGTCGATAGAATCATCAAAGGCAGCGCGCTTGTTGTTAGCATTCCTACAATGAGCCAACGTTGGATACGGAAAGTCCATTTTTACCGTGCACCACTGATTACCTCGAGGAAAGCGACACCGAAGTACATCAAGAACCGAGCCACCGTCACATTGTTTTCACGTCAACAATGAACTTAGCTGGAAATATGAAGTTGTACATGGCCATGAGCGATGTGTCATTGCCAATGAGAAAAATGCACCGATCACTTTGGTAGGTAGATGAAGTATTTGCACCCTCTCGTCATCGTCTGGCACACATCTATGGAAAAGTTCCAAATGCGTATCTGAATACTCCACTATCATCTCTACCACGCACCTGTGTGTGTACCCATATCAACCGTGTATGTATCCATATCAACCTCAGTTGAAACGCCCATCCCTCTTCCAGACGCATTCTCTCTATGAAGAGTATCAATACGACTTCGTTCCTTAGGAAATGTTCGTGGCGACGCACGGCACTTACACTCGATTGGGACGGCTATCCTTTTATCATCACCTAAATCCATTATGGTAATTCCATCTGCCGTGTCCCTCAAAAAGAAATGATGTTGTTCTTCATCATTTTCAGTGTCAGTTTCGACAGAGCCACGTCGAACGAGTCCTGGAGAGTAGATAGCTTCTAGACTATTTTGACCATAAATCCTCTGACAAATATCGAAAGCTTGCTCCATGAATGGCTTCTCGGTGCGGTGACCCAGTGCGGCTTATTTGGCTTGCCCCTCATCATTCCCTTTCCGCAGTGGTTTCATAAAAGAGCTTCTTGCAAGTTCAGTGATTGCTGCGTATTCCCCAGTAAAAACATCTTCATCTTGAGCATGGGCATGTACACCATCCACATTCTTCGCTTCGTGCAAAGCACCAGCCAATCTCTGACGCACAGTGTCAACCCTTCCGCTCCAGGAGATGTTTGGTAAGCCACCATGGCTCTGATGAAACTCCTTCATCTCCTTTAGAGTCATAAACTTGACGACTCTCTGCACCCGGGTACAGTCTACCCAACTGCTGAGTATTTGTCTATGATATTCCGCACTACTCCCAAGCTTGGCTCCCTCTATCTTGCCGATGATTGCAATCATTTCATCGTCAGAAGTATTGTTCCTCAGCGGCAAATGAGGACGTGTCGACGTATTTGTCTTAACAAAGTCTACTATACGTCTTGCTAAACTTGCACTCGATGAAGAATGTAGCTAAGAAGCAACAGAAGTCATTGTATTCCATGCCAAGGTGCTCATGGAACTTCAAAAACAACTCGCTCTTACTCCCAAAACATTTTTGAAACAAGTTCTTCACACCTTCTTCACCATGTGCCAGGCGGTCGACAAAGTATTTCACCCCCTTCTTAGCCTGCTCATAGCTAGAGTCACTTCCCTCGTTGAATGTTAACTTAGGGTGGATGATGTGTGCACACCGTTCATTCCATGATGTGAGAGGAGGCGGCCATTTGCCATTGCCAACACGAAGATTTGTAGAGTCATCGTTGACATAGACATAGTCCTCCGGATCCTCCTCCTCCTCATCATCTGCGAGCAACACACCCATTGAGACGTCGTGAAAAGACGTTGTCGTCCATCTTTCTTCGTTGTATCCGCCCCCCTACAAGCTCCTTTTATCACTTCCTCTCATCGGCATGTCACGCTGCCGACACACACACACTACACGTGATTACTACAGTATTACTACGGCGTGTATCCAACTTCTGCAGTGCAATAAACAAAGCCACTAGCTGCCGCTGGTAATGTACTTGACATTGCTTGGGTCTCGGAGGCGTGAGGTGCCTGTATCTTTTGTGGCTGACACCTTCTCAAGCGTCGAAGTGAAGGCGGCCGGGGGGACGTCCAGACAGCCAAAAAAATACATACAGAAATGCTAGCGTAGAGAGCCAAGAAATGCGTTGCACGGCAAAAACAGCTAGGAACCATCCCACTGGACCTTGATGAAGGCAACAGAAGCCGCTTTAGCTTTATCATCTACCTTATTGCTTGACTGTCCCATTTTGGGACTCTCAAAATCGACTGTCCCAAAATGGGTCGCTCGACAGTTTTAAAATCTCATCATGGATATTGTCGTTCTCACGCGACTGCGGTTCGAAAATATTTTTGAAATGTTTTTTTAGAGGACGTCTTTTTGAAGTCATTTTTGAGCACTTTTGTCAAAATCATCACTCTCCGCCCTACTGCTTCGGCTACGGTGGGTGCATCCATTCGACTAAGACATCGTTGGATAGGGAATGATCGACTATATAAGACTGCCGCCTCGAATCGAATCTAATTCTCTTTTTTTTTTCACTTCATTTCAGACAGCCCAGACAGCAAACAGCGCTGATATCTGTTGCTTTCTGTGCTGTCGGGCGTCGATGTCGATGCAGAGGAGTTTGCAGCCCAAAATAGTGCTCTGATCAATCGGAATGGTGCGATGAACCACCCTGGGCGTGTTCATTCTTACTTGAAGAAACTCGAAGTTGCTCTCAGCTACCAATCTGCCACATTTTTGTCGCCATCTGGCGCCCGACTCTCAAGTTGACCCCTTTCACCCTGAGAATGTCAGGCTACTACTTCCTCACTCATATATGATAAGTATATGACAGGGCGTGACAAACGAAGCCCAATGACGCCAGTGTTTCTCGAACAGCTTGGATACCCCATGTATTGACATACAAGTCAACATCGGAGTCTTCAAATCTCAAACCTGTCATAGCTTGGACCATACAAGAACCAGATAAATGGAGACAATCATCAAATGATTGGAGTCTCTTTTGTAAGCTGAAAATGCTGCGAATCTCGTCATGGGAGAGTTGGAAGAACTTTTTGAACGGACAATTTTGGCCGACATAGTACTACACAAAACACACATAAATAATACACACAGCTCCCAACCCAAGGGTGTAAATAAACTGGGTTGGCGACGTTTTGTGAGATCCCATAGATCCCGGAACCGTCTCGTCAGTAGATCGGTACTCAGGATTTAGCGATACTTTACAAGTTCCTACAAAAGTTGACGTACTTATCGCTACTATGTTCAAAAATGTTCAGTCACCATCTTCAATTTTTCTGAAGTAATTAACCGATGCGACCTTAATGTCGCCTATGATTAGTCTCGTTTGCCCTTCATTGCAAGAAAATTCGAATTGACCCTGGTCGCTGCACCCTGGTCCAGCGGCTTCTTAAGGTCTCTTCGCCTTTTACCATTTCCCCTCATAATTATATGTGATTATTTTTTACCTACAAGTACTACCTACCTAAACACATCACCAAACCATTTTTGTTAGCCACTCATCACACAAAATCCACAAAATTCATCGCCACCATGGCGGTACTTCGCCGCACGCTAGTACCTCAGGGAGTGGTCGGCTACCCGGAACAAACACATTAAATCGTCTCTAATACGTCTTTAGAATCGATTTAGTCTGTTTGTTCCGGGTACACAGTCAGTATTGAGAGAGCTAGAGAGTATTTTCAGCGGCAGTGTCGTGTGTTGTGGAAATCAATGGGGTCAACAGTACCGACGCTCTTTCTAGGTGAATTTCTTCATCGACGGTGCCGAGATCACATCCTACCGGTGAATGATTTGTAACATGGGATCTCCGTTGCCAAAGAGACGCACCGCTACCCTGATCCGCTTCGAGAACTCCTTCGACACGGAGATGCGTCATGTCTGAAATAAATATCATATCGCCACTTCAACATGCGCTAGTACCTCAGGAAGTGGTGAATTACATGGACTTGACACATTAAACCGTCTCTTATGCTTCTTTTGAATCGATTAGACCTATCAAGTCCATCTAATTTGAAAGAATTGAGCGATGTAGAGAATATCTTCAGCAGCAGTGTCGTGTGTTGAGTAAAAAAGATCTTGCTGTGGATTGTCACCCTCTAGACCAACGCCTACCTCAAGAGCAGTGCCGATAGCGCATCCATCATGCGACCATCATCGCCGAAATGGAAAAGGGCAATAGTAACATCAACAGAGTCAATCGTAGTTATCTACTTGATGCATATCAGAAATTAGAATTAAGATGCTGCAGCGAAGGGAGGTCGGTTTACTCAACAATCAACAACAGGCATCCTTGATGAATTCGTCACTTTATGTGCTTATGTTAGCATCTGTTGTTATCACAGGGAAAGACCCCCAGAAAGACAATAAATATTATAGACGTAGGTGAGATTGTATAGTGCATCCATTAATAGTTGTGCCGTCAAGAGAATCTGACTTTGTCGCATATGTTTTAGAAGAGGGAAGAGCTCAATAGAGTGTTGAGTCTTTATCGTGACTTCATGTTATTGCAAAGACGATTCATTACACATGGTTACAAAATAATGTTCATTAGTATTCATACCTACATATTTGAATTTATTACAATTGAAGGTTGTACCCAAGAGGTTGGTTAACGGTTACAATGACTTAGACACTGAAATCTCACACACTCTTATTCCATGGTATGGAAGACGATGGCTGTTGATGGTACTGTTTTGCACTCTAGTACATATTATCATGCTGCGTGGGTGTTAAGGGACGGAAGTGACGGAAGTCATGGTGAAAAGAAGTAGTTCATGGTAGCTCATCTATTAGTCTGCCCTCGGGGGCATGCCCACAAGTTTCTCTAAAATGGAGACAAAAAGGTAAAACAGAAAAAAGATGTTATGAAGCAATATCTCGATTTTGGACCAGGGTGGCTGGATCGGCTGCACGTCGTGCGAACCAAACAGCGTTTGCCCTCATTGATTGCTACTACTTATAGCCTTGCCCAGCCATAAATGCACTAAGTGGCAAAAATTTTAATATTCTACTTTATGTGCATACATCGATAGTATAGAGTGTGAGGATTATGGGAATGACACTATCTTTTTCTGGTTCCATATATTCATCGAGATATCAACACCACAAAATCAGGTCGGGCACATCATCATCAAAAAGTGATTTTTTGATCATCCTCCGCTGAAAAGTACATAAATAACAAAATAAACGACCGATTTTCACCGTTCCAAGTGCACCATATCTTTCCAACGCGTATTGGTAATGCATACGCAAGCTATTGGCACGAAGATCATAACGTTCTATTGGCTAGGCGACATAGACGGACTAGCATGCCTCTAGTGGTGGATTTTTGTTTGGACGGAAGTCCACGGAAGATGAGAACTCTGTAGAAAATATAGTAATTCCTACGTACATCCTTTTGACATCTCATCTCACCAAACTTGAGATTCTTGGGCACTCGCTTTAGCAGCCGCAGCAGGACTATCCACTGCAATCAACGTGCAAATGTATTCTTATTCCCATGGTGAATCTACTTCTGAAGTGGTGCGGTTGGATTCCCGTCTGGATGCGCGCCGAAGCAGAAGAGCATAACACAAGATGCCGACACAGAAGCATCATTCCACAACAATCAGAATACATACGATGGCCAACGCCGTTGCCCATCATCGCTGTGAAAACGCCACGGGATGAAAAATATTGATGTATGTACAAAGGGATGTGCCGCTAAATGTCACTACAGTGCGTATCATGCATCGCTGGTACATTGTTTGCTGGTACATGGAAGAGGACACATCTCGTAGACAATGCATGCGCACGCAACAAGAAGTAACATCTCATCAGGCACACCATCAACAACAAATAAGAATGGAATATCTATAATATTTTGATCATTATGGCGATGGTGGAGGCTGAATAGTGTGCTGCATATGGATATACTATTCAACTATTTACAGGACATGTTGTGTAGAATGTACAAAAATGGAACTGCATTCGAAAGCAAACAAGATCTCATTGTCGTAGTGGTAAATATATATGTTTCCCAATTGTGAGCGAAAGCTATTGGACTGGAATAGAGTCAAATGAAATAGAGATCAAGCCATACTAAGCTACAGTCGTCGCTCATTCTTGTTGCAACAATATATGAATTGTCTAGAACGCCTGGATACTTGACTGTGATGAACAGTAAGCATCAATAATTAAACTGGCGAAGGGTATTTGCATAAATAGACCATGCAATTTTATCTATTGATGCTTGGAGGTATTTGTGGAGGTATTTGTTAGGTACATTGAGTTGTTGTGCTGATATAGAAGCAGGTTTGAAAGGTTTACATCTAATTCATTCATTTGCTCTACTTTTCACCGTCATATCCACTTCAAATCTTTCGCTTGTTGCATGTATATACATATATAATATATACGCGATGCCTTCTATCGTCCAATATTTTAATATTTGCTGCTTGTATAGTCTGGAATTATACTACTCATTGCATCTGACAGCTTGCATCACAACATCATCATGTATCCTTCATCACACTTTCTGCCATCATCTGTTGCGACCATTTTGTATACGAGATGCTACATTCCAATCCATCTTGATTGTTTATCATCATCGACAGTTTCATCTTGTGTCTTCATGTCAGCGAGAAGAGTATCCGCAGGAAACCATCGAGGTTCGGCAGATGATACATTCTTCAAGTTTGAACTTTTCATATTTCCCATTAGTTGCGATGAAATATATTTGATGCATTGCGCTGCTATTCATCTAATAAATCAGACACGACAACAATACCGAGTGCAATGATTCCGTCCTGAATCCTTAGTTGTTTCCAAATCATCCTTTTCAACACATTGCATGTCCCAACTATCTATATAAAGACTAATTCGAACATGACAATAATAATATAAATTAAAATTGTGGTTATGTTGACTGCATGCTAAGTAGATGTACGTTCAAGCTGCAACTGCAACAGAGCAGCCCTACCTAGTTGACAGCCCTCCAAGAAAGGGCGCCAACATTTAAATCCGATAACACGAGAAACGAGAAACATAGAGCATGAAATAAGATTCATGTCCAGCTGACTGTGACACAGAGTATGTAGGTACTTATAAGTCGATGTGACATTGCAATATGATCTACTAAAATAATCTATCTATCTACTTTGCAATATGATTGCATCAATGGCATCGCTCCTTCTTCCCGCATGAATCACTACAAGTGATGCCTGTGAAGTGTAGTATAATGCCTATTCATGAGCCCCGGCAAGTTTTACATGCATATTCTCCATCGCTTTTACGAGCGCAACTCATTTACAGTCGATGATGGGGTGTAGATAACCATTGTTATTGTGTTTGGTGATATTTGCTGTGTAGCGGATGACGGATTCTGCTCTCCAAAAAATGATGTCTTGCAGGTGTTGCTCTCTGTCTATGCCAAAATATGCGTCCAGATCCAAAGTAGCAGCAGCAATGTTGATCTCAAATGTATCCCAAAGGAGTTACTGGCGGCGGCAGGTGTTGTCGGCGCCGTGGTGATAGTACAAACTGGTTCGAAGTCGACCAATCGTATAAGATCGGCATTTTTTGTGTATTGGTCGGAAGGAAAAACGCACGCGAAGAGTGGCTTTTTTTTTTTTTTAAATACAAATAAGTGATTAGTTTAGGATGGTATTCAGGAGCTATGTACTGGGCAAGCGGGATCTGAACTTTAGAGCCCGCCATTTTTTAAAGTACCCCTACAACTCATTTGGATTTGGGAATGGCCATTCCGTATGCCCACAACTCAATGATGAATACAGAATGGCCATTTCCAATAGTTGGGGAAGAAGTTATCGACACAATAGATAGGTGTGTATGATATAGGGATTCCTACGTAGCTCACGTAGAAATCGTATGCTAGAGGCGAAGTTAGCGCACATACAAGCCAAAATAAGACTGGTCCAATAAAAATCGAGACTAACTTTTTTAGTCGGACTGCGAGAAACCCGGGACACACGCCATTTCCGAAATAGCCGAGCCGAGATATCGACACAGAACACTTTTTACTAATCCAACACTAGCATAGCAAGCCACAAATGATTGTTATTACTATTATTTACACAACTTTCGAGTCCGATGTATCAGCAGTTGCATCCAATGTATCAGCAGACTTCCTCTTCTTCGTATTTGCAACCTCTAATACCCCCGATGTATCAGCAGTCGCCTCCAATGTATCAGCAAATTTCCTCTTCTTCATATTTGCTACCTCTACCTTCTTTTCATGGTTCATCTTTGCCTCCATTTTCACTTTTGACAGTTCCTCCGGGGTGAGGTCAACGTAGAGCTCATTGTCTGCATATCTTTCTCCAGTCTTCTCCGACAATGGTGGAATCTCCTTCCTAAAATTATTTACCAACTCAGCCCTCTTGAACGGATTAATTCCTGGAGTAGGGATTATTTCAAGCAGATCATCTTTCAACTCTTTCAAATCCTTGACACGATTCTTCAAAGCCTCCTTCCGATTGGTGTAGGTGCGTCCAGGTAACTTGTTGTACGTTGTACCAACCAGTCTTGAGACATCCCGTAGTCTTTGCCGTATCTTCTTCTCTATCACTCTCACGAAGACTGATTTTAAAATTGCTGCCCTCCTTGCAACCTTCGGCAGCATTAGTTTCCATAGAACCCAAAGAAAAGATATGATTTTGGTTGATTTGACCAGGTAGCTTCCTGTTAATTTGAAAGTCCAAGACGTACGTTGCAACAGCTTCGCGAATATTTTCGTCTCGTAAAATAGTCAAACACTTGCATTTGCAAAATTTGTTCTTTTTGCTTAACGATGGGCAAGTATCAAATGCACTCAATCTCTCAAGACAGTTTCGTTGCATCTGTAGCATGTCGTCGTGGGAGGGTCTTTTATTCTTTGGCAAACTCAAACTTTCGAGGACTCCACTTCGATCACGGTTGTAGTCTGTCTTCTTATTCCGTGGCCGACGGACTGGTTGGGGTTCAGCCATGCCACAATAAGGCAGAGCGGCAAGAGGATCAGCAGCGAAATCAGCGGTAAGATTTGTGGTGGCCGCAGCGGCGGCGGCGGCGGCAGCAGCTGCTTCTCGTTTTTGTCGCATAGATGCAATTCTTCCAGAAGATCGTATTCCGGTGGATTGCCCTGCAGAATTATTTTGCACAGCCACACCGCCCGGAGGCGTAGCTGCTGCTGCGGGAGGCGCTGCTACAGCGGGTGCAGATTCCTTCTTTCTAGGGACTTTTGTTGGCATTGTTTATCGATAATGGATTGTAGGAGAGCAAAATTAGTGGCTGAAGAGCGCTTGGAGGGGGCGAAAAACTGCTGTCGCGTGGCGGCAGTAACTAAAAAAAACACCCTATGTACGCATCAAGCTGAACTGATTGGTGACATACCAAACAGATTATCTCTGAATTATTACTTTAAAGCTTTATCTAAATATTATCAATAGCATAATAATGAGGTGCGCCTTAACAGCATCATTTCTATACCCATATTGCCAAATTTGTGATTTTTGTCAAAATGGCCGATTTTCGTCCATCATCATTAGCCCCTTTATTTTTGTCTCGATTTTTATTGGACCAGTCTTAAATAACCCCAAAAAACTCACTATGGCTGGATAGGAAATATATAATATCAAGCGAGATATTCATAGGATGATGATGACCTCCACCCTATTCTATGCCTACTGCTGTGTGGCAATCTACTTGACCACACTAACTGCTGCCGTCCACGGCTTTATAAGCGGAGTGCAACAAATCATCACCACATCAAATGCACGAAGACAGCCGCCGCTCCAATTTTTTAGCGCCACTCCATGCCCACCAGAAATTGCCATAGACACCAACACTCTCCTCTACCAAGCCTACCAAGCCCTAACTGTCAAAGAAGTCAAAGATATACTCCGACAGTACGGGGCGAGGGTCAGCGGAAACAAGAGCGAGTTGGTCGATCGATTGGGGGAAATCTTGGACGGAAAACGAAAAGAAGATGAGCAGCATCCTCGGTATGTTGCCAAGGAGAGACAGAAGACGTTGAAGGAATACAATGAAATGACACTGAATGAGTTGAGAGAAGTCTTGACGGGGAGAGGGTTGAATTCAGAGGGCAATAAACGTGAGCTTGTGCATCGGGTGCTTATTTCAGGGTATGAGGCAAAAAGTCAACTGTTGGCTGTGGTGAACAATGATGATGATAACATGGAGCTAGCATCGTCACTGCCAACAACTAATGATCATGCTAGACTGGATGCTAACAGCAAGTGGCAAATAATTGAACCTACCATTGAGAATTGTCAAAATCTGACTAATGATTACAAGAAGGAGATTGTATTGGGCGACGGCACCGAACTTCCATTCCTATCTCAATTATTATTTGTAAACAAACCCTCCGGCTGGTCCACACTTCCTACCAAGCAGCAATTAGAAAACCCAACTTCTCCAACGTATCCGTGTCTATCAAAGAGCATTCTACAATGGCTAAAGACTGATCCAAGAGGCGAAGAACGGCTCCGACGAGCTCAATCAGACGAACAACATTGGTGGGAAAGAGTACTTGAAACAGAACCACAGAATTCCATGCAAAGACGGGAACTCAAGAAAAGAATACGCAAGTATGAGAAGCAGTTGGGAAAAAACTCCACGTTTGAGCCGCGCCCCGCTCATAGATTGGATATTGATACCTCGGGTCTTGTTTGTATCGCATTAACTCCAACTGCATTGCGTAATGCAAACATGTTGTTTGAAAAGAAAAGTGTTGAAAAAGAGCTTGACGCGGTAGAAGGTTGTGTCGAAAAGAGATATCTTGCGTTAGTAGAGGGTTCCATGGACAAAGAGTCAGGTAATGGTACGATTTCTCACGCAATAGGAAAAGTGTGGGTTGACGACCACAATGAATGGGCATGTGATATTCACGATGATGGATCATTTGCATTCATTCGAGACGGCTCTGCTGATACAACATTTGTACCAGATACTCTGAGAGAAGCGATAACTTTGTACAACGCAGTAGATTGGGGCACAGTGCAAAAAAAAGGTGATAGGACGAGTGTCACTCGAGTGGAACTCACGCCAGTGACAGGAAGGGGTCACCAGTTACGACTTCATATGGCGTCCATATCACACCCCATTGTTGGAGATTACATGCATGGCAATGAACATGCGGTCAACGAAAATGACCAATTGTGCCTACATGCATCAAAGCTGGCATTGGATTCATTTTGCTTTGCTCCTAATAATGGGGATACTACCTCTATTCAGAAGTGTCGCATTGTTGTCGAATCTACGCCTCCATTTTAATCCGTATTCATCAATACAAATAAGTTTCATATTTCCTGAAATAAAGCTCTTGTTTACTTAACACGCATATACTTACAAATGCGTTTCTCTACTGTGGATGCCCCTTCAAACTGTTGACCAGAATTCGTCCGACTTCAACTCACTGTTCTGAAGCAGTGCCAAGAACTTGGCATTCGAGCGCATGTTCTCGAGTGTCTGCTGAATCTTCCTGGATGACCGAGGGACAGGATTGGCCTTGAAGAATGCTTCGATTTCATCTGCCTTTTCATCAGAACAGAAACCACCAGCACAGCTGACAATTACTGCATCCATGAGAGACGCATTGGCATTTCCAATCATGGCTTTGATAGCGTTGAAATTCTTTTGCATGAAAGCCCAAGCGATAGAACGGCCTTCGTTAGATGATGACCGGACAGCTCCCATTGGATAGAAGAAGTCCTGAAGCTTGATCTCTCCAGAGATTGCCCATTCCAATGTTGCAGTCTTCAATTTGGGATCGGGTGTGTGCCCAAGAGATGCCAGAACGTGCTTTCGTTCGGCGTTGTCGGAAGCCTGGTCAAAGTAAGCCTTCACATCTTCAAATTCTTTGGCTGTTCCATTCTTCAAAACAATCCTGAAAACGCTCGATCTCATATCACTGGGCAAGCTCTTCATGTCACTATGATCGGCTTGAAATGCATGGAATCTCTTCAATGCTTCTGCCGCAACACTTGCATCATCGTAACAGAATGAACTCAAGAGACCTATCATCATCCCGCGAAGAAGAACATCCAAATGGCCATCGTCACTTTTAGCTTCCCATCCAACCTGGCCAAGAAGTCCAAGGACAATGCGCTTTGCCAATGCGCTGAAGTTTTCACTCATTACCGGATCATCTGACATGACAGCGTCCAGGCCTCCTAGTATGGCAGAGATGGATTCCCAAACAATGTAGCTGTCCTCATTCTTATAACTCGATAAAAGCCTAATCAATCCTGCAGGATTCATCTTTCCTGCCTTGACGAGGGCGTAAGCATCGCCGAGAAGAGCAGCCCTGTCGGCGGGTGGGAGAGTTTTTGACTCAATGCCAACTGATAAGCGGTCAATCATTGTAGACGTAACTTTCACACGCATTGGTACGTCCTGTCCTGCATTCAACTTGACCCAGCCACCCTCGGACAAGGGCACAGTAACTGTGGCCGTTTTTTCTCTCATGAAAATCATATCCTGCTGCGTGCCTTCCTCGGTGCACGTCAAGATTGGAATACACCATTTCTTGTCAATATCTTCGGCCGATAGTGGTGACCCATCGGACAAGAACCACTCCTGTGCCAACGTCAAGGTAACCTTATCACTTTCCCATTTTTCATCAGTGACAGTAACAAGAGGGAAACCCATCTGTTCTGTCCATGACGCCATCATCTCTTGCACAGGCAATCCACTGCTGTCCTCCCAAGCCTTCCACAAATCGAATGTTTCAGTGTTACCGTAGGCGTACTTCTTCATGTAATTACCCAGACCCTTCTGAAAAGCCTTCATGCCCAACACGGCACGAATCATTTTAACGACGGAACCTCCCTTGCAATAGCTAATGGCATCAAACACCTCTTCCACTTCTTCCGCATGATGAATCGGCACCTGAATAGGATGGCTAGATTTCAACGCATCCAATCTCATAGCCGCCGACAAATGCCCCGTTGTAAATTGATCCCACATGGACCACTGGGGATAAAGGTGGTCTGCCGCCCAATTCTCCGCCCAAGACGCGAACCCTTCGTTGAGCCACAAATCATCCCACCAAGCCATAGTTACGAGGTTTCCAAACTTAGATTCGGTCAGGATGTGTTTTGTGCGTAGTTTGTTAGCAAAATCCAATGAGGGTTTGAAACATATATATGAGATGAAAAGTAGTACGATTTAAAAGAAAGATGATATACCGTTGTAAACAATACAACTTACCCACTGGTGTGCAAGTTCATGGGTGACTACGGTACAAACACGCTGTTTCTGATTACTCGACGCCTTGGTCGGATCAATTAGCAAGTCCACCTCCCTGTAAGTGACCAAACCCCAGTTCTCCATGGCACCAGCCGCAAATTCAGGTATAGCCACCATATCCAGTTTCGGCAATGGATACGGAATACCAAAGAAATCATCATAGGCATCTAAACTCTTCGTTGCACAGTGTAAAGCAAAGACACCCGTTTCACTTTTTCCAGGGGGAGTGTACACACGTACCAAAACCCCATGTGACGTTTGTGCTTGGACATAATCGAATTCACCAATGACAAAAGCTAGCAAATACGTGGACATGATAGGTGTATCCAAAAATGTCAACTCTTTCTTTGTACCCCCCTCCAAAGTTTTGTGGGATAATTCTGGCATGTTACTAAACGCATCCAATTCTTTCGGCACAATTAACGTAACCCCAAACACTGCCTTACGTGCTGGTTCATCCCAGCACGGGAAACAGCGCCGAGCATCCAAGCTTTCAAATTGGGTGCTTGCCATGATCTTTTTCGTGCCATGAATATCGGTATAGCTGCTGCGATAAAATCCTGCCATTTGATTGTTCAAAAATCCATTGTAATGAATTGTTAGTACCAAAGTTGAATCAGGCGGGATGGGACTGGCAAATCCAAAGGAGACCGTGGTGGATTTCATATCGATGAAAATCTCCTCGGCCTCGTGCACTTCATCTGGGTCACCCTTGATTGTGTACGAAGCACTGGCGAAGCACAATTCTTTGGCGTGCAGGATGATCTTAGAGGTGGACACGTCATGGGCAGTTGTGAGTTCGATGGTGGTCACTCCTGTGAAGGTGAAGGCGGTGAGATCGGGGGTTAGAGTGATGTCGTAGCGAGTGGGGTTAATATTGAGCGGGAGGAGGACCCTGCCTGCCGCTTTGTCGGTTGATGACATCATGGTCAGGTGTGATGTCTTAGGATGTCTTATGTACTTGTATTGTTTGTTTTTTGTTTTTTGTTTTTATTTTGATTTTGTAGGGGTGGTTCGCGGTTCCCCCCTACTTAAGTACTCATCGCGGGATTGAAATTTTTTGGTTTTCATTTTCATCTACACTAGCCGCGCAAGCGCGGCTAGCGCGTCCCGCGTCAGTACGCACAAAAAATGTTACACTCTCAAGTCACGTCTTGTATTCCCTTGCAACATGCTCACCACTCGCTGCTGCCGAAGAAGAAGCTGCACCTCGAGAAGCCACTTCTCATGAATGCTTATGTTGCTTGTACCCACCGTCCAATCTATTCTTGCTCCTACCCTGAACTCGTTGCTGCTGCAAGAAAAGACGCTTCTACTGGGCACCTGCATCCACTACTTCTCCAAGTACGATTGTGCACTGTGATACTTAATTATTATTTGTGACACTCCCAAACTCAACCCCCTGAATGTGACACTACCAAACTCAATCAATCCGCTTCGTGTTACATACACCTCAAAATGTGACACTGGGACTGGCTGTCACATGCCTCGCCAATTTAGACTTTTGGGTACAAATTCCTACATGACATTTGTGTAGATTGAGAAGAAACGACCTCGCCAAAATGGCGGATATGCTAATTTTGGCCAGCAAATTTTGGCTACTTAACTAACTAACTAACTAACTAACTAACGGACATGATATACACACACGCACACACACACACACACACACACGCACGCACGCACGCACGCATGCACACGCGCGTCAGTTAAAGTATATATAGATATATACTTACTTACATACAGCTGTTTTCATTTCAGAGATTCTGCACATACAAAATTCGAATTCCTACGTGGGTTCAGTATAAATGACGTATTGAGTCTTATAAAAATCACTTGGGCCGATTTTTCCCGCCTCCATCACTCATCAAGCTTCTTCCGCACAAAATGATGCCAATCATGGCCCTACAAGACCCAAAAGCGGATAGCCAGTTCTCACTAGGTAGCATGCATCAGGTCTATCCTAAGCAATCATTTTGATCCAATGCACCTTAATATTCGAATAAGACCTTAGGATAGACCGGAGAACAGTCGTCATGATCACCAAGAAGAAAATTCTGAAAGCATTCCGCGATATCACTATTCGTCCCACCCTAACCATCATCAGTGGAGTGTGACGAGTCTTTAGGTCATATATTGTAGGTCCGAATCATCAGACGAAGTCCCAATAATCATGTTCGCCACCATTTCGTTCTTTGGCTTCGTCAGGAGGCTTGGACTGCGGAAACATGGGCAAGATGTTTAGGAGTATGTCGCAATATCCACCTAGTGCCGAGAAGAAGCAACGCAGCAACACTACTTCATCATAGATCATAGCGGATACCTCATCATCACATGCAACAACATGATATTTATTGCTCATTTGCGGCTACCAACGTGTTTCCGAATCGTTAGAAGTGAATGGCCCCTTGTTGTGAGGATAGCCGGTGCCGCTATTTTTAGAGGAGGTACCCGGATACAATACACTTGTGGAAGTACCTGAAAAATTGATCGATAACACCATGGACAAGATAAAACAAGAACAACACTATTTCCTCAAAGAGTATCAACTATCTCCGAACAACGCTGTGATCACCTAGAGCACTCGCTGCTCGCGTGTTGGAATAAAATCCAGATGATGCTTCTTGCCCCATCAGGCATGACATCGACATTACTTCAGACCAACGTAGACAAAAGTAACAAATACCTGTTGAGAAGGCGGCTGAACTGGGTTGTACGTGATAATAGTAGTAGAGGGGTCAATATCTGTGTCTTGCAACAATGGACGTGGTGTACAATAGTAAGACTGGAGATTGCTCCTTCCTGCCAAAGCAAAGCAGTAGCTCAAAGCATGTAGAACTGTCAATTCAGAAATATTACATAATATTGACCAAGTATGAAATGTCGTTGACACTTTTGAATTGTAGTAGCAACACCATAGTAGCCTTGAGAAGCTGATTACAGTTTACAATTTTACTACTCATATTCTACAACAACACGGGACGCACAATACATATAAGAATTGTTGTATTGTTGTATGTTGTGTCACAGCATCACCTATATAAGCAACTTCATAGAACCTTGCAGAATACGAGGAAGTACCAAAGATTAAACTCAATATCGGCGGAAGCATGAGCTCTTGTTTTAATAGTCCCATGATAGATTGGATGCGGCTGTCATACTTTAGAGGACGTGGTATCTCTAAAAGTTCGTCAATGGTATCGACAAGATTTATAATTATTCCATCCGCACGACACTTTCGTCACGCCCAAATAACATCATGAATTCCACATATGAAATAATGACGCGATGATTTACTCCGTCTTTACTCCGTCGTTTGGTTCTACTCAAGTCCTCGATGTCTATGATAGGTTGATAAGTGAACGCAAAGTACATGCACGATTTTTGGGACGTGATGATGGACATTAAGACTCTTCAGCGGTGGCTGAAGCAGGTTAAAGATATACACATATTCGCATCTATTACTTAACTGATGGTACTACTGGGAACGATTAGTTGCATTCATGTAAGCGGCGAGTTGCTGCAACTGATGCTACCAGAAGATGTATGTATCATGGTGAAGGTGCTGGTTTTTGTGGTAGTGGGGGGAAGAGAGCAGTCGAGTCAAATCTGTGTCACACCTTGGTATGTTTCTACGGGCGGAATTACTTTTTACGATAAACAGGATCGTTTTGAAAACAGCTGTAGGCGTATCGGGATAGAGGGCGCTTTTCATACCCTCTTGTGGGCGGTGCCCACGTGGGACCCACAACTGCAGAAAATTAGGTGAAAATGAGCTAAATTGCGGACAAAATCCCCGAATATCGACCCAAAATCACCCAAAATCTCCTGTGCCAAATCCCTCTTGTGGGCACGCCAACACGCCAACTATCCCGATTAAGGTATTGTACGCCTACATCTATCTATATATATACTTAAACTGACGCGCGTGTGCGTGCGTGCGTGTGTGTGTGTGTGTGTGTGTGTGTGTGTGTGTATATCATGTCCGTTAGTTAGTTAGTTAGTTAGTTAGTTAGTTAGTTAGTTAGTTAGTTAGTTAAGTAGCCAAAAATTGCTGGCCAAAATTAGCATATCCGCCAATTTTGGCGAGGTTGTTTCTTCTCAATCTACACAAATGTCATGTAGGAATTAGGTCCTAAAAGTCTATTGGCGAGGCATGTGACAGCCAGTCCCAGTGTCACATTTTGAGGTGTATGTAACACGAAGCGGATTGATTGAGTTTGGTAAAAGTGTCACATTCAGGGGGTTGAGTTTGGGAGTGTCACAAATAATAATTATTATCACAGTGCACAATCGTACTTGGAGAAGTACATAGTGGATGCAGGTGCCCAGTAGAAGCGTCTTTTCTTGCAGCGGCAACGAGTTCAGGGTAGGAGCAAGAATAGATTGGACGGTGGGTACAAGCAACATAAGCATTCATGAGAAGTGGCTTCTTGAGGTGCAGCTTCTTCTTTGGCAGCAGCGAGTGGTGAGCATGTTGCAAGGGAATACAAGAAGTGACTTGAGAGTGTAACATTTTTTGTGAGTACTGACGCGGGACGCGCTAGCCGCGCTTGCGCGGCTAGTGTACATAAAAGTTTTTTCATCTTTTGAGGTGAATAGGAGTACACAATAAACATGCATCGCCATCAAGAAGTAGAAATCGCTGCACAGCCGAGCCAGTAGCCAGAGACAGAGGAGGGGCAGCCGCTTGGCGGTGTGGACCCTCATCATCTCAATCAGCTTTGTTATTCTATCGCTGAGTATATTGGAACCCCTTTCCCGTGGTTCAGTGCAAAATCATGACAGCAAATTGTAGAAAAATGACTCGGTAGAGGGAGGTACCCATGGATTTGCATCGAATGAGACGGGGGGCGGGGAGACTGCATCATCTTCATGTACGTTTTGCGAAATTCTGAATGAGCCAGAGTTGGTGGTTCCTCAAGCTGGGGGGAAGAGCACCTGCCGCTCAATACAACTGATGGCTGCTAGTGAAATAAATGGAAGTGACATATGTGCGACTCTTCAGAAGGAGGAGAGAGTGTGTTGCCCGGTGGTGTATGAGAGAGCTGAACCAAACGTATTTTTCCGCACTTATGGAACAGACGATTATAACTGGACCAAAGCACGCATCGTCCAGGAAGCGCTAGACACGAGATGGTTTACGTCGGTGAAGTCAATGGGCCCTGAGGATCTTACGGTTGGATTCAGGGAAGCATTTCAGGATATATTGAAACAATCTCGTGGGGGTGGCTATTGGATATGGGAGTACGATGTCATTGAGCAAGCAATGGGAACAATGAACGAGGGAGACTTTCTTGTTTACTTGGACGCTGGATCTAAGATTAACAAGGATGGCGAGGAACGATTCAAGGAATATCTGAAGATTGTGAACGAATCTCAATATGATATGTTGTGCCTTCAACTGAAATCTCCCGAACACAAATATACGACTGAAAGGATATTTCAGGTGTTCAATGCTTCCATGGAGGATCCCATAAGGCGATCAGGTCAGTATGAAGGTGGCTTTCTATTAATGCAAAAGGGGCCTCACCTTCGAAGTTGGTTGACAATGGTCAGGGATGCGCTCTTGTCAGATCCTTGGATTGTCACTGACAAATATAACAATGAGGCAAAAGCATTTGATGGCGCGTTCATTGATAACAGGCATGACCAGAGTGTATTTAGTGTGTCAAGGAAGATTCATGGCTGTGAAATGCTCACAGATGAAAGCTACCCTTTCAACCCTTCCTTCCCCTTTTATGCTGCGAGAATGAGAAAGGAGAAAAGAAAATCAGTTGATACAGGCCATCAAAGAGCTGTTGAGAACATACATTCAAAGCGTCTTCCGCTGCCATCATCATCAGTCTCGGGAGGAGCTGTGACTCGATGCATATTTTGCGAGGGCGAGAAAGTCATTCCAAATCTAGATTTGGTGGTTCCTAAAACTGGTGGACATTCTTGTCGCTCGATCAAGAAGATGGCAGATGGAGAAATGAAAGGAAGTGCCATTTGTGCGACTCTTCAGAAGGAGGAGAAAATCTGTTGCCCGGAGGTGTATGAGTAAGGTTTGTCGTATGACATTGAGCCGCCGTCGGATCCATCATATGATCGAGTTGCGGCCAAACATCAAGTTACAGTTCAGGGGGAAAGTGACGGCAATGAGAATGTGACAACCTCCCATCCACCTATTCTATATGGACATGGACAGGTGGAACATCACTGAACGGCGTCTTGGCTAATACGTTCGAGCGCGTTTGTGGACACAAGGGGTACAGTTATGATGCATTCCAAGGCAACGAACAAGCCAAAATGAAGTCGGAGAAAGGAGAATCAATTCATCCTGCAGGAAGAAGCAGAGTTATGCCAAAGCTCATGAAGGAAATAGGGTTTGAAGAGTGTGATTACATTAGTCAAGAAAGCGATTGGACATTCTGGAGGGATACTTTTGGGGTGGTAAATTTCACGGATTAAAGATGGAGTTGCATGTTCCTTGTCGAGACAGGCTTGATCACCTCATGTCGCAGTGTAATTTTAAGCATAGGATGCTTGCATGTGACGCCAAGACAGATGAAGAACTGTTCAAGTCTGTGAAAGAGTGCTATGTTTATTTAAATCGATATGATCATCAACTAAAGGAGCACTTTGATGTGAGGTGCTTTGACTTCAAGACGCAGTTCACTGACTACCCAGAATATATGTCAGGCATTCTTCAAAAACGTAGGTTTCAGTCAACACCTTATGTGCAGAGAGTGACAAATAAACCTCGCAATCAAACAAATGAATGTATTTGGGGGAATGCAACTGTTTCGGAAAAGGTTGAGAAATATCTGTTGGAAACTGTCCCTTATTATCAATTCTGTGACAAATGCATGGGAAGCGAGAACGAAATCTTTGAGAGTTAGGGCTTGGTAAGTAGGCTTGGTAGAGGAGAGTGTTGGTGTCTATGGCAATTTCTGGTGGGGCTGGAGCAGACAGAAATATGATGTGCATCTGGCAACTGGTGCTGCGGGAGCAGGCGGTGTCTCATGACTCGTGACCATAAGTTTGTTTTGCTACAGAAAATCACTTCGATAGAGTCTAAGGATAGATAGAAAGGGTGTGGAGGCTAGAGGCTACCATATGTAACAGAAATTTTAAAGTACGGCCTCTACACCATCTTCATCTTACAATCTGCTTTTTGTAATCACCTTCTGAACATACACCACATCGGTTTGACCTATTAATTCCTCAAATTCGCTTTATTCACTTTTTTGGAAATAATCTATAACTTGACTCTTCTAAAAATTATCTCCTTAGCACGGCCAAGGGCCAGGCTCAACAATTAGCTATCGGGTAAAATCCTTTCTTGTATTTTTGGCCAATTCGGGAACCGGGAACGAGAAATACAAAAAATACGAAGCAAAATGCGAAGAATACGACATGGACAACAACCTTACTTTATGGTCAATGACATCAATACCCAAGCTAACATCAATACCTAAACACCCCAACGAGACAGCCCTAATTGTGCTAGAAGAGAGAAGAGATAATTAAGCAGTGTAGGCGCCTGCACGCCAGCTGAAAGAGAGGCGGTAACCACAGGAAGTCAGGCATCATCGGTTTTCGAGCGCCGACCCCATGCCTGCGAAAGGAAGGCGATGGGGTCGGCGGCAGATTCGTCTCACTACAATACAATAATCTACTTATGTTTCTATTAAAAGCTATTTCTTTTCTTTCGCATTGCTAGCAATTTTATTGCTTAATCGAGCAGCAGTGCTTCATTCGATCAATCGAATTGATTATGTATGGTAGTATGACTGTGCGACGCGAAACGAATGTAACATTTGTAACGATTCGAATTTCCGGGTAACGAAATGTAACAATTACGTAACACACTAGATAAATTTAAAATTCATTCGAATGTTCGAAATAAGCCGTTCGCGGACAACATGAATCGACAGGTCCGTTCGCTAGTTAGAATGCCACACCATTCCCAAAATGCATTGCAAAGGCATCTCAATATTCGCGGAGTGGGGAGGGACCCATGAAGCGCTGAAATCGAAATCTATCTGTCGAACCGCATGATCTGGGTAAAATTGCGCGAAATCCTTAAGTGTAGAAATCCTTAATTATTGCGGGAAGGAATTTTGTTAGGGTTAGTCTTTGTTACATTTTGTTACCCCTGAAGTAAGTTCGAATCGTCACACAAATGTTACAGCGATTCTTTTTGCATCCTTTCGTTTGGCTTGATCGAATAAGTAGTAATGCTGCACGCATAAGCTATGATACGGCTAGGCAATGCTAGAAAAAAGGATTTTATTACATATCTCAATATTTAGTGAGTAGTGAGAAGAATCTGCCGCTGACCCCATCGCCTGCCTCTCGCAGGCATGGGGTCAGCGTTCGAAAATCAAGATACCTGTGACTTCCTGAGGTTGCCGCTCATCGTTCGGCCTCAGCTACGTGCATGCGCCTCTAGAGTACTGCTTTATCTCTCCTCTTTTACTCGCACACGGTGCACCCTAGTTCCCAGATATTTTTTTTAGGCGCTCGCGGGTCCCTCCCCGCACGCGCCGGTCTTTCGACGCCATCGGCGTATTCACAGGGGGGGGATTAGGCGATTCGAACTAGCTCATCTAAGAGTCGTAATCATTTACACGGCACATCAGACGGGTTCTAGGGTCTCCTCAATCAAGTCCTCCTCACCGATAGCCTCAACAATAAACTTCAGAAGGGTTTCTAGAGGGTCTTCAACATGAACCTTAACTTGACTGAAGACACGCTCAACATCAGCACTGGAAGCCTTGCTGCGGTCGCAAGAAATTCAGATTATGGTGATATGTGTTCCCCCACTCCCGGGCATGGCGAGCCTTCTCAATAGGATCATCTCTCCAAGTTTGCCAGCATATTTTCCTCATTTGACTGCTGCTTCTTAGAAAGCTTTTCGTGATACTCATCGCATCATCAGAATACTATTCTGCTGTCTTCTGGTTTATCCAAAGAGGTCACCGCTGATCATCATCAATCTTCTTCTCAGTCGCATTGATGCTTGCTCTTCGTTCCTCCTCAAAGGACCTCAAATGCTTTTTTGGAAAAGTGAAAACGAGATTAGATATGTTTGAAAATCGCATTTCATGGGCATCTGTTCCAATTCTTTCAGCTCCGTTGTCGGGGTCCTATTTTCATCGCCAGAAATCTCAACTACGCATAAACAGAAAAAGGTCACGAATTAGTCAGGAACAGGCTGTCAAAGGCACTAATAATAACCACAGATGCAGCCAAACTCACCGATGAAGATGATGCATCGATATCAACAGTAGAATTTATGAAAATCAAGCTCTGGTCAGTGGAGCTGTTATCCATCTCCAGAAATCGACGGCAGCAGCTACAACATTCCTACGCCATGAAAAAGGATAAAAGCGATTAGTTTTTAATAAACGGCAGCCAGAGACACCATTATCTAATTACCACGAAAGCAAACAACTCACCAATGATTATGATGGATCGTTATCAATAGTAGAATATGAAAATCACTTCGACAGGATGCTCCTCAACTTTTTATGAGCTCGATGTTTGCTTGGTTCATTGGTTCACATCGATCGGGGTCACTAACAAACTGAATATCTTGATAACTACATAACTAGTGGTGCAAAAACGGCTCCCTTTGCGGTTCATTGGTCCCAGGGGTATACTGAAGCTGTCCGAGAAGTATCAAGACGATTTTCCAAAATTCGTTTTGTTAGTAGATTTATCTAGCGTCACCACCCATAGCAGCACCAGTTGCCAGATGCACATCATATTTCTATCTGCTCCAGCCCCACCAGATATTGGAAATTTCCATAAGTAGACACCAGCGCTCTCCTCTACCAAGCCTACTTACCAAGCCCTAACTGTCAACAAAGATTTCGTTGTCGCTTCCCATGCATTTGTCACAGAATTGATAATAAGGGACAGTTTCCAACAGATATTTCTCAACCTTTTCCGAAACAGTTGCATTCCCCCAAATACATTCATTTGTTTGATTGCGAGGTTTATTTGTCACTCTCTGCACATAAGGTGTTGACTGAAACCTACGTTTTTGAAGAATGCCTGACATATATTCTGGGTAGTCAGTGAACTGCGTCTTGAAGTCAAAGCACCTCACATCAAAGTGCTCCTTTAGTTGATGATCATATCGATTTAAATAAACATAGCACTCTTTCACAGACTTGAACAGTTCTTCATCTGTCTTGGCGTCACATGCAAGCATCCTATGCTTAAAATTACACTGCGACATGAGGTGATCAAGCCTGTCTCGACAAGGAACATGCAACTCCATCTTTAATCCGTGAAATTTACCACCCCCAAAAGTATCCCTCCAGAATGTCCAATCGCTTTCTTGACTAATGTAATCACACTCTTCAAACCCTATTTCCTTCATGAGCTTTGGCATAACTCTGCTTCTTCCTGCAGGATGAATTGTTTCTCCTTTCTCCGACTTCATTTTGGCTCGTTCGTTGTCTTGGAATGCATCATAACTGTACCCCTTGTGTCCACAAACGCGCTCGAACGTATTAGCCAAGACGCCGTTCAGTGATGTTCCACCTGTCTTTGCCATATGAACATGTCCATATAGAATAGGTGGATGGGAGGTTGTCACATTATCATTGCCATCACTTTCCCCCTGAACTGTAACTTGATGTATGGCCACAATTCGATCATATGATGGATCCGACGGCGGCTCAATGTCAAACGACAAACCTTTCTCATACACCTCCGGGCAACAGATTTTCTCCTCCTTCTTCAGAGTCTCACATATACTAGTGCTTCCATTCTTTTTCATTTCTCCATCTGCCATCTTCTTGATCGAGCGACAAGTATGTCCTCCAGTTTTAGGAACTACCAAATCTAAATTTTGAATGACTTTCTCCCCCTCACAAAATGTGCATTGAGTTGCAGAGCCTCCCAGTTTTGCCATACCACTACCACCACCAAATTTTATTCCATGCACTCCCATGATTTCCAACTCAGTAATATTTTCCCGCACCTTGTTCGTATCCATATCCACATCCAGATTTTGTAGATTGGTCAATAGTGTCACTATTGACCAAGTAATCAACAACGCGATTGGGACAGCAAGGATAACATATCTCTTGACAGCAAAAGGAAGGAAAGCAAGAGTTCTTGAAGGCATGATGCTGATACGTACGAGACGACAACAAGAGCAGGCCGGCAGTACTGGTTCCAGAGCGTCTTGGGGGCATCTACTTACTTATGTACCTCTAGGCTAGAGCTAGCTCGAGCTCGTACTGTACGTTTGCTTTCAAATCCTACATAAAAGTTTGAAAACCACTTTTTGTAGCTTCCAGAAGGAATTTTTCGAAAATTCTTTTCGACATTACCTCTATCGGAACTAGTAGAATGCACTGTCGAAGCCCAAAATTAATAATTTTGCACTCCTCTACTTCAAAAGTGGTTTTCAAAGCCTATTTTACCATACTCGAGAAAGATCAGTTTATTTTGTCTGTGTGACAGTAACAGGCACTTATATACTAATTCCTACATATTTAAGGTAAAACTAAGTCTTTTGCCCTGACTCACCTCCGATTATGGGACCCTGATAATATATAGTACTTTACGGTCCGTCCATCGCCACAAATATTCCCCTTAGATCGATGTGTAGTGTGGTGGAAAGACAGGCATCTCAATGAAAAAAGCAACCGCCATCACCACCGCATGCACGCACAGTCAACTGTGCGTCGACCATGTCGCGACGCCACACAACATAATTGCTGCTTTCATCAAACAGCAACCAGCATGAAGCAAGGTCAACACCTCCTCTATTCATCACAAACACAATCAACATATGCCGCCCGTAGCGTAGGAAAATTCGGGTAAATAACAATGTTATGTGTCTATTTCATTTACCATCCAAAAAAGTCGTTACTCATCGAATCCGGAAACAATCCCGCACACACAGGAACCTCTTCTAGACGGTGGCATTTCGGTTGTTTATCAGCGCTCTGGCTGCAAAGGTCGCTATTATTGGTTAGCATCTCAGATATCACGATCCAAACTGCAACACCGCACCCTTCCAAACCCATCTCGCCGCAACTTCCAGCCATCACAACCATGCTATGCGCCTTCCAGCCATCACAACCATGCTATGCAGCCGCTACAATTCCTTCTTCACCAGCCTCCCCCCCCAACAATTTTACAGCAATCACGCCTTCGATGATGTCGGTCCATCCTATTGTACGAAGTTTGAGCAAGAATCCGGGGGAAAAGGTAATATAAAAAAAAACTGATACATTTTTTTCTTTATTTTCCACATCAACTCACACCACTGTCATTTATTGCTCTTTCTCACCATACTTTCATTTCTTCTAATAGCTATTTATCATAATCTTATGAACCTATCACCAACGTTGCTGATGCAGAGCGATTTGCTGGAAATCTGGAGAAATTATCTTTTTTCTATTTCGATGAAATAGATAGCCACCGTACTACTTCAATTTTGTCTCTACACTAGCCTATGTATATGAACGCCCTATCAATGGCGATGTTCGCTAAGGCCAAGTTATGGACGGAAGACTGTCTGCTCTCGATAGGAAGTCAAGTTTGCTCGTTGCAATATTTTCATGATCTTGGTCGTCAATTGAAGGTGGTGATCTATGCTCATTTTCATCGTAATGGGTGGGAACCTTGTGGAAAGCTATAGCTACATCCATGTTTGGTTGCTCTTCATTCTATGATGATTGTGTGTGTTGCACATCACTGCAATGGACGGAAGAATTTTCTACAATATACTCCACCTGCTTCCCTAGGATGAAGTTGACGGTTCCTTTAACAGCTTTATGCTTCAATTCAATTAACATCGGGTGGCTCAGTGTTCTGTTCCGTGCAAGGATGTTTGTTAAGGTCAAGCAACAATTGACGGAAGACTGTCTGCTCATGTAAGTGGAGTTGTTGTACCCCTTGCCCTACTTTAAACCTTTAAAGGTGAGTCCATTCCATGTAAACATATGACGATATTCTCAGAGTCAACCCTAAACTTTATTTTTACCACATTTATTTCATTTCATAGAACTAGCCTTCAGAATCATGATTCCAGATGGAATCACCCTCTGTTTTCAGGTCTGTGACCTCCCTTCTTGATTCCATTCAGAATCATGATTCCGATCACAGTTCCTGTGTTGTGCCTCTAAAGAGAGGTGTATATATTTGCCAACCCAATTTGTTACATGGATTTATGCGCTATATACAGGTGCGGTCGAGAGGCCAGTGCCCATCACAGTTCCTGTGTTGTGCCTCTAAAGAGAGGTGTAGATATTTGCCACTACCGATCCTATAATTTCCTTCTTTCCAATTGAAATAATGTTATAATAAAGTTGCGGTGTTGGATAATTATGTGCGTGTTTGTGTCAAAGACTGTGCATCAGGTAAATTCATTCATTTGTTGTTATTGTTAATTTTATTATTGTTATTATATCACTAATAATATATCTTTCTTTATCTCCTACAGTATTAGTTGATTGATTGGGATGATACCAAATTTGCATGGCATCCACCTCGGCTGGATTGGAATTACGCCAAGCGGGATTGTGACCGCGCCGTCCGCCTTAGGCACCGGCATGAAGTCATGGAATGCATTCATTTTAGGACGCCCTTTTGCTTCTGCAATGAAACCAGCCTTAATGGGCAACTCTGAGCTGTTGTCAACAATCCCCGAAGGCACAAGAAGCTCTCTTTTGCCGCCCTATTCAGCCTCTTGCTTCTATGGTCATGCTGCTATCTTCCCCAGCTTGGCATAACCAGGAGTGCTTGCTTCCAACCAAAGTGATGGGGTTGCACTGGACCTGCGCTACCATCATCGTCATCGATGGGACTCTGAGGAAGACAAGCAGATACGTGCGGAGAAAGCGACAGAGACACAACATATAATATTGATGATAAAGTGTAACATTACATTGGATTATTTTTGGTGTTATACACTCGAGCAGACCCATTGTACCTCCCAGTTACAATGGGTACTGTTTTACCGTTCCTCTCAGCATTTGACATCTTCTCACTATCTAGCTTTCTTCCTTTTTGAGCAATAATTTTGAGAGCTTCAAATAGCTCTTTACTAAGCTGTGGATGATTCTCGCAAGTATTGCAGGCATCATTCCATTGAGCCCCAAGTGCACTTCTCAAACTTACGCCCGGTGGTAAGGAACCGTCAGGTCGAAACTGGTAGTCTTCAAGTGACATAGAAAAGATCTGTGGATCGGGACTTGCATCTTGCGATAGAAGCATATCCCTCTCCATTTCAGTCTGGGTCGTGTAACAAGAGACAATGCATCCATCTAAAGTACCACCTAAAGCCTGAGAGATATCCTCAACGTTGTAGTTCTTCAGACGATGCACTGCACCAAGATCGTTGGAACGACCTTCAATGGACATGCATTTATCGTTGAGCAAGTCCAAACATAATTTCGGTCCCTTGACATCATTATGACGAGCATTGTGAAACAGCTGCGTGAGTTCACCATGACCCGGGAATTGATACGCAAAGTAATGATACTGGCTCCTCCAGCGCACAGACACATCTGTGTGGAGAAATCCATCCCAATCTGAATCCACAGCATCAAAAACTTTTGCCATGTGAGGGCATGGGATTCCAACTTGTTGGAAATAACAACACGAACATGAGCAGAATCCATCATCATCTACAAACACTCTCCTAGTTCTATGAAAACGAGGAATTGGGCATTTCTCTTCAGAGACTGATGGGTCAGCAGTGTACGGCTCAACACAAGCACTGCAATAGACTTCAAACTCTTGCTTCCCTACTCGCTTCACTGTGTAGAGGTCTTGTCTGGACATGATGGAATGCACGAGTCCTTCTGCAAAAGGTGTCAGATAGGGAGCAGTAGGGAAGTTAGACCATTTCTTGTTGGAGTTCTTAACATTACGATATGCCTCTTCATTTAATGCTGCAGTCTTCATCTTTGATTGCATGATGAGGGCCTTAGCATTTTTTGACATGGATGCACTAGCTTTCAATGGAATGGAATGATTCTTCATACCTAAGTTTGTGCCTCTTGTTGGGCATTAAAAGTTCATAAACAGATGGTGAGTAATGGTGCACAGAGTTGTTGTGTACATGAAAAGCATAAAAAAGGCATGGATACACTTACTCGTGAGCATTTGAGCAGTACGTATGAAGAGTTCTTTTCTGCATTCGTAAATCAAAACGGAACAGCTTTTCGCTTGTAATCACTTTCCGCACCCAATCTTTTACTGTCTTGAGCAGTTCTGGCCGGCCACCTGCTGATTGGAGTGCTGCCTCACTAGACATATATCGAAATAGGAGCTCTTTCGAGATCAGATACTCATCCTCTGATTCGCAATATCCAGCACGTGCCCAAGAGTACAACCAATTCTTCACATGACTTTTAAAGTATTCCCATTTTTCTGCATTCTCTTTTCCTGCTGCATTCTTTCCAGGGCAATCTCTATCGCATCCCTGTTTGATGAGGTGCCAGGCACAGGTACCGTCAAATGCGTTTGGAAAATAGTCAGTCAACACATTCAATATCTCATTGTGCTGCTGGGGATCTGCATCCTTCATGAGAAGCTCAGTGTAAGCAAAGTAGGGAGTCAAGCCAATTGATTTGATACCATATTTGAATACCCAGCGGAAAGAGAATCTCTTTTGGTTCGGTATCCAAGCTTTTAGAAACACCACTTGATTGTTAGTGGCACTCTTACAGGAAAATGTTAGGAGATGAAATTTCTTATCATTCGAGTGAGACGTTACATCTACAGAAACAGTTTCTGGATACATTTTGAAATATCGAAGCATTTCTGATGTAAATAAGTGTGTAACGAGGATGTGCAAAGTTAGTTAGAAACGAAACAAGTCCATGAAACGTCCAAGTTAGGAAGTGATCAGTGCCCACTTACCTTTCTCTGCCCACATAATAGATACGAACACATTCTGACTGGAATCAATCTTGCGTTCATTTCTATCATCTCGAACCATTTCAACAACTTCTGCCATGTTGGGATCAGCAGTGAGATCTGTCACAGTGGGAGATTCGTCTTCTACCAGGAAGCATTCACTAACTAGTCTGCAACCATCTTTCTCTTTGGAACCAATATCCCAAAAGACTGCATAGGCAATGTCTTTGTTTGCCTTGAAATCGTTAAGGACCCTGTCGATATCGCTGGAGAAAGTATCCCCATCCTGGGATACTTCCCGAAAGAGATAAGCAAACTTTCCTCTATTGATCAGAAATCCAGTCTTCTTGAAAAAATACGCTTTGCAGATCCCTTCACCTGCTTGAGTATCATGTACGTTCTTCAATTCCTTCAAATCTTCCTTTTCCAAGTGTCGCAAAGGAACTCCGACATCAGTGAAGTTGTATTTCACATGACGACAATGATAGCAGTGGCCAGCGCATCGTAAAAGGGTAACATAATATCCCAGACTGTCACACCTCACTGTAAACTTAAAGCCGCATTTTCCATTCGATATATCCTGGGTAGATCTTCTTCTAGGACCACTTCTTCCATTGATGTGCTCCCCCCTCTCTCCGTCATTGACAAGAATGGTTTTACGGTATTCCTCTTCAACACGCTTCCCCAGTTTGCTCTTGCTATTTGCATCATTCAACGAGTAACAAGAAAACATTCGTCCTTTACCGTCTGAGCTGCTACCACTGCAGAAAACTGGGGATAGAGTAGCCCGTGATTGCCGTATAATGTAGCTCTTCAGGGCAAGCCATACCTTATCCTTGGAATGGAATGCCATATCAAGATTCGTGGGGGGAGGAAACTCACTTGTACAAAAGTTCAACCTACTGTAACGAGTTTTCTGACCATTCAAGTATTCACAGATATCACGCTCTGAGGGAGCCTCACTTGCCTTAGCTGCACCATCAAGACTGGTCATAGGCACACATTGAAGAACAATGATTCCCTTCCAATCCTTTTCCGTGAGAAGATGCAATTCACTGTCCAACAAATCTTGATGAATTTCAGCAGGTGTCTTCTTGGATGGTGCACTTTTGTCTTCACTACTATTGTTGATGACTGGAGGAAAAGATGGCCGGGGAGGCGGGGGAGGCACTGTCCTATTAGAGCGGCGTGTGGGAGAAGACATCTCATCAAATGCAGTACTTAACATTGCAACCTCTTCATCTTCCTCATTTGATGTATCAGAAGCATCGTCCATATGATGAATCCAATCGTCACTGCTGTCACCATCATCATCATTCCCAAGTATCACTG
This sequence comes from Skeletonema tropicum, assembly GCA_037178625.1. Taxonomy (NCBI): domain Eukaryota; phylum Bacillariophyta; class Thalassiosirophyceae; order Thalassiosirales; family Thalassiosiraceae; genus Skeletonema; species Skeletonema tropicum. The sequence continues at coordinate 2,167,752 of CM074136.1, forward strand.
CCATGTCATCCTTGGGCGTCTTGGGGGAATCCATAATATGACAGACAAGATACAATTCGTAGGAAGTAAAAGTGTTGGTGTTGACTAACCCCTGTACATAAAATGAGTAATAAATCTTGTACTTAGTTACATTCAAAATACGATAATATGAAAAAATATAACCAGTAATAGCTCACCTAAATTGATTGTTATGGGAACTGCGGTGCGGAGTTATTTGGGACATCGACGCACGATGGTCGACGCACAAGTTGCTTTGTTGAACGGTGCCTACCTACGGTGGTGGTTCGAACGGTGCCTGCGGTGGTGGCGGTTGCTTTTTTCATTGAGATGGCTGTCTATGCAAGAAACAGGTACACACTACACATCGATCGGAGGGGAATAGTTGTGGTGATGGACGGACCGTAAAGTACTATATATTATCAGGGTCCTCCAGACCTGGAGGAGCCTATTCTTCCCTCTTTTCTTTTCTATCCGCTTCTTTCGTCAAAATAGGGCTTTTGTTGACAGAATGGCGAAATGGCCCGTCCTATCCATATACTTAAACTGACGCGCGGTGCGTGCGTGCGTGTGTGTATATCATGTCCGTTAGTCCGTTAGTTAGTTAGTTAGTGAGGTAGCCAAAAATTGCTGGCCAAAATTAGCATATCCGCCAATTTTGGCGAGGTTGTTTCTTCTCAATTTACACAAAGTAATACGTAGGAATTAGTTCCTAAAAGTCTATTGGCGAGGCATGTGACAGCCAGTCCCAGTGTCACATTTTGAGGTGTATGTAACACGAAGCGGATTGATTGAGTTTGGTAAAAGTGTCACATTCAGGGGGTTGAGTTTGGGAGTGTCACAAATAATTATTATTATCACAGTGCACAATGGTACTTTTAGAAGTGTAGCGGATGCAGGTGCCCAGTAGAAGCGTCTTTTCTTGCAGCGGCAACGAGTTCAGGGTAGGAGCAAGAATAGATTGGACGGTGGGTACAAGCAACATAAGCATTCATGAGAAGTGGCTTCTTGAGGTGCAGCTTCTTCTTTGGCAGGAGCGAGTGGTAAGCATGTGAGAACATGAACAGCCAAACCACAAGAGCTGCACGCAAACGAAAGGCAGATAAGTAAATTAGAATGAGCAATTCTCATACTACTGTACAGCAGAGAATAATTATTACCATGTTACATGTGTAACTAAATATTACATACTGACGCGAAGCGCTAGCCGCGCTTGCGCGGCTAGTTATTTTGAACGCCGAGTTTCGCCGTAGATTCGGTGATTTCCGAGATGGCCACCCAATGTAAAGCACCATGTCGGCACGATGACATCCTACACAGACGGCCCTTCAAATACGTCCATAAAGATTATCGGTGTATTATCGATAGCGTCGCTTATAGATATGGCTTATGACAAAATATTCTCACCAGGGCGTCGTTGCAGATGACCTAGTTATTTAATTAATGAGGCGCCATTCCAAGTGATCAAGATCGACACATGTGGATGCAAACCAGTGCGTTAGGGGTAGTTAGACAATGAATTAAACCACTTCGCCTAGGCATATTACTGATATTATTACGAACCGATAATTCGTCCTCCCGGAACAGCTATCAATATCACGACCCCTCAAGTAGGCATTTAATTATGATGTGCACACAAAAAAGGCATAATTTACTACATACACAACTCAGCACAGCAATAAGCCTATGTGGCGGATTAAATAGTGGCGAGCGATAAAACTTTGTCTCTCGATAATATATGCGACAGGTTCGGTTATTTCAACGCCAATATTATCAAAGGGGTGAAGAATAAGGGGGGGATTTAGGTAGTCATTAAAACATATATGTAACTATTTTATATTATTATTGAACTGTATGTAAAACCCTGCGGCTCTACCACTCATGGCATTATTATGTTCGGTTTAGACCACTCAAATCATTTTTAATTGAGTGGCTGAGCGGACATAGCTACTAACAGCGGCTATCATGGTGCCGTTGCCAGATGCGATGATAGAGGTGGTGTTTGGTGTTTCCGATATTCCTGATCTTCGTTTGAAAATAGGTTTGAAAATAGGATCGAAAACCTCCTCAAAAAGGGGCTGATTTTGAGGGGGTTTTGAGCCTATTTTCCATCCTATTCTTGAGGTGAGAAAATAGGGACAAGAATAGGCTCCAAAATAGGCTAAAAAAACTCTTGACAGAACGGGCCTGAATATCTCGCTTGATATTATATATTTCCTATCCAGCCATAGTGGTGGGTGCGTTGTACATCACTCAATCAAGTCAAGTTGAAGTGGGAAACAGATAGAAGTAAGAAATATCCAAATAACCTTAGTGAACTAAAGAAGAACGTGAAACCGAGAGTTGTCTCTCGGAGCCATGAACCGCAGAGCATCGCAGCAACCAGCGATAACTCTGAAAAATATTGAGGGGGGAATTCGCCCAGCCCGAATTCCTATCTTGATATATCTAGATCAGTGAGGCCTTGATCTAGGCATTTGTAGAAGGGATTTGCCGAATCTTGAGATTGGGGTCCTTGACATGTAGCGGAACCCATCTCGCGTCGGTACCCGTGACTCACTTCGTAATTCCAGAGAGACCTTGTATCCCAGATGTGCATTGAAGCGTGGAAACCTATTTCAAACATCACTTCAATTTGCACTCTGTTTATCGCAGATAAGATACAAGGGCCCGCTTACTCGAACAAATTTTAGCCATACCTCAATCGAGGCTAGTATGGATGAAACCACAGGTTTAACGACTAACCATCTTCAGAACCGCTTCTGAAAACCTCCAAGGGATGCATATACCAATAATACCAAATAGGGTGGTGGGTGGGGAAAAAAATTCGAATCTCTGACAATAGCAACACTATCGATGATCAACTTCGACACTGATCACTTTGGCAGTAGACTGGACCGATAAATTTGCTGACAAACAAAGTTGTAAGCTTGCTGGATCATTGCTTTCTTCCCAGCCAAATCTTGTACGTATGTAGTGGATCTGTAAGTGATTTTTCTTTTCTCACATCGCTTAAAGTGACACGTGACGCCACAAAGTGTTGACAGACCGCCGTACAAATTTCCAGCTGCTGTTCCTCTCTTCACCTTGGCTTTCATTCTCTACTTCCCTCCTCCCCACCAGCTTAACTTGAATGCAGTACACGTTGGTGGGTGCGTTGTACATCACTCAATCAAGTCAAGTTGAAGTGGGAAACAGATAGAAGTAAGAAATATCCCCTCCACAATAGGAGAGTGCGATAGAGCTGTGCATGACCAATGCGCCATCCCTAAACGCAAACTCAACACGGAGATTATGGCTCTCAATCGACGAATTAATAGTATTCCCCCGACGTGATAGATTTGTGAATGTTTATGAACGCATCCCTCATCAGCGGACTGCACGGAAGTGATAAAATAGATATCATCCCGTGCACCCACCCCACCGTGTAACCAAAGCCAACTTCTGCATAAAACTCTCTGAAGCATAGATGTCGCTTTGATACTCTTAAAAACTAGAGAAGAGTATTCCACGTGTTGTGAAACCAACCAAACCATTGACATAGAACATGTTGTTGTGTCATTAACAAATATCTAATGTCATCCAACCCCCGTCAAACCCACCCAAAGCGCCGGCAATTGCTTCAAGGGACGGGTACAGATCGTAGATGAACCAAACTGGCCGCTGCATGAAGAATATTGCATGAAGAATATTGGCCTGCTGTTCAAATCACGTTCTTAATAAATCCACAATCTGTATTATTTCACCGTTTCCACCAACACACGCAACATCCATGATATCCCTGTTCATATCCCATCTAAACCCCCCTCAAAGCTCCCGTCACCAAGACGGTTGCGTGTGGACACTGCGAGACAACGGAGGTCATGTCGATAGACACGGCGGTAGCAAAACTCCGGAACGTTATATTACACGTCATCACGTCAAGCAGCCACGAAGGAAATAAAGACAAAAAGGAACCCAGTGACAAGCTTTAGTAAGTAGCGCATAAAAAATTCGAATCTCTGACAATAGCAACACTATCGATGATCAACTTCGACACTGATCACTTTGGCAGTAGACTGGACCGATAAATTTGCTGACAAACAAAGTTGTAAGCTTGCTGGATCATTGCTTTCTTCCCAGCCAAATCTTGTACGTATGTAGTGGATCTGTAAGTGATTTTTCTTTTCTCACAACGCTTAAAGTGACACGTGAGAGGAGGAGGAAGAAGAGCCACGGCAAGAAGAGGAAAGATGTCCAGAAAGATAATAGTTCCTAATGTAGTGCATATGTTTCATAGATTCATTTTATCATCTCTCTAAACCTCACACCCTAGAGTCACGCCTCCTCGGACGGGCCATATTATATGCACAGCTTAAACAGCTCGTGGAACCCACATAGAACTGCCCAATTCTTTCAAACAGCAAACCAACCCATTCAATGCTTCGATAGTCAATACGGTGGGCGGCAGATAACTCTATGACCCGCTTCGTAGATGGTGTCGTAAATCTCACCCCCTTTGTGTGACGAAAGATTGTCATTTACATCAAAGTCACTTTGGTTCGTCATCTCTGAAATTTGGAAACACATCTTCTCCGAGAAGGATTGATAGCCTTCAATTGTTTCTCTGTACCAAATTCGGGCTCTCTTTTGAACCCTTAACACGTGAAGGAAGGGAGGGATTGTCGGGCTCAATGAATATGGATCACAACGACCTTCTTCTGACCGTGGTGTCAGCCCTCCGCATACGAAGACCTTTTACAGCATGCCAATAACTTACCGATGCGTCTCCAAGATGGAATGCCATTCTCTCCGCCTATCAATCGCTCCATTGGCATATCCTTTATCACCCAAGAGAAATCGAAGTGTGTGTGTAACTTGGCATTAGGGCATTACACGTCTTTCCCGACTAATGGACTGACGAGTCCTCAGGCAGTGTTCGTGCAAGCCCTCTAAGCACTTGCTGATAGAAATAAATGACTACACTAAACCCCACATTTGAAGTTCCAGCTATCCAACCCCTTCATGCAGTATCCTCCAGAGACGTCTGTGATCCCACTTCAGACGCGTCCTCAGATACAATAGAAGAGGCATCCTCTTCCCTATCCAGATCGGCATCAAACGGCTGTTCACACCACCACCGGCGGGAGCTGGTACCGCATAGTCTCTTACCATTCCTACAAAAATCAGGAATTGAGGGCTTCCGGATGTAGGCCACAATAGTCTTCCTCCTCCGGTCGATATACTCCATCAGAGTGTACAACCTCTTCTAAAACCTCTTCCTAGCTGGAAAAGCCACACTCCAGTCTGGCGGTTTGTAGGTCGATTCTTTCTTGCCATAGGGCAAGCATCTCGATAATAGACGCCTTCCAAACATCTCACGGAAATCGAAGTTCCAGAAGCATAAGTGGAGATAGGTATTCTTTGGCGTGATTGCTGATACTTACGCTGTTGTACTCCCCTTCTTCGTAGCCAAATTAAGAAATTTTTCCTCGGTGTTTGCTAGTACTCGTTGCCACAAAAGTAGAAGATTCCTCCCGAGATGACTGCGACCAAATCAGTTTGAATAAAGCCAGTAGGAAAAGAGGTTCCCCCGTCATGACTGTCTTGCATTATTTGTTTCGTGTCGTATCAACGGTTCTACCCTTCCCATCCAGCTCACAGCAGCGCACCATGGCCCTATCCACTTCTCTTCCATCTTAGCAAAAGGCAAAAATTTCCGACACTCCACAGGATGCCCAGTCGAGCCACTCTTACGGATAAGGAGCACTACCTGCGTTTGGCCGGGGTCCTTCAAGCTCACGGAGCACTATTTAATTCAAATAATCCGGCCACTTCCAGCGATATGACCGCATCGATTCCTGTCGACTGCACCTCATCATGACGGGATCCCTTTCATGTACTCTTTCTTTCCTTTCATACACATTGTCTAGACGAATTGGGATCATCAGATTGAAATAATCGCCGACATTCCGCTTCCGTGCCGCTGTCAACTCTGATTTATTATTATTTATTAACTTTTTCGTCGTGTTCGTCGTGTTTTTGATACTATTGGACGGCTCACCCGCCCCTTACCGCCTAGATTTCGTCATGATAGCTGCCTATGATAGTGCCGAGGTGGTTGCTGTCGCTAGCGGTGCAGGGGGGGGGCGCCTAGCGGCCTCCAATGGACGGAACGTCATGGTGTTATGTGCTGTAGTTGAGTGAGATAAAAAGTTAACTAAAAAATTGGCGTGCGGCGGCAGGGCAAGCTTCTCCCGGCTTTCGTGCTTCCGCTCTCTTCTCTCTCACTCTCAGAGCTCGCACTACTGTAAGAATAAGTTCTTGTTTTCTGTCAAAATCTGCTAAGCTGCTATTTCTATTTCTATGAACTTTCTTATTACTTTTAGATGACTTATGAACTCTTCACTGCATCGTTTCGATCTCCGCATTTGATTGGTAACCCAACATGTCGAGAATTGGTACGTAGTTCTTTGTTGGCCTTCAATCGTTGCTCGAAGCGAATGAGATTCTGAGGGACGTTGAAGCTGCGTTCCAGGTCTAAGGTTTTCATCAGATAGAGTCCAGCTAGTGTTCTCACCCTCGACAAGACAACGTAGACCCAGTTCACGATCGATAATTCCAGTCATTGACGATGAGGACGTCTTTGAACATCCCCTGCAGCTTGTGGCCTGTTGTTGCTATGTTAGAGTTGACAGGAACCTGTTTGACCTTGGCGTTGCCTATGGTTGTAGTTATTGTTTCAGTCAGAGGGAACTTGATTGTGGCTGAGAATTCTTGTGGTTTGAGCTTGAAGGTCCGTGCTTTGGTGCTTGTGGTTGGGTAATGCTCGAACTCCACTCACCCGATGTCGTCAACCGACACAGTCCATACCTTCTTTCCATCCCAATTTTTCCACCTCCTCTCCCGCCCATCCTTTTTGAGTTTGAGTTTCAAGCACTTGCGAAGAGTCCCGTTGCCTCGCCCTTGATCAAGATCCTCATTCCTTATGCACATATGGTGGGATCCGGGGTAGATGCGTAGTGCAGGCTCGATTTTAGCTCCATTTGCTCCCCCCACTCCATCAGAGGACATCATCAAGTCATAGACTGGACCTCGGTTCTTGCTCGTCATCGCTCTGTCCTTCTCTGCATGCACTCAAGGGATACTTGAGGTTGAGGAGGTTCCTTTCATCAAACACAACAGACAGACTGTGGGTGTTGTGACACTTAAAATTATCTCTAGACAACCATGCGAAAAACCCACACGATGCAATGTGGCAGCAAGCAAGCTCGCTCGGACCAGGGGATGACGGAAAAGTGGGGATAGAGTCCGGACACCCGCTTGCCTGTCCATCACCCCAAAATAGAGCTTTCTGAAGTGAAAGTTGTGAATGAGATTTTGCAAATTCAAATACCGGTCAACGTCTCTGCGTGGGATGGATGGTGTTAGATTACACGTACGTAGATACAGTAGATACAAGACTACTCTAATCATTATCTTTTATCTCCTATCTAATCTATCAATAGCATCGATTGGAAGTAGGGAGATCGAGGATACTAACAGGTTATAGAGCCTATACAATCACCAACAATGAAGTTCATTTATGCCATAATTCCATTTGTGAATTTGGCAACCAACGAATTTGTTGGCGGCGCAACTCATGCGCTATTAAACAAAATTGTCATTGCCACACCTCCACAAGGTACATGCCATGACAATATTATTAACGGAGCAACAACACTACGTGTAGATTCACCAACATTTATCAGTGACACACCTCCTACAAAGCAAACAACATCAATTAGGTACTTACCAGTCGAGGACGCCGACGATGTGTACGCAGCCCATGATAACATGCTACACAACTTGGATACTCTTATTAACACCTTTGACGACTCTGAGCAATCTACTCAGTATGAACCATTTAATTATGAAGACAGTGACGAGTATGAGGAATTAGTAGAAACTCTTCCACAACTCCAACACGACCTGGAAACAGCGGGGAAGATTTTTTTAGCAGCAACTCAGCGAAATCATATTGCATTTGAGGTTGAGGACGAATACAATACTGATGAAGAAGAGAGTTTCATGAAGCTTGAACCGAAGGTTGAGGACGAATACAATACTGATGAAGAAGAGAGTTCCATGAAGCTTGAACCGAAGGTTGAGGACGAATACAATACTGATGAAGAAGAGAGCTCCATGAAGCTTGAACCGACTGAGGTTACAGCAGCGGATATAGTGCTGAATGATAGCGCGCAGAGGACTCGTATTGGAACTAACAAAATTGAAATTGAGCAGTGGAATTGTGTTGAAACTAAGACAACTGAAGTTGAGCAGAGGAAACGTATTGGAACTCAAACAACCGATGTTAAGCAGCGGAACTGTATTGGAACTAAGACAACCGATGTTGAGCAGAGGAAATGTATTGGACCTAAGATGAACGATGTGGATCAGCAGAATATTATTGGAACTAACTCTGGAGTGCAGGCAAAACCGTGGTCGTTTATGATTGACGAAGGTTACCTAGTGGCTGATATTCCCGTTACCTTAATGCATTCAGGCGATCAAATGGGTCTGTATGGTAGCCAGTGGAATCCTGGGATCGACCGGGGTAACCCAGATGATTCAGTTACAAAAACAACCCTTGATTACCCCAATGATGTTGGAGACAACTTGGTCACGTCACTCATTGTAAAGTGGACTTCCTTTGTCCTTTATTGAAAGGATAGAGATGCTATTTGGTACAATCCGATATCGACTACGTGATATCGAATTGTGGGGGGGTGTTAGATTACACGTACGTAGATACAGTAGATACAAGACTACTCTAATCATTATCTTTTATCTCCTATCTAATCTATCAATAGCATCGATTGGAAGTAGGGAGATCGAGGATACTAACAGATGGTTGTGCCCACGTACATATAATGTTACACACTCTATCTACTTCATTAGAGCTCCTCAGATTTCCGGAATAAGCCTAAGCTTGACAATAGTCGAAGCTTGGATAAATTTTCCCTTATTTTTTATTTTTTTACTCTTATTTTTTCAAAAACGACAATTGTTTTTAACTCTGTAGTAAATCGAGTTGGCCTCGTTTTCATGTAAATGTCCGTTTTAGACCCTCTCGAGAGACCGTGCCCCTAATGCATCTAGAGCATCGCAAGCCTACTAATGCTGCTATCGATGACCTACTGGTAGCCATTGTTTGTGTATCGAGTAGTAATGGATAAGTATGATGTTGGCGGTGGGGGTGTCATGGTCGATGGTCGATTTTGAGTGGTGTTTGGGCGGCTCGGTGCGAAGCGTGGTGGGGTTCCCAATTTTGGAGCGGTACTCAGTCGATTTTCTGCAGTTTTGCTAGCTAGCAAAAGCGTGTATATAGTCGATAATCGACTCTAAAATCGACTGGCAAGTTCGATACCCCCAGACATACACGCTAGCGGCGCCAAAAATTGACACATGCCAAAAATTGAGACAAAATTTTTTCCAGCGCGCTCTCACACAAAACTCACACAAATGTAGCTTAAAACCATGTCAGCACACCCCACCACTACAGCCCATAAATACGTATTCGACAAAAAAGGCAAGCGGGTATGCCAAACTAAACACTAACCGAATATAGTTATTCGTTGGTTGACTTATTTATATCTATTCAACATGGAGTTATCTTCAATCGTTCCTGGGTGATTTTCCACATATTTACTAGATAAAATCACTAAGTAAAATCGCCCCAACACCCCCCTCTGACCCATGCATTCTACCACGTCAGGATGAATACAGCAGTTACAATGTTGACCAGTGGCTCAAATGAAAGCTCTTTATATATGCTGTCATTATATGGCCGATGATTGTGGTGCTACGCCAAGAATGATGCATATCGGGGCCGCAACAGTAAAAATGTCGAAGATAGGGAGGAGTTTTGTGAGACGGCCTCGCTCATCTTGCTAGCTTTTGCTTCTTATTTTTGTGTCAAATAAGTTCCACGTGGACAAATTGAGATGTCTCAATTCAATTTTTGGCGCTAGCACGGGTTCTAAGGCCTACGTAGGAATTCAAATCATCGTAGAACGTACATACTACCTATAAGTCCCACCTAATGCTAGCCTAATGCTGCACTTTTTGACATCAACCATGAAGCTGCCGCTCCTACCGACGACCACAACCATGCACACGCTTCAAATATAACCAATATATGCACCTACATCGCTCCCAATTACTATTGGGTATATTATGGAGGCGTATTTTTGTCGAGGTAGATGCCGTCGTTGAGATATTCGAGTCGCCATCAACGATTTAATTATTGGTCATTTTCGTCCACCTGTGGTATGATCCTTTTGGCAATGATACGCTGCACTAAAAGGTCCCCTACTTTACATATCTCATCTGCAATATAATATTGACTTCCGTGGTCGTGCCCCACGTATGAGAGTGCTCCCTCTATTGATTATTACCTAGGAGCACATGTGATCGGACATGTGATGTTTCACATAATTAATATGCAACAATCAACCATATAAACAGTCCATAACAACAATGCAAACACAAATCTTCAACTCTCAACATAACAGAGGATGTCTGGGGGGTATACACGCTTCAGCAGCCGCAAAATAGGTGGTGGATGTCATATTATTTATCATGGTGTAGAGGCTTACATTTTGTAATTTATTGTACCAAATAATATTTAATATTATCCGATTGAAAACACTACTCCAAACAATAACAATGTATATTATTACCGCAATGATGTGTTAGTTCTGTTTTGGATGTGTTTTGGACATTATTGGTGGCTGTATACAACAATTGATGGTGGATATTGTGCCCATTTGAGACGAGTTTTTTGTAATTATTGACTCGTCGCTTCAAGGAATTAACAAGACTCTTTTTATCAGGTTTATGCCCCCCAATCATCGCTCTACATCATATTATGACTGGGGCATAAGTTTTGGGGCTTCGTTCCTTCTATGATGCATCCTTTGGTGGCAGTGTTGGTCGCGACAAGGCGACAGGTGGCTGTTGATGATGGTGTGGCTAGATCACTTATATTCTTGGTGATTACGGTGATTACTGTGGCGATAAGCATAACCTACGAATAAGATATGTTTGGTTGTCGATTGGAAGGGGCAGGGCGGATTGATGGCACACCCTACTGCCTCTCTTTTGGATATATACGGCAGCGGCAGACTGTGTCGTCGAGGTTTAATTTCTAGCGATAAAATATGTCGACGAAAATTAATTCGACGTTATTGTATACTGGTGAACTTTTTTAATAATGAACTACAATATGGGTGTAGAGTTCATTGCCAAAAAAGTTCACCAGTATATCAAGATGGGACATTATATCACCATAGGACGCAAACACACCATGGTGCCGGTGCTCCTCTTCTTGGTGTTGTTGAGTGTTGAGTGGAGATGAAAAAGTGTTTGGCGATAGTTAGCCCGTCAAGAAAATATATTGATTTTTGCCTGTTTTGGGCTGCAAGGGTTAACAAATGTCATAGCGATAGTCATATCACACGTTATGTACTATTCCTACGTTGATACTCCTACTTTTGAACTTAGACCGGGAGGCTTAGAAGCCGTGCCTTGATTTTTCCCTCATCGTCGATGGCGATGGTCGCGACTCGCGATGGGGGAAAAATCAAGGGGGGAAAAATGATGGGAACTAACCATCTCTCTTCGCTTTTTTGTCCGTCTCCTCTCTTTTACCATTTACTTCGACCGGATGGACTAAAATACTAATTCCGACAGTAGATTTCTACAGAAGCCAATCTCACCTCTACTAAAAAGACCACTACATTTCATCGACTCAAGTGTTCGTTAACATGGTGCGTGCTCTGGTAGCGACTGTGGTTCTCTGGATTGGCAAGAAATTTATTACTGTGCATAGTAGCCTGGATTAGCAAGAAATTTATTACTATGCAGGGTAACGTCTTCGTCAATTCTTAGCGTTCAATCTATTGCTTCATGCACAAGTTGCATTCTATCAAATTACTTTTCAACTCAGATATCAACTAACTTCTCCACTTTTACATCAATTGTTATGATAGACTTTCGTCAAGCTCCAAAAATCCAAAGCGTACTTCAAGAGGTACCAGGTCAAGTTCCGTCGTCGTCGCGAGGGAAAGACCGACTACCGTCAACGCAAGCGTCTTTGCTGCCAGGCTAAGAACAAGTACCAATCTCCCAAATACCGTTTCGTCGTTCGTTTCACCAATAAACAGGTTATTTGCCAGATTGCCTACTCTCTTATCGACGGAGACAGGATTTTGACTTCGGCCAGCTCCAACGAGTTGCCCCGTTATGGATTGAGTGTAGGACTTAAGAACTACGCCGCTGCTTACTGCACCGGTCTTCTTTGTGCTCGTCGTCTCCTCCAAAAGGTTGGACTCGATGATGTCTATGAAGGAAACGATGAAGTTGATGGAAATGTCGTCTCTACCACAATTGGTAAGACTACTTACTACGTCGATGAGGTCGATGAAGATAAGCGTCCCTTCCGCGCTCTTTTGGATGTTGGAGTAAAGACCACCTCCACTGGATGCCGTATTTTCGGCGCCTTGAAGGGTGCCGCTGATGGTGGATTGGACATCCCCCACTCTGAGAAGCGTTTCCCTGGATACGATCGTGATTCCAAGGAGTACGATGCCGACATGCACCGTGAACGTATTTTCGGAGGACATGTTGGTGAATACATGGAATACCTTGAGGAGGAAGATAACACCAAATACCAAGCACAATTCGCTGCATACCTTGAGAATGATATTGAGGCTGATGGTCTTGAGGAGTTGTACGAGAGCGTTCACGAGAAGATCCGTGAGGATCCTTCACCCAGTGAGAAGAAGGCTTTCAGTCCAGATAAGTCCTTTAAGCGTACAGCCAAGCTCACTCTTGAGGAGAGGAAAGCCCGTGTCCAGGCTAAGAAGGATGCCAAGAACGCTGAACTCGAAGCCGAAGATGATGAGTAAATTAATTATGTTAAAGATAAAAGTAATAATTAATGAGCAACTAAGTGCATTCCCTTTTCGTCCTACGGTAAGGCTATGATACCTAGGTCTTTATGGTCACGCACAAAAGAAATAGCCATTTTCCAGTAGTCTTCGGTATACTGTCCAATCCTCCGCAAACAACCAGCATCTATCAATATGCCAGCATCTCGTGACTCCTGCAATCGAGGCTTCAACCTTTTTTCCAAACTGTAAGCTAATAGGCTAGGATTATTTGTGACTAGCCTTACAGCTTCACTTTCATTTCCCAATGCATCGATGTAAAAGTTTAGCGTCAAATCGAGATTGGACTCAATGTTACAATTCAGTAAACACGGATATCTCACAATAAATTCCGAGAGGTCTTGGTCTGACAAATGAAGACGCCTCTCTATCCAATCTAATTTCACTTCCCATGTATCAATACTTAGGCCAAGAAATGTTGGAGACCGTTGCACCATCTTCCCCAAAGCATCATCATCCAAGTTAAATTGATGCTGAAGCCAATCAAATTTAGGTTCGAGGTTAGCCTCAATGTTGAGATGCAAAATCCGCGGCATTTTCTGTACTACCCTGCTAATAGAGAAATCATCCAATACATTTAAGCGTTGTTGAATCCAAACGAGCGTAGGTTCAAGATTTTCAGAAACGCTGCATCCCAGTGTGTACGGGGCCCGGCGTATCAACTTTGTCAGTTGGCGATCATCCAAGCGTAGTCGCTTTTGAAGCCAATTCAACGTATCCTCCATGTTTTCTGTACTGCACGGAATCAAGTGAGGTGCTTCTAAGAACATTTTCCTCAAAGAATTATCGCTGAGTAGTAGTCTAGTTTGTAAGTAGTCAATCTTTTGTGCCAAATTAGATGACAGTTTTGCTAATACATGCGGCTGATGTTGAACAATCTTTCGAACTTGTTTATTGTTTTTTAGTTTGAGGCGCTTCTTCAGCCAATCTACTCGTTCCTCCAATAACCCTTCTTCCAGTGTCAGTATGTTAGGCAATCCATCTGTCTGCAGTCTCTGCAATTGATCTTTTGTCAATCCAAGTTTTCGATTCAGATACTTCTTGTTTGCTGCAATGCATTCATTTTTTGTAGCGTAGAGAAAAGGCATTGTTGGATGACGGCATTGACTTTGATGGACGTGGATGTACCGTATCGATGGTTGATGAAATGCAGTAGCACACTCTACCGAAAATAGTGGTAAACCTAGCAACCCGAAAAACATTGCAAATAATATTATCACACTAACCCCCTTATTCTCGCTCACTGATATCTGCATCGGTTATGTAGGAATGATAAAGTACTTGTGGTCTCATCAATGTCGCATCATGTCGTCAGAAGAGGTCAGCCATACTTAGCCAAAGGTCAAGGGTCAAGGCCAAGGTGATTGCCAAGGTGATTTGGTTGGTTGCAGCGATAAGGCACTCCAGAATGGGGTTGAGGCAGTTTTCAAGGCACTCAAAAACTCATGGGCCTCAGTACTAAGTTCCCTTGTACATTGTGTCCGATCAGACACGCCTTTGAGACCGGAATCGGGCACCTCTCATACAGACCGAATCTCTACCCTATCTCTACACCTACTATGTACTCCTATTGAGGAGAGACCTCTGCTTTACATCGGCTCTCTGCAACTGAATGAGTAATGATGATCCATACCGATGTTACAGGAGATGACTGCAGAAAGCACCAAACTGAGTCAACGACGGATTGGAAGGCCAATATGCTGAGTTTGGCAGGTGTGAAGTGGAGGTCCAGTGTGAATGATGTTGCTCTCCTTGCTCTGCGTCTCGTTGTTCTATTCTGTTGTTCAGATGCTCACTGCCCAGTCAATAGAGTCTTCTAAAGACTGAAACATAATCGTTTTGTAGTAGGGCCCACCAGAGTATCTGTTACATATAATGATACTTAAGGACAATGGCAAATTTGGCTTCGGTTGCAATGAAAGGTTGACCTGGGATTTTCAAGATATCTTTGATGGATAGAATTGAATAGAATGAGTTTTATATAGTTGAAATATTCCTTCATTCCTTCAATCACGGCTTCAATCATCTGTAACTAACAATAAGCCCCGTCCGATTGGCCCCGTGTCAAGCAAAACGATTGCAAAAAAAAAAACGATTTTTGCGTGCTTTGCGCGCTAACAAAAAAATCCGTCTAAATTAGCAAATTACTTATGAAGTAAATGGTAAATGAAGAACCCTTCGATTCGCTAGTCGCTAGTATGGAATAGAGAGCATTGCTATATAATAGGTTACTTAGTAGCAGATACTCGAGAGTGAGAGGATCATCGTGAGGATCCCTCTCCTCTCGAGGAAGTTAGTATAAGAGGTAAAGAAGGAGAACGAGTCCCAGACAGGTGAGACTCCCAACACACTCCTACAATTTACATCGTTCAATGAATCGAATTGGAATTGGCACCAGAGTCTCATCTGGCACGTCAAGAGGGAGAGAGTGAGTGAGTGAGTTCTTTAGCTTTACCACACTTAGATCTATGATTTATTTCAAAATGATAGATTGGGTTTAACGCTCGCCGTCGAACTATAAAAGGTGTTGTTTCACAAAAGGCTTTTCCCGAGATTCAAGCGTGATCCAGATGCTCATGTTGCCATGCATCTGAGCCTTTTCAATCCTCATGCCATTACGCAGTAGAGGACCACAGTTTATAGGATTAGCCGACCTATGATGGTCTTCAGTGGGTACTCTTACTCTTTTGCCGTGTCTAGATCTATAGGGGACCCATTCTGCACCTACAGGGATAGATCTTTTAGACAGAGTTGCAGCTTGACTTGTGGCAGGCCTAAGCCCTCCAAGCTGTTCGTAAAGCCTGACGCGTTCCTTCGTCAACAACTTTACCCGCTGTCTCCTCCAATGCCTCTGAGCTACACTACTGGCTAAGTAGCCAGATGATAGCATAGAATGGAGAACTAAAGCATATTGAGAATGAGGACGAAGAAGAAATGCAACAATTAAGGGTGGCAAGCATGCATACGCGTTCGACTACTAACTGGCAAATTGGATCTCTTAATTCTGAGTTGAATGGTTTGGGAAGAAGGGAAGATAGCTATTATACTCTAACACCTCTACCATACATAACTCATCTAATTGCCTCATCCTCCTTGCGCAATTGACTCATTGTTTCGTGCCTATTTTGTGGATGACAGAGTTTGTGGGGTTGTCTTCAACTTATTGCCATGGGTTTTGAATAGACCTTTCGTTCAAGTCGGGCTTCTATTATTGTGCAAGCTATGTGACCATGTCAAATTGGAGCAAACGTCAAGTGTAATACATCTCCTACCATCATACTTCTCCAGATTGCGAATCAAAACCAGCTATCATTTTGCTCCTTCTGCTGTTTTATCCTCAACAAGTATTCCTCTGTAAAATTCAAAACGGTCGCAATCGCCGGCTCCATGTGCTCTCTGCATGCCGAATCTGCACCATCAAATTCTTAAAATTTAACCACTCCATCAACATTTTCATTTGCTGCGAAATAGTCGCCGTCTACCAATGAGAACTTGCCCCAAGGCCTTGGAGGCCCAAAGGGACCTTCACAAACTTCAAACGGTTGAATCCACGAATAATCCACACCCAAACATGATCCATCCTTACTTTTATAAAATGTTCTCTTCAGATTCGGAGGAGCCTTTTTCATTTCCGGTCTATAGTGGAGCTCATCTAAGATATCCACATCACCCCATGATTCATCAGCTGGGAATAGAAATTTCGCATTGTAGCAATTTGAAAGAGGGGTGAGGTAGGTTTTGCAAACGCCAAGTTGTTCTGCTTCGCCGTTTTGATCGTTGCAATCTTGGGTGCTGCAGAGAGTCGTTTTCACTTTTCTTCTTTCGAGTAGCTGGTTTGTGTCATTATCCTTTTTTCTCCCGGAATGGTGGTGGTCACCATTTTCAGTGGCAGCGGTAATCGTGATGATACCGAGAAGGAGGGCTGAGATCGGTGGCGTCATGGTCAGTGCGGTGTCTGTAGCTGCGCTACAATACCATCATCTTCTGATCATCTCATCTTATGAGAAAACTGTGTGATTCCTGTCACCATCCTCCAAAATGTGGAAATTTGACAAGGTCCTTACATGGGGTACGTAGGAATTAAACATACTGAATTCCTACTTGACAATAAAACGCGGTCAGACAAAAAATGAGGAAAGATTTTTCCACCTCCACCCAAGCTAGTAGTTCACCACGATGACAGCCGTCACTTCGCCCTATCAAAATCACTGCCACTTCGACGACATCGCTTCTATACTTCGAGGAATATCTCTTCTATCATGTCTTTGAAATATGAATTGACAACATGGTTACATTGGAGTATGAGATAGGTGCATAATATACAGTCCCTGGCAGCGGCCTTTTTATCGGCATATCATCGTGTCGCCGGTCCTGATGATCGGGGATATAGTGATGTAGAGAAGTCATACAAACACCATTCATCGACGGCAACTTCATCCTCTATATTGCTTATGTGCAACTGATAGCGCAGAGGATTGATCCGTATCAGAGATATTGTTGGATAGAGACCGGATCAGACAACAATACAAGTTCTAATTGGAGCTAATACTTTGGGATGCTGATCGCCATTATGTGGGGGTACTCTGACTTTTCGCCGATAAATGCAGATGAACCGTGATACTGACTGGACGAAAGATGAGATAAACTAAAGTCGATGGGGGTGGAATCTGGTACAATGTCAGGAGACTTCTGTATCATTGCGAATTGACAATTTTATGTAGATTTTTGCCCCGCTTATACCCCCCTTTGGCATGAATACTAAGAACCACAGACTTATTGGGTAGTCACACGTTTTATAAAGTAAGATAGAAGCAGAATATGGGCTATTTGACATGTGTTCACTCACAACAGATTGTTATTTACAAGGATAAGGTGGGGATGAGGGTCCTGTGCAAGTGGCAGCTCTCATCTTAGTGGTGCCATAAATCACTATCTATTTTACCCCAAATGTGTGCCTTTCTGGATATGTGATTCGATATAGTGTTAACAGGAACATATCAAGAAAGGCACACATTTAGGTAAATTTTGGGTGTGTAGTATCATTACTACGGCAATAATCCCATGGTTTAGGTCGATTTTGCCCCTCTAAAAAAAGAATGAGAAGGTGGATGATGATGCGTGATCCGTCTGTCCGCCGTCCCACTTTGAATCGTAAAAGGTGGTGCTGTGTGTCGGTGTCGGGTGTTGGATGGGCTTGATGAAACATGAGAAGCTCCACCTAACTCCACACTACGCTACATTGTGCCTCGCCTAGTCCAAATTTTGTAGGAATTAGTATGCTCCAACGTAATAACCCCATTTTATCCCGAGAAAGAGATGGTCGTCCATTTTATGATATTTTGTAGGACCACGAATCGGGCATCCCCGCTGGGCCGCCCGATTTTCATCACCAACATTCACCACAACAAAAGTTGCACAACACCATGATGTGACGGCGTCCCCATGCCAACTACTATTAACAAGTCCTTCGTATTGAGAAGCTACGTCGGCGTTTTTCATAGAGAGCTTCGTTGCAATATTTGTAGTTCAAAAATAAAAAACGCCGACGTAGATATCTGAAAGGAAGACGGGGCATTCACGTGGGCATTATCACCCACAACTTCAGCAGTGGCGAGTACGAATCGTCGATGTACTCCATCTTGTCCAAGAGCTCCACACAGATGGCAGAACCATATAAAGATGCATTCTTTTAAACTGCCTTTGCATGGAGTATCTCAAATCATCTGTGAATCCTTGAGTTACCGTACTTCTTTAACTCTCCGTTGTCGGCCGATGCGGACTGGTACTATCGACACGCTCTACACCCTATACACCCTCCTTTGCAATGAATGTTGCGAAAGTACACAAATGGAGCATCTTCTGTCTCATGTGCCGAAGAATGATGGAGTGATGAAAGCCTCAAAATATTGCTAAGACATGGCTGACAGGAAACTACGAAATCAAAAGGAATGATTTAGTGAAGTGTGAAGAAGTATTTGAATGGCGTCGAACGCAGCATGCTTCCTGGGTCAAAAGATTCAGATCAATGATCTTATTTCGTGTCAGCAGATAAAAGCGACGAGGAGAAGTTGTGACGGAGACACTACAAATTAATCTTTATCCAACACCCTGTCTCATTCAACAACAAACACCGAACCGCAAAACGTAGACTATTTTATGATGACATCACGAGAACTGATCTTTTTATCGAACTATCCTTCGATATAGATAGTGATTTATTGATGCATCGAGTAAATAGATAGGAGGTCATAAATTCGTTAATGTACAATGGCATTGAACGCATGTTGAAGAGCTGCAATCGTCCGTGCTGCATAGTACAAGGTGGTTTTAATGGTGTCAAGAATATCACATGATGCAAAAAGCCCAGCAAATGATGAAAACCAAATAGATATGATCGAGATGGATAATGATGAAAACCAAATAGATATGATCAAGAATATCCATCGCTATAATGGGAGGAAGATAAAATATTAGTGTCGAATCAAGCGCGGCGTTGGTATCATCGGATGATATCTTTCCAAAGCAAACATGAAGTACTATGAATTTACAAGTGTTATTTTGGGTGCAAAACATTGTGACGAGACAGAGAATTCCAACCATCAGGCGGTGTTTTAGATGCGGTCGATGGATTTTAGTATGATTCCTTAACTGCATCGATTAGAGTGCCATCTCGTGCATCTGATGAGGATACCCGGACAGAGGTTTCATCAGATCATTGGACACTGGGTGTTGGAGCAATACCGGTGAAACGCAACAGAAATGGAAAGGGCAGGGGAAGGCATTCGTACAAAAACAAGTGGGACTTCGTGCAAAGAGAAATTAGATGTGTTTACAAACAATTAATGCAGGACACAAGAATCATTGGCTCGAACATCCATACATAGAGTGCCCGAGCTAAGCAGTAGTAACAACCAGAGTATTTACTTAGGCGCTCAGTCAACACATGATATTCTTTTACCATAAGATGGATAATGAAGCATTAGATGATTATATTGACACTGATGATATCATCGGGCCATAATAGAGATCAATCGAAGCTGAATTATTGTGTGCAGTGGCATGCATGTGAGGCGTTTGCGTGTAGTTTCTACTAGAGAATGCAGTTCCCGCAAAATTCTACATAGGCCTACGTAGGAATTAAAAATGTAGCGCAGTGATCCAAGCACTCCATACCAGGGTTGTGTACCCACGTGAAATACCCCTGGGTAGGTAGTTGTGGGTAGTGACATAAGTGTTCACCCCAATGGGTAGGTGGGTGTGGGTATCTACCCATACCCACCCCATTTTGCTGGGTTTTGGGTAGGTGTGGGTACCTGCATAGATCTTCCATTTAGCACTGCCAATTTCAGCTCTACGTGCATCAAACGCCTTCCTTGAGTGTGTATTTAGTACATGGACCTGGTTTGATGGTCATCATCTGCAAAAATCGAGCCCTCAGCGTTTCGAAAAGGCTTTTTCTCTCGGCTGTAAAATCTGGTCTGAGGAGGAGAACGTAATATCACATTCATTTTGTATGCAATTCGATTGAAACTACATCGAATTTACTTGCAATACACATATTCGCTACTCCTCCCATGCACCTTTTGCCTCCTTTTGCTCCCTTTTCAACGTACCCATCCATTGTCCAAACAGCACCCACTCGGGTAGGTGGGTATGGGTATCTACCCATTCCGAAATCCCGCCGGGTGGGTACTTAATGGGTATACCCACACCCGGTACCTACCCATTTTTCGGGTACTTCGTGCTGGGTACCACAGTGGGTACACAACCCTGCTCCATACGCTCCATGTTACTTCACGCCATGTCACTCAAAGCTCAAAGACACGCCGAGACACTCCGAAAAGTGTCTTGGGGACACACTCTGTGTCTATGTCACACGGTATGCTTTTTTTCTGATACAGATTTAATCGGCCCTCGGGGCCCCCGTTCATGGAGTGCAGAGCAGCGTAATAGGGGGCCGCAGGTGCCCTTCTATTACAGGTGGGAAAATTCATTATTTTTCACCCCCATTATTCTACAGAGTTATAGGTAGGAATCAGTACATGTGTTTTTTAGTGAGAAGGTTTACTTTAGGGACACGTAGAGTCCTCGGTAGAGACTACCGGCGTAGGATCTGTATGTGTTCCTATGTAGAAAGCAAGAAGTACCTGTTGAAAGCGAGAAATTGACTGTACTAGATGCGCTTTTTGAGCATCTAAATCGGTCTGTACGAGAAAGAAATACAGGTTTTACACGGGCGTTAGTCGATTTAGTTTTTGTCTTTCTTCGTCACGAGAAAATGTCTTTTTGTAAAACTGTGCTTGATATATCGAATCGTGCGCTTGCAGATGTTTTACTGATCACCAGATGCAGACGCTTAATTGAGTTGTTGTATTCTTTGTGTTGAGAAAGTGTCTGTTTTGTAAAACTGTGCAGTGATCAATTTTACTAATCACCAGATGAAGATCCTGCGAAGTAATCACTTGGGATTTCATGATCCTTCTTCGCTTCTTTCCACTTCTTGTTCGGGTTGGTTATGATGTTGGTAATCCTGGTTGTCAGGTCTGTCCTGTCTTTGATGAAATTGCCCTTGATTGCTGCTGCGTACGATGTTTCTGTGATTTCTTCCAACTTTCTCTTGCTATACCTTGTCTTCGACTCTTCTGCCTTCCCCTCCAAGTATTTCACCCAATTTGCTCGCTTCTTGTACGATTCGCAGAACTGGCCATTTTGCTTTCTCTTGCAATTTTTTAATCGGTTCGTTGAAATGTTGCTTCCGGTCCAGTATATGGCACTGTCCGACGGGTATGCTTGATCTTTGGAGCCAAGTGTTTTGCCTCTGCTGGTAGCCACGTACATTGTTCCAAGAAACTTGCTAATCTCCCACAACTCATCTGCTGGATCTATTATCATGCGGTTCCAGCGGTCTCCTTTGTCGAATCCAGCTTCGAGTCCTTGACAGCGGTGGATGGTGATGGCGTAGGCAATTTGCAATGGCATGAATAATGCGGTGCAGCATCCTCTGTTGCAAATCTGCTCGTAGGGTGGGATTGGCACGTGCTGTGCGCAATAAGTTGGGGTAGGATGCATTTGTATCAGTATGAAATGAGTTAGTAGTGTTTTCGCAGAGAGTGGCAATTGTCTTGTGTCTTTCGTGTGTCAACTTTTACTCACCGTTGGGTTGTTCTTGTCCCATGGGTCCTCGCCTGGTGGTGGTTTGTATGTAGGGAAATCCACAACAATGTACTTCGGTAGGCTAACCTCACCTTTACCGTTTGGTCCAACGGAGCGATCCTTATCGTAAACGATCTCGACAACTACCCCAATAGCTGAGACGTACAATCCTGAGTTGGGATCGATGTTGGCTGACTCCAAGCAAACATGTGCACCTACGCACACATCAAAGGTGTAGAATAGCCTCCTGCCGTAAAAGTGCGACTGGTATGCTGTGTTATTGCCCGCCATCCTGCTGCTGAATTGACACCTGAGCCTAGCTATTGGTACTTTCAGTCGTTCGTGTGTTTTGATCAGCATGTCTACATTTTTCTGGGACATATCGTCCCGTTTCGCGTATACCCACAACGTCTTTGGGTCATTTTCTACCTCTTCCCTCAGTTTTGGATGATATTTTCCGAGTTCGTCTATGTGTAGTTTGATCAGGCGCTTTGCATCCTCATCAGTCTGGTTCCCCACTCTCATCCTGTTCATGAGATCGCTATCCTCCTTGTCTTTTGCTCTAAAATTCTTCGTCAACATGAAGACCACATCCGTCATCATCTCAGTCAAGATTTTGCTACCCTCGTAATCGCATATTTGATTGTTTTTACTCTTTCCTGTCATTGTTTTTGGCCTATCGTTGTTGTGGTATTCGTGGTAGCCGTTTATTGCTCCCCCCTTGTTGGACGGTGGCAGCTGGTAGTCGTCACCGAAGAACAACACAACCGGGACACCGCCCCACCTCTCCCGTTTATTGTGCCCATTAAATGCGCAATCTCTCACATGCTCCTCTGCACCGAATGTTACGTGTGAGCCCAACATGCTTCTTTCATCGACCATCAGTACGAGCAGCTCTTTCAGTTTATTGCACATTTCTTCTCTTCTTTTTGCGTCCAATGATTTGTAAGGTACCTGTACGTTAATTCCCAGAAGTGAGTGCAACGTGCACCCTTTGACGTTGTACGCTGCGCTGCCTGAAGGAGCAGCAACCTGGACTGTCTTGTTCGAATCGGTCAGCTTCCTGATGATGGAAATGATGGTGTTAATTACCAGCGATTTCCCGCACCCACCCATTCCTGTAATTGTTGCTCGTAGCGGCTTGTAATCCTCGTCATTATCAAGGAATTTCACCACAGTATCGACAGTGGCGAGTACGATCATCGCCTGTTCCTCGGACAGTTCCTCGATGTTGTAACTTGATCCGTCAGATTTCGTGGGTATTGTTGCGCCTGAATGATCGTCCATCATGGCTCTGGCACGTTGCTCTCTGAGTTTGACTGTGTACTCCTCCCCTGGTATTGTTACGTCTCTTTCTCCATCAAACGAGCTCTTCGACCAATCGTGATTCAATCCTACGTCGATTTTCTTGCCCCCCAAAAGTAACTCATCCACTTTCCTATCAGAGAGTTGGGTCGAGTGCAAATGATTCAGGTGTTGATCTACCTCGTCATCGTCGAGCTCGTCAATGTTGACATCTGCTTGAATTGTCCCTTTTCTTGCCACACATTCGATCCTTTTTTCTTGCGCGTATCTAACAGCTCTCTGGTATTCGGTCCAAACACTTGTAGGGACCTGTCTTTTCTGCAGCATCAACTTGAATGTATTGATTGTTCTCTGTCTGTCGCGTAAATTAAGTGGTTTGTCGAAGCTCCATGGCTTGTGAAGTAACAACATTCCTCTTGCATAATCGTAGTCCACCGGGTAACGTGGTCTGCAATTGAGTCCTTTGGCGATGAGTATCCTGTTCATGCGTCTATTGCTGTCAGGGTCTATCATGAACTTTTTCCTACACCACTCCTTGTAAAAGTACTGATCCAAGGTCAGTTTGCTGTACTTTTCCTCCCTGCTTGCATAGCTATAGACCAAGTCGTTTGGCTTAGGGTCGGATGATTTTCGTAGCTTCAGACAATTCTGAACCGACACGTAAGTGATCACATCTGAACAGAGTGTTAAACTCAGCCTATCAATCTCGTGCACCGCCTCTTGTATGCTGATGAGCCTTTTGCTTGTCATCCAGTTCAGTGACATTTTCACCAATGTTTGGACACCACTTATATCCTCGGAGCTTTTGCTGGGAGGTGAGAATTAATAGTGGCGGTAGGTTGTGTTAGCAGTGGGGTTAACAGTGTTCGATTGTTTCAATTTGCAAAATTGTGCACTGCACAGTTTTACCAAAGTCGATGGCGGAATACAGTGAGGTTACCCAGCGTAAGATTTTGTTTCAATTTGCAAAATTGTGCACCGCACAGTTTTACCAAAGAAGATGGCGGAATACACAACTGCACTGAATTCAGTGTGAGAGACAACTTTCATCTTCAGAGCACACTTACCTTTGCACAATGTTCTGCACTGCTTCTTTCTCCTTCTTGGACGTGTGGTTCTTCTTGCTGGCGTATGCTACGACATATTTGCAAACGTTCTCAATCTCGCTGACATCGGGTTTGTCTGGATGTGACCTATAAACCAGTAGCTGGATATCTATGTTTGCCCTCCAGGTTTGCAACAGTGTCCTACTGTGCTGACATGACTTTCGCGACTTTGTACGGCGTAGTTGGAAGTGTTCCACTCCCTTTTGATCTGTTACTATCACCGATACTTTGCTGAGTGGTTTCCCATCTGTATCACACTTGCCGTACTCTGTCTCCGTACCGTACCCAAACCTACACTCACGACGTTCGCATTTCGTATTTGTACCAAGGCAATACACATTGCAGTGGTGCACCATGCACTCCTGGCACAGCATTCGGGCGTCCTCTCCCTTATGCACGCTTTCGCAGAACCGATGCATTAGCGGATTTGTTGAGTCGGGAGATCTGTCCGACACGTGGTTCTCATTCACTTCGACGTCGGCTGTCATGTCGAGCACATTTGTCGCGTATGTTTCCAGCACTTTGGCCTTTTCCTCTTCCGTGTCTGCTCGATAGAAGTCATTCAGATATGCCTTGTCCTTGGAAATGCCCAACAAGTGCAGATGTATCTGACCCCTTCCTGGCGCAAATTCGACTCTTGCCCAGTAATGCTCGATACCAAGCGCGTCCTTCGCAACTGTGTCGAGAAAGACTTTCGACCTCTTCATGAAAAAATCATTGACATACACTGTGAATCTCTTGACTGATTTGGTCATGGCCTTGAAGTCGTTTTTCTGCAGCAATTCGACCTGTTTGAGATTTTGTGCAGTTCGCTCAAGGCTGATCATCAGACGACGTAGATCCGGCCACCAGTTTTCGGCACAAGATAACGTGATGAAATGGGTAGGCGGACCGTGTCCACGTGAAATATGGAAGTCAATCCACGATTCTAGCTCGTCCTGCTTCCCCCTCCAGAAACTGTCTGATCCACGTATACCCCTAGCGATGTATCGCAACTTGTTAATATAGCTCATATCACCCTGCCTCAACTGCTGCTGCAACTCCTCCACAGTTGGTGGCATTCTCACACTCGCACCAAGGAAGTTCTTGTCTTTGTAAAAGAAATTGCCCTGGGTATTGTTCGTATGACGCTGCAGCATGTTGAAGACGTACAGGCAAAACATCTGATCGTTAATGAATCTTCCATCTTGGTACCGTATCAAGTGAGTGGCCCAGCTACGGATATCTTTGACTTTCCCACGTCTGAGATCGTACACGTCTCCAATACCGCCAGGGAAGAGCCAAGGGAATGCATTCACGAACACTTGTCCCGTCGAATCAAACTCACTGTTGATGGTTTCGATTGGTTGACATGGATTGTCGTTGGCATAATGTTGCAAGTACAAGATAAAGATGCTGGTTTAGCTAAATCGAGTGGTAATTTGAACACAATCGAATCATTCAATGGCAAAGAATACACTCACTTTATTGGCGCATTGTGGTCGATGGGAGGGAAGTTGAGGACCTTTTCCTTCTGATTCGTTGCATTGGCTATAACTTTAAATTCCTTCACGATTTTGGCCTGTTTCGAGTTCGGTAAGGTATTGTTGTAGTTCGGGTGTACTGTCTCCATTTCAAACTCGTCTTCGTTGTTCTTGTCCTCTGGTGTACCTGTCTGATTGCCAGACAGTGTTTCTGCGGCGTCAGCCACGGCATCTCGTCTGCTGGGCTTTGTGTTCAGAGTGTATTTCTTCGCGACGTCATACAATGATCCATTCTTGATCCAATCTAGATTGGTTTCCTTAATTGTGATTCCATGATATCCACTGTGATTAAGTTTGAGCCACTTGAGAGCCGCTATTACTTTCCTCTTGTTCACTTTGTAATGACGGCTGATAGATTCCCCCGTCACGCGGTTGCTGATATGCCGCACAAATGTTACCATACTCGTCTCAGTCTGTGGCAATTCCATGCACATGTTATTTATATCCTGAGGAAAGCACACGCAATGACCGTTAATGCCATAGATACCATCCTTGATGTGCATCGACGGAATCATGGGCGAACACCTCCGAATCAGGAGCTTCTCTGACATAGTCAGATCTTTCAGCTCACTGGGTATGTCGTATCTTACCACGGGATTGCCATTTTCGTCAATCTTCATAACTCCTTCGCTGTCCCGCTCGTACCAGACTGGGTGGAAGTTGTTCTTCAAGAAATAGTCCGATTCTTTATGTTTCTTCGTTCTGCAAGTGGAGCAGATGACCTCCTCGCATCGTGTGGCACTCTCCTTGACTTTCTCCGAAAATTCGAGCCTGTTCTCGCGGCAGACACTGCAAGTTTGCAGCTGCAGCGTCTTCATTTTATATTCGAATTTCAACATCTCCTCGATAGTCTGCCTCGATCGATTCGTTTCTTTGGAACGGCCGTGTTCGCCGTAACAGGGATTGTCCATGAAGGTGATGTCAAATTTGATGGCGATTGTGACTCCATTCGTCTTAATCCGGTTGTTCACAGCGTCCTTCAAAGACTTAATTGACTTGTTGAACTCATCCTTCGTGGAAGCTGCAAATGGCTCCTTTTCGTAGAATTTGTCAACGATGCCGTAATTTAGCGTATGTACATACATCTTGTTCACCGCTGATTTAGCTCTGTCATACTCAACGCCGTCCTTGGCCCATCGGATGTAAGTGTGTGTCGCACGCCTCTTATCCAAGTACTTCTCTTCTGTCCTCACCTTCACTGTTTCACCCCAATGACTGGTATTTGTTGACCCACACGACGTCCTCTCTCTTTTATTTTTCTCCGACCTAGAAGTGAACATGGGGATCTGTTCTTCTTCTTGTTCTTCTTCCTTTTGGTTTGTACCTGCAGTTGGTTCTCCACTAGCATTGCTCTCGGCTGGACTGGTGGTGTCAGCAGTGGTAGCGGTCCCTCCACTATTGATATCATTCTCTACCACTCCGTCTACCTCGTCGTCCTCATCAACCGTCTCGAATGGTGGAATGACTACCACCTTGTCGAGACCCTTCCACTTAGGCGAAGGATTGACCAGCCTCTTGTCTTCCATAGGTCGAACGATCTCGATGCGCTTTACCTGGTGGACCTTCCTACTGAGCCATGTCCCATTCGATACTTGGAGAATTCTGTCAGAGGAGAGAGCCCCAATCGACACAATCTGACCCTTCATGGGTGCATCCTTCTTTGAACTGCGGTATTCTATGATATCTCCCAGCTGTACGAATACATTCAAGTCGCTTGAGTCGGCATCCCCGTCATCGCGGGCGAGATTGCAATCCAGGTCGATGTAATTGTATGTCTTGTCGGTTCTGTAATGTATCTGATCGAGGTCGCCTGCACAAAATGATGTCATTAGTAAAATGGAGCAGTGCACAATTTTACCAATAGTTGTGTACCATGTACAACATAGTTCAAAATAAACTCACCTGTGGTATCAGCGGACAGGTCGTCGTCATCATCGTCCAATTGAGAGTAAGACGAATCGCTGTTGGACACATGATCGGATTTATCGCCAACTGAGTCATCGCTTGTCTGTGTCACGGGAGATATAATCTCCACATCATCGTCATCATCCTCATCATCACTTTCGCTCAAGCAGTCAATCAATGTATCTCGGTGATTTCGATACAGGCTGGTGATGTGTACTATGAGGTCATACATTTCGGTCCTCAATCTATTGATGTCGTCTGCGTTGTAATCAAACAAGTCATGACTGCTTATACAGCTGGCGAAATTGTCAGTGAAATCTTTATTCTTGACCTTCAAGTCAACCATCTGAACTAGATTGTAAGCGTAGCGACATACGTGTACGCCACAGTCGTAGCCGTTCCCCTGGTCCATAACTGGTATAACACAAAAGAGCGTGAGATTGAGATAGTGAAACGACACAGTAACTGAAATTGATTGACTGATAGACTTCGCTCACCTTCGGGAAAATGCAATTGGAACGACTTGTGTCTATGAGAGAAAGGCATCTCGAATCTATCTAGCGCATCATCATGATGCCTTCTCCACTCTGCGTTGAGAACGTTTCGAACAGCTTGCGCTATTTCCCTCCTGTTGTGGAGAGTACCGCTCCCAAGTGAATCCAAGTGTATCATAGCTGTGACATCTTTGCTGTAGGTCGTATCCCCAAATCTTGCTTTGGTCTGTTTTATCAGGTTTGGATTCAGTACCGCTACTAACGACCAATGACTGGCAAGGTGCACAGGAAACATGACGATTTTCTTCTCGAAAATGTTGACATTCTTCAGGAACTTCTTCATCGTGTCACTGTACCCCTCGCTCAGGACCCCTGACAGGAGATACGTTGAACAGATGTGCACAGAAGAAGCGTTGTCGCCAGGGCATCTGGGTGTTGATATCCACTTGAACCAGAATTGCAGTACCGCGTCATTTAACCACTGTCCAGGTTTAAGCGTCGCCAGATCCATTCCGTGAACAATCAAATTCCTTTTCATACTGTCCCTGAGAGAGTTCTCGAAAAATGCGGCGTAGTTTGATGCATCATCTTGCCCGATGAGTTTTGCCAGCCTGTGGGATAGGTCAGTCGAACATTTGTCTGCAAGCAAGAGGCTGCTATTGCTCGTCTTGAAAGGTATCACGAAACATTGTGATAATATGTCGACTGCCACTGGCAATGGTGTAAAGCTTTTCTGGGTCACCGATGATGCAGATGGTGGTTCAGCCGAGATCACATTCTGCTGTTGTCGTATGCCTGCACGAACCAAGTCATCACAGACTGTGCGCGCATTGGGACTCTTGACATCGTGCTGCTGAAGCGTAACAATGCTGGATAACGCCACAACTACAATGATTGTAGTTAGCAGCTCAGACGGTCCTCCCTTTCTTGCATTGAATTGTATCACCGACTCGCGGTGACCTTCCTGTAATTTGAGAGCGACGGATTTGCTTTGCTCTTTAATTACCTTAATCAGTATTCCTTTATTACGTAGTTGCTTAACTCCAAGGACAGTCCGTAACCAGCTCGTCACGAAAAGTATGATGTGCGGCAAAGATATTACAGTCGCTTGGTAATTTGGTAAAATTGTGCAGTGGACAGATTTACAAATGTCAGTCAGTAAGTGATACCAAACCAAAGCAAATACGAATCAAAGCGTACGACAACGTGATGGCAACACTCACTTGGCGTTGTCGTCGATTCACCTACATGTGACTCCTTCACCGGAGTGACAACTGCAAGTACAAGAACGCAATTAAAAGAAAAAGGCGCTGATTAGTAAACGACGACGAAATTTCTTATTGTTAAAAAGAAATGCAGATATATCCCAATTCATGTATAGAATCCCACCAATCCTCCCCACCCCATTCTACTCCCCAAACTCAGTGGCTAATCATTCCATGATAGTATCCTCAATAATTTCGTTCCAATCAGGAAAATTTCCACTCTTGAAGACATTTCTCCTCTCATTTTCAGTGACATCGTCAAACGACGAGTAACCAATAGATTGAAGGTGCGCTTTGATTCCGAAGTCGGTCAGGTACTTGTTCAAAGGTACTCCGTAAGTGACTGAATCAAACCCAGATTTCCAAGTATGTTGAAAGTCCGAAATAATGTCTTGCAAAAGCTCATTCCTGTCTTTGTATGGAACGTTCTTTTTGGGGCGGTTCCTGAACTTGCCCTCAAGGAATCGATTGTACATCGTGTTGTTATTCTCTTCCATGACCTTCAAAGCAATGTACGCTGGTTTTTCTGCATCGCTCATCAATTGCTTCATTCTGTTCTCGATCTTTCGCAAGTGGGTCTCGATCGGAAAGCTGCCAGTAGGTACCATAAGCACTGTAATCAACTTTGTCACTGGATAATTCGATGTAGTTTGTTTTCTCTTGAGAATGTTGTCGGTGGAGTAGTTTTGTTCCTTAATGAAGGTTTCCGTGAAACATTCGTACCAGTTAGGCACCGTGTCTCCAGCACTGGATACATTGTTCCAGTAAGTCAGTAGAATCGATCTGACATGCTCACCCTTCAGGTACCAGGCCCTACGCCCCATCTCCGTAAAGAAGATAATATAGACTTGTTTACTGGACTTGTTGTGTGTGATAGGACAAGACACTTCAACAGTAATCGGACTCAACGATGATTTCAGAGGAGAAGATGTACCAGTCGTGACAGAAGAAATATCCACGTTTTGCCATGCTCCACCGCCACCGCCACCGCCATTGTGACTATGATCACCTATAGTACTCTCGCTCCCCAATACCTCCATACCAGTCAAGCTTGTAGAACCGCCCGACTTGAACTCACCTTTCACTTCTTCAGCAGTAACCATCGACGAAGAAGTTGCAGGAGACGATACAACATTGCTCTTCCCCTTTTCCAACAATTTGATCCTTTTCAACAGAGCAGCTTTTTCTTGAGCTAACCTGTCTTCAATGCTGCGTTTACACGGTTGAGAACCATGGTCGAGCAAGGATGTGGGCTTCCCAACCACCTTCTTCCTCACAGGAGTGGTAAAAAGAGACCTAGCAGTACTAGCATCACTGACTTCTTCAATTACTTCGCTTGTAGCTTTGGTCAACTGGATAGAACCCCGCTTCTGCTCAGCGGTAAGACTACCACTCAGTTTCTTATACGGATTCTGCACAGGTTGAACTTTGCTTACACGAAACGCAGAGACCCCAACAATGCAATCGTTACCTGAATCATGATCTTGATAAAGTAGACGAAACACAAGATTTCTGTCATCAATCGCCACACCCGTCATGTTGTTTGCCCCCCAATCAGGTAAATTAATGACTGTAAAACTTTTCGCAGACCAGTCTTTGTGAGGGGGTATTGCAATCGCCACTCTAACTTGGCAACGCACACAGATTGCGCTCAACAGAGATTTGTACCAATCAATTGAATGAGCGAGCGATCTCTTAAAATGAGTCTCTTCTTTCAACCACTCTGCGACAACTTTTTTGCTGCCTTCAGCGTAGACCTCGTTATTACAAAAGTCATCCAACTGACTAGCACACCATTTCAAGAATAACTCGTAAGTAAAACATTGCATCGGATGGTTCGTCTCTTGAAAAAAGGCAAGTAAACTTCTTGCAATTGATGAAGGTAGGCCGAACTTATCACCTGGGTCAGACACTTCCAACTCATTCCAATTATTTGTCTCCTTCAACAGCTGGAATACTGATGATACAAAGCCATCATCCCTCACAACATCAATTTCATCACTGCTGCGGTCCGATGAATTATTTTGCTTTGATTGCTCGTCAGTACCACTGATATCATCGAATTGATCATCATCGTCATGACCATCTAGACCATCATCATCGGAAGTGGTCAAATCCAAATCCCTCTCGATATAAACGGACACACCAGCAACATTGTCACCACCATCACCGAGGCGACAATCAGTAATAGTGCGGTCAATGAGTAGCCTGAAATAGACTTTTCTTGGGCACTTTAGCCCGCCTGGAGCGAAGGAAACAATCCTCGTTTCACCGCTTTCTCCATGGCATCCATCAGGTGGCAGCAGCACACAAATTTCAAGACACATGATTGTGCTCAATACATCGAGCAATGTGAAATACCAGTCAATCGAGCGATGTACTTTGTTGTATGAGTATTCGCATTCATAAATGAATTCGTCCATCACTCTTTTGATACGAGGATAGAAGGGTTCATTCGCAGCCATATACATGACATCAGCGACGAACGGCAGCAGTTTCTCCTCTGTGTTGAGAGCCACGTTATCAACTACACAAGCGAGTGCGTGGAGGATACTAAAAGTGTTCCTCGGTACCAACTTGTCACCGGTCGGCCTCTGAACATGATCCGCACCAGCTGTAATGATTTGTTTCAATCGCATCTTCTTTGCTAATTTCGACATTGCCAAATTGTCAACATCGTCCGTAACAGAAAAAGTTTCTTGATACTCATTTACAACGAGTTTCCTGAGTCGTTGTACACTATCAGCAATATCACCTCTTGCAATCAAATCAACAGTATCAACGAAGTCATTAGGATTGCCATTCGACTTAGACGAGGGAGGAGCAGTCTCAGTGACGTTCGATGGAGAGGAATGTGCCTTCGCTCGCGTCAAACTCTTGAAAACTTTGTTGTCAGGGGAGAGGTAATGGTGGTAAATAGTTCCGCGGGATTTGCCGCCCTTACGCTTGATACTCTTCCTTTTCCATCCATCCGAGAGATCTGAATGGGTGTAATCAACCCACTCATTCTCGCTATGTAGAAGGCAGTTGCATTTATTTATTAGGTAAAATTGTTCAGTGATCGATTATACTAAAATGATTCAATAAGCAAGCGATACTTAGTGCGGCAGTGCACATGCACACAAAATAAACTCACATGATAGTTGAATCAGGAGAGGCCTTCTCTCGGACAGGTACCGGTTTAGACTTTTTCGTGACAGCACCTTTCTCGGACAAATCCGGTTCATCATCATCTTGAACAGGTTGATCACGGGAGCCCGAATGAGTTTTGTCTTCAAGTACAAGTTTCCCGTTCTCATCACTGGTGTGAAGTTGAAGGTTGAAAAAAAAACTTGTAAGTAAAAAGGAAAGACAGAATTTGTAAAACGGTACAATGAACAAAAATACCAAAATCATTGAACCACACGAAGGTTAACCTTCTCTCTTACCAAAAATGCTCACAATTTGAAGTGTACGGCGCTTGGCTTGTACCTCCTTTCTGAGCAATAGCGGCAAACATTAAGAAGTTGACCGCTGCAGACACCAGATCATCTTTGTCAGTAGAATCAGTCTTACCAACTGGGACATTCGGGTAATGTTCAGACAGTTCATTCAGGATGTACTTGATTGACCCGACTTCAAAGACGGAAAGAGCAGAAAAGAGCAGTTGTTCCTTCTCCAACTTGGCAACGTCAAACCCATCGCCTAATGCAACAGACGCTAGCAGCGAGAAGATACGATCGTCGGTACGCACCAAACGCCAATTGATGTCTGTTACGCTCAATGCAATGACAGGAGCCGACGGTTTAGCGGCAGTCTTGACCCCTGACGAAGTAAGACGTGCATCGACATTGCTCCGATTCCGCACGGCACGGAAGCCCTTACCATTACTACCAACGGTGGATATAACTGGATTTGTGTTGCCAAACTTCATTATTTATTCGGACAATGTAGAAATGTGATGATGTAAATGATGCAATGCATAATTTATGAGAGCTGTTGAACGGCTCGACAACGTACAAACTGCCTACATAACCGCCGCCAACGCACCAGCGCAATAATCAGCAGAGAACAATGCAATCAATAACCAACCACGTCATGAAGTAAACGAGTTCCTTCGTAAGCTACGTCGGCAACACAAGATCTTGTGGTTCAACACATCGACAACACGTCGACAAAAAGATTCAGCTCAACACAAGACGTCGACGTGGAGTTAAGAACTGACGTATTGATCAGTACGTGGCCAAAGATCGGCAGTTATTCAAATGCAAACACGTCAGCAACCAACGTCGGCGTCTATTTAGACTTGCATCAATAGACGACTCGGCAGATAATGTAATTGAGCCAATGTCGACCTGAGTACTTGCTGCATGAACTTAAATACTTTTTTGTTCATTGGATTTTGCCAACACCTGACTTCTGGTACTTTGTGACGTAAGACGATTGGAATCAAGTGTACTAATTCCTTAAGTAACGAAGTTTACCACGTCACTCAGAGAAAAAATGAAGAAAATAGATGGTGACGGGGATGCACACCGGAAAGAACGAAGAAGCTCATCGACAATCTGACTTAATTAGCCTGGAAAAGTCCTTTCTACTTTCTAGCACAAATCAAGCGATTTTTAGATCTAAATCATAAGATATAGCATCTAAATGACAATCAAAATGGGCATTTCAGCGGGGATAGGAGGGGGGAAAATCCCAACACTTCAAGTTTAAGTTCCGGAAGTAATTCAGAGCAAAGCACCGCACCCAACGAATCCGCCGCACAGATCTCGCATAAAACGCAACAGCGCTCCACCAAATCATGACCGACAAACAACATCCAACTGAACACGATAACGACGACACCATGAACTCACCTGAAGCTACAGATGCAACTGAATCTGCGGTTGAATCTGCAGCTGAAGCTGTGGACGCAAAAAGCACGTTAAAGGAGACAACGAGTCCGCCGGACAACCAGATGAACACCCCCGGAAAGAATAACACACCTACCGATCATACTGCCGAGGCTGTCACCAGACCAACCACCAACAACGTTATCACCCCTGACAAACCAACAGCAGGTACAGAAACGACTACGCAGCAAGTCGAGGAAGATCGACCTGAGCATTACATCAAAGGCACAAATACGGGCCTGCCAACAAAAATTAGTGCTACGGTTTTCGTTTGCTTCACCCATTTGGATAAAGAAGGCAAATTGGTAGCGGAGAATGTAAATCAAGCGGTACCACAGCAAGAGAAGATACTCGGGCTATTGAAACTGGTGGCTACGGGTAAATCCGGCGACAACAAAGAAATGAACGACAGTCAGATACACTTACACTTCAGCAAGAAAGCAGCGGAGGATGATTCCGCGGAAGATTGCGTGAGTTTACTTTTGTTGAATCTGCGCAACGAACCATTTTGTAAAATTGATCACTGTACAAATTTGGGAATGTTGATTCGTTGATCGATTGCGATGTTGCACAGAACGAATTTGTAAATTTGATCACTGTACAATTTTGGTAATATTGATTCGTCGATCGATTGCTGCAGCCAAACTACATCATGCTACTTGATTTGTATAATTGCTCACTGTGCGATTATACGAATATTGATTTATAGATCCGTTGCTGAACTCACAACTAACACTTGATTGATGCTACTCCACATTAATAACAGGAGAAGACAGAACCAGTCAATGCAACTCATATGTCATTGATTGCATCCAGTGAAGAAGCGAGGACTAGTGTGGCTTACGGATTGCCATTCACGTATGTTCCAGAGCTATCACACTTAATCGACGTACTCAACGGAGATGATGGTAGTGGCACAGATGAAACGAAAAGAGAAATATCAGAGGCATTAACTGCTAATGTGACAACAGTCGAAGGTCAACGAAAGCTTTTGAGCACTGCAAGAAAGCACCATTGGCTAGATGAAAGTCAAAATGAAGTCAATGTGGCAGTCCAAGATGGTATCGAGGGATTTGGTCATTTCTACACTTCCTTCACTGCTTCATTGAAATTCTATGTCACAGCTGTTGAAGGCAACCACCGCTTGATAGCATTATTGGCAGCTCTGCTGCGATGCAAAGTGAAGAGAGAGTCAGGCTACTTCTTCAAGCCAAGCAATCCCGGAGATCCGACGTTCTTGACCAATTCATTCGTAGGAATTGAAGATAACGAACATGACGCCATGGAGAATGCTCTTGAGAAATTGAAAAAATCGGACAGTGATGCAATATTGAGCCACCCCTTCGACGCTCACATTACAGTAGCATCAAGGACTGCTACCGAATCTTTCCCCGCGCCTCACCTCGCGGAAACTCTTCTAGCCGAGAAAAGCAAGAACGTGAGCAAAAGGAAGCTTGGATCAACAGTACTAAATATATACAGAGGCTTAACTAAGCATAATTCTGTGAGAAGAGACCATGAGGATTGGACTGAGAAGGAAGTTGGTACTAACGGTAAGATAGTCAGCAAAGGTAAAGTTTTGACCATAAAGGGGCTGAGAGCGCGAACGGCAAGGACACTTGAAGAGTTTGAAGATGACCCAAGTTTCACCGAAGAGCCGCTCACTCAATACTACGAGAATCCAATGCGTGAATACGAGACGTGCCAAAACGAAGTGCAGCTCAGAGTTGATGGTGGAGGACCAAATGATGTACTCAAATTGCCTGTCAAGTGTAATATGGACAACTTCGGTTCTACAGGGAACTACCCGATGACTGTTGAGCACAGCATGGCCAGATTTTTCCCACTCGCGGTAGCGGTACAGTCATTGCTTGAAACTGATGGAATGCAGCTATTTACCTCAAAGCAGATAAGCGCAATGTTGGCAGGCGGAATTATTATGCCAAGATCAGGAGTGAACACGATTGTGATACCCAAGGATGATACTGATGGAAAATACAATGACACGCCTAAACTATGGGACAGGTCAGTTGAAGGGATCATGGCGACAAGTACTGCAGCGTTGGTCTACACAGTCGAGTCTGCCAAACTGTTCAACGCAGATGCCTTGCTTGATCAAACTTTAAATGCCTTCAGCATCATGTCGCAAACCAAAGATATGGCGAATGATTTGAGATTGAGTATTGGTAAGAACAAGCTTGGTATCATTTCATTCGTAAACTTGTGCTCGTTGTACCTTGACTAACAAGTATCTATTCATTGAAATCAAGCGAAAAGTTTCGGATTGATTAGTATGGCAGCAAAAGAGATCGCAGTTGTCCTGAAGACGCTGAAGGAAGATGAAGGCACAGAGAGAGATGTGAATATCGCGGCACTAAACTTCATGGTGACAATGAATCTATTACACGAGTACATGCAACTCATTGCTTCTACCCCTGAAGACATCCAAGTTAGTGAAGACCTATTGAGAGAAGACAACCAGGATTTGGTCGGTGAAGCTATCAGAGAATTCTTGGTAAGAAAGAAAGACAAGGACAAGACTTCACGTCTCGATAAAGAGCAATTGGCAAGTAACGTCATTGAGGCGGTCAGAGTGACGAATGAGACAGGTGCAAGTTCAACCAAAAGACAAAGCAAGATACCGACTAAGGGTAGAGATGTGATGACCATCGTAACAGCTCCTGGTGATATGACACTAGTAGAGCTCAT
Organism: Skeletonema tropicum; assembly: GCA_037178625.1. Lineage (NCBI taxonomy): Eukaryota > Bacillariophyta > Thalassiosirophyceae > Thalassiosirales > Thalassiosiraceae > Skeletonema > Skeletonema tropicum. The sequence continues at coordinate 2,205,060 of CM074136.1, forward strand.
TTGCCACATCTTTTGTTGGAATGTGGTTCGATCCGCAGAGAAAGAGAGAGGCAATCCGAGAAAGCTCCAAGACCTCTTCTTCGGAAAAGACAAGCGATTCAAAACGACAAGCGACTCAGTGAAAACATCAAGTCAGTTGATGAAGGTTCTAAAGATTGGGAATGAAACGGTCACATCTAGAATCGAATCACCGAGTGACTTTCAAATGACAGGATCGTTGTTATCGCTAACGCAGCTGGGCGACTTGATCAGAGGGACTGCGCAACTTAAGGGCAAGCTCATCCGTACGTACACACTTCCAACGAAACCTGCTGCTACCAAGGAGGGAAAGCCAAGCAAAAGAAAGGAGAGTAAGAAGAGGAAGTCGGAGAAGCATCAAAGTAAAGACAAAAATGGATCAACAACTGATACAGAGGAGACAAATTCGAAAAAGCAACGCACCAATGATTGTGCCAGTAAAACGATCGTGTCGCAACAGTCAGGCAATACGACGCAGCACGAACTCCACGGACGAGAGAGCAAGGATGAATTGAGAGCTAGAGCCGTGAAAGCAGCACAGAATAAAGTTGGTAAAGATATCTTGGGAGAAGGATTAATGACAAACATTGCAAAAGCAATCATTGATGAATTGTTCCCTACACTTCCAGAAGCAGAAGCTGATATAGATGAGATGATTGAAAGTGACGATGTCGTGGCAAGAACCGAAACAACATTCGAAGCAGTAGAAGGATATGAGGTAGGAAAACAGTACGACCAAACTGGATTCTTTGACGTCATCAACCTCGCGTGGAGTAACATGAAATGGAGAGGAAGGAAGAAAAAGCACAAAACGAACAAACGTATTGGGTTGACTACGAAGGAGCAACAGATGGCTGAGAAGTGGGCAAAGAACTTGTTTGGCTTACCTTTGAAGACAGCTATTACGCAGATCGTGAAGGAAATGAACAAGTCAATCGTCTTTTTGCACAGAAAAAACGGAGAGGAATATAAGAGAGTGTTCAACGTGAGCGGCAAGAAAGGTGACACTGTCGTCGATCCTTACAACACAATTTACATCTACGGAGAACCATCAGTCGACGGCGCTAAGAGAACAACAAACAACGCAAATTACAGGTGGATGGTACCAAATGAGACAGAAGAATAGCTAACAACAGGGGAATGGGGAGCATAACAAGGAGAGACAACGAAAGCTTGACCGACGACCAACAACAGGCTATAACGACGGAAAGGGTTGATGAAACACGAGACAATTGGTCAGCCATAAAAAGTAACAAAACTAAGAACCATAACATAAGAAGTTCGCCCAATTAGTAAAACTGTGCAATGCACAATTATAGAAATTGATACACGATACATCAGACTAGTCCACGACAATATCAGCGGATAACTGCTCGAAATTCAAACAATAAACCTTGAGAAGAACGCTGTTGAAGACTTCGTCAGCAAGAAGCTCTGACATATGAGACAAATTGAACACGTCAAAATCGCGGTCCAACAAACCACGCTTGGACACCAAAAGGGCGTTGATATCCATGCAAAACATAAAAGTCTCTGAAATGGGACGTCTGCATTCAATCATACGATTCAGGAGATCTAATTGGTACTGGAGTTGACCCAGTTCTCTAATAGAGAAATTGTCTGGCCCAGCGACGGATTTCATGACAAGAGCTTTCCGTGAAAGCAACAAGCTGATGTCGGAGCACAATCCATAAGCTACATCGACAGAGAACAGTCTCTCGCAGCGAATAGTGCACAAAGAAGATGTGCATGGGGAATGGCTTGAAACACATCGTTGGTTGCACAGCTGGGATGGAAGAAAACGAACTAACCCCAAATAAAGAACATCGGCGCAGCCGAGACAAGCGTTGAGCTCTGTGACGTCCAATAACGACCACCCTGATTGCATCACAACCAAATCCCAAAAATACCATATTGATAAGTCGAACAGAACATCACATTTGCTCAACAGCTTAGCAGCCAAAGACGATCGAAGCAAAACGCCGCCTACAAGCCGAAACGATGCAAGAGAGCGTTGATCGGAACCAAACAACTGTGAGACGATGGTTTCGTCCAACACATCAACCGATATGCAAGAGCTACTACTACAAGCATGCAACTCACAAAATGATGCACTGTAATTGTCAAACAAGGACAAGACCTTAGTCCTTGGTATAGGGCGATTCACAACGATACGAGATGAACGAACGTCCCTCGATCTAATATACACCATTGAAATGATGAAGCATCGACAAAACAAAGAGAGATGTCTAGAGAGAGACAGCTGAAAGCTGTCTATGTTATGGAGTATTTAGTTATGTGTAATAGAAAAGAATCTGTGGTCATGTGTATCAGTTCGGCGACGAACACAAGAAATATGTAATTACGAGAAAATAGCCACAAACACAATCGCTTGAGAAACCACTGATGAGAACCAAATTGGGGCAAGTTATTTCACTACGATACTCTCACTGAATATGATGGAACGATCAACTAAGCTATCAAACAGCGCGTTTAAAAACGATGTCGAAAGTTTACGGCAACAACTAAAGCTGCAAAACAATGACAGAGGAATTGGAATAGCAACAAGACTGCTGCAACTGAGCGAGGGAAGCATAGAGAGAGCGAAACTAGCAGTAGATAGAATCTTGGGAGGTGCACAAACAGAACAAGAGAAGGACACAATTGAATCCATCATAACAGACTACATAAAAGATATGGGGAGACATAGAACCAATTATGCTGCAATGATGGGACAAACTGAGACAGACAGGACGAACACTATGGTACCAGGCTCAATACTATATACAGAGGTGAACTATAACATGCCGGCACCAACATGGAAAAGAGGGAATAAAAAACTCGCACTGAAACGATAGAATCGAGTGGATGAGTTGAAAGTGAAAGAGATGCACAACAGTGAACACTAAGCGCAACTAAACAGCTGATCCGAAAACAAACAGTTGAGACGACGAATGACTGCCGGACAATGTACTAATTGGTATAAGTGTGCACAGCACAATTATATATAATTTGATCAGGCGCACTGCAATCTTCTCTCAAATCCCTACACAAATACTAGTGCCGATGGACAGATAGATGATTTTCACAATTCTAACACAATTAAAGACAACGTCATTGCAGAGCAACTTTATAGCCGTATTCTATTGTAAAGAGACTAATTGGTAAAATTGTGCACAGCACAATTATACCAATTAAGGCCAACGTCATTGCAGAGCAACTTTATAGCCGAATTCCGTTGTATAAAGACTACTGACAAGCCACACGGCAAATGGCCAACAGAGCAAGATGACGACACAATACTTTACAGGCCCCGAGGGCCCGCGCTGAACCCGCCACATACACCGCTGCACGCCACTACTATCGCACCATTCTGCGCGCCCCTGTTTAGTTTGATACGGATCCAACTGACGTTTTTATTTTATTTACAAGAAAGAACACTACCACCAAACCCAAACCAACTGACGAATCCTGAAACCAAATCTGATGCCAAAAGCTCCCGCAATTTCAATTTCGAGAAAATTCGCTCGAAAACAACTCCGACCAATTTCGCAAGACAAAAAATGCCGAATCAACGCAACTTCAACTACATCAGAGTACCGAAAAATCACTCCAAAACCCCACTCCAAAAACCCGTACTCTCTCTAAATCCACCTCTTACATACGCTCGCTCTGCTCGCCTTGTAGATGGCAGACCTCATGCTCGCACTGCTCGCCTCGTAAGTAGATGGCATACCTCAAGCTCGCACTGCTCGCAAACCTCAGCTCGCACTGCTCGCCTCGTAGATGGCAAACCTCAGCTCGCACTGCTCGCCTCGTAGGTGGTGCATAGATCAAACCTCATTATGTGCTGCTGAGTTAGAGGAGCTCGCAGTGCTCGCCTCGTAGATGGCAAACCTCAGCTCGCAGTGCTCGCCTCGTAGATTGCAGACCTCTGCTCGCCTCGTAAGTACTTAGATGGCAGACCTCAAGCTCGCACTGCTCGCCTCGTAGATGGCAAACCTCAGCTCGCACTGCTCGCCTCGTAGGTGGTGCATAGATCAAACTCGCACTGCTCGCCTCGTAGGTGGTGCATAATCAAACCTCATTATGTGCTGCTGAGTTCGAGGACTATGATCTTTTGACGGGTTGCGTTGCGCTGCTGTTTCGGCACCTGTTGAAGTAAAGACCTTAATATCTAAGATCCAACAAGTGATCGATGTTCATGAAATCACAGCTTCGAATTTATGAGGATTATGGAATGATTGATGCACGGGAACCTGGGGTTGACAGTGGCTGCTTTTTTTGTTAGCAGCCGATTTGTCGAGAGCTTGCCAGGAGTTTCAAGTCGTGGTTCTAAAAAATCTAGCGTTGAGGTGCGTTGAGGTAGATTTCTGATGGCCTGTTCCGTCAAAAACTTGCGCCAACGTGCAAACTTGCTGCCACCGCCACGAGTGACATGCTGCTTGGCGGCGCACCGTGTCAGATGGCCGATCCGTGGCGTCGGCAGCAAGTTTTTGACGGAACAGGCCATCCTCAACGCACCTCAACGCTAGATTTTGTAAAACACGACTTGAAACTCCTGGCAAGCTCTTGACAAATCTCTCAGCAAGACGTGTCAACCCCAGGTTCCCGTGATTGATGGAGTGATTTCACACGATTCTTATGTTTCGACAGCGGAATTGGTGGATGAAGTGCATGCTCTTCTCACAAAAATCCAAACCTCCCTCGGAGTATCAGATTTATTTGCATACATTCAACATGGCACGGGTTTAAACTTTACAAAGCTTGAAAATCTCAGAAACGCGAACGCTCTCACAAGTTGTCTCCAATTGTGTCAATGATTCTCAAAAACAAGAATTAATGCTCTCCCGGACCGTTGATAAAAGGTTTCTGAAAAACGAGAACCAACGCATCAATCGGTCGGTTAACCGGTACCCAACGCCCGTATTTAATCCCCAACGCCCGTATAAAATCCCAATCTGTATTGATTTTCACAGAAACCTGTACACCGTACACTCCTGTGGAAAGATAGCTGAACGAAGATATGGTAGATAGGAGTAAGTATCAATTTTCCTGGTATGATTCCTACGTTGGCCGCCACATGTAAATTTTGATGTTTCACACAAAACTACACAAAAACCATGATCATGATCTAGGGAGCGCGGGAAAGGGGGCTCCCCGCACGTTCTGCTTTACACATCATCCGGTACTCAAGAGAGGAAAGTCCTGATATCAAGTAGTCCCGTATAAAATCTCAACGCATATCGCCAATTGTTATGCCGGCCGGCGTAACCGTTATGCCGGCCGGCGTAACGGGCGTAAACCGGAGTAACGATTATGCCGCCCGGCATGAACCGGCATATCGATATGCCACCCGGCATATCGAGTTACACTGTCCGCTTTATTTCACAGTGTCTGCAGCCAACACCTTCATTGTTGAACACTTCCTACGAAGCGCTCTCATTTCATCGACAACAGCTCAACGACAATGGCACTCAATCAAATCATCAATGGAAAAGAAAGCATTTTTCTGTTTGATTTCACCGCATACACAAGAGATCAATCCACATGTAATCTTCGTGATAATTTAGTTTTAGTTTATTGTAGGGCGTGGGCGTGTGTTGACAGGATGCAGGAAGGAAGATGTTACAACATCATACCATAGACTGTTCCGCCGCCCGGCACATCGATGTGCCGGTCGGCCCGACCCGGCGTAAAGCATATGCCGGGCGGCATGAACCGGCGTAACCGGCGTAACGGTTATGCCGGGCGGCACATCAAAATTTTTGGCGATGCGTGCGTTGGATTTTTTAACGGGACTACTTTTCATAAGGTACGGCACTGCTTTTCTTGTAAAGGATCCTGCATGAAAATGGGGATGTAGCCCCCTTTCCCGCTCTCCCCTACTATCTCTAAAGAGATATATTTATACTCACCTACCACGGCATCGCTCTCTCTTTCTGTGTCCAACTCTATCGCCTTGCACATGAAAGAGCACATGAGTATATTATAAGTGATAGACATGTCAGGAAGCAACAACAAAGGCGGGCTATACAAAGGCCAATTAAGATCACGAGCACGAGCAACTCCTCCTACTACAGCAGCATCAACCACCACAATGAAGAAGTCTCAGCTCAGCCTCCCCCATACTCCTTCCACCATAATTGCCACATCCGACGACAACAACGATAACAATCGCAATAATGATCTCGCTCCTCCAGTCGATCACGACGATCGATTCAACTACGCCCTCCTCCTCGCCCTCTACACCCTCCAGGGCATACCCATGGGTCTCTCCGCCTCCATCCCATTTCTAATTCAGCAAAAGGTTCAAATGCTTGCTGCATCCGTCCACAATCATCCTCATGTCGCTGCCGCTGCTGCAGATGCGGCGCTCCACTCGTCTACTGCTACTGCTGCCTCCTCTTCCAATTCACTCGCGGAACTCACAAAAATGGCCTACAATGCCCAAGCTATATTCGCCTTGTGCTCCTGGCCCTTCTCACTAAAGTTACTGTGGGCACCTATTGTCGATGCCTGTTTCTCAAAGCGATTTGGAAGACGGAAGTCGTGGTTGGTCCCAATTCAGTTAATTGCGGGGATGTTAATGGTTGGTGGGAGTGGCTATGTGGAGCAGGAGTTGGGATTGAACAATGACAGTCTTGGTGGGATGGTGGACGGTGTTTTAGATTCAGCAGCAACAGCAACAGCAACAGCAGCTGGTACTACAGTGGAACAGGCGACAAAGTCCATGAATGTTAGGGGAGTCACACTCTTCTTCTTTACGTTATACTTTTTAATGGCCACACAGGACATTGCCGTGGATGGATGGGCATTAACCATGTTATCACGAAAGAATCGGGGGAAGGGACCGATATGCAACAGCATAGGGCAGAACATAGGATACTTCCTGTCGTACGTTGGCTTCCTTGCATTAAATGACGTTGAGAGCAGCCAAAATCTTTGGCGTCCATTGTTGCGATTGCCGAGTCGGCCAGGGACTGGATTGGTGAGTCTTGGTGGATTCGTCAAATTTATGGGGAGTTTCATGTTGGTAATTACTGTGTTTGTGGCATTGTTCAAGAAGGAGGTTGATATGAGTATTGAGGGTGGTGATTGTTGTACCATTGGATGTGGTGGTGACAAATCATCTAATACGGATATGGAAACTCTGCTACCGAAAAATAATAATCTAGAGGAAGATGAAGACGATGATGATGAAGATGACGACGAGCATGAGATTGACGCATACGAGATAGGAATTATGGAAACATATCATCGACTGTGGAGTGTTGTCAAACTCCCGGCGGTGCAGTCGCTCATCCTCATTCTTTTGACATACAGACTTCCATGTGCTCTTTCTGACAATGTCAAATTTCTCAAGGCAGTAGAGTTTGGATTGTCCAAACAAACCACGGCATTACTCAGCCCTACAATCATTTTACCGCTCGGTATTTTAGTGCCTATTATGGGTACGAAAATTTGGCAAGGGTATCCACTGAAACAATTTATGTTTGCATACAAATTCAGAGTTACAATAGTGGCATTGGTGGATGTGTTAATGCTATTAGCAGTACGATCTTTCCGTGGAGGTAACAATATCTTGATTGGTGGAGAAACAACATCAAGACTCATCTTTTGGGGCCTTCTTATCGCATCGACTGCACTACAGGCCATCGTCCATAGTTTACAATTCAATGCTCAGATGACCTTCTTTGCTCACCGTGTTGATCCCGCAATAGGTGGAAGTTACATGACGCTACTGAATACATTTGGTAATCTTGGAGGAACATGGCCATCGTCGGTTGTTATGTATATGATCGGTCAGTTCACAATTCCACCAGAATGTTCTGTCGGAGAAGATGGAAATGAAATCTGCACTGGTGGTAGAGATGCTTACTTCCCCTTGCAGTTAGTCTTGAGTACACTTGGCTGTATTTGGATATTCGTAATGAGTAAGAGAGTCCAAAATATTGCTGAGCTTCCAGATGATGCATGGAGGACACATATTGAGAATGAGGACGAAGAAGAAATGCAACAATTAAAAAAGGGTGGCAAGCATGCATAGACGTGTTCGACTACTAACTGGCGAAGTGGATCTCTTAATTCTGAGTTGAATGATTTGGGAAGAAGGGAAGATAGCTATTATACTCTAACACCACTACCATACATAACTCATCTAATTGCCTCATCCTCCTTGCGCAATTGACTCATTGTTTCGTGCCTTTTTTGTGGATGACAGAGTTGGTGGGGTTGTCTTCAACTTATTGCCATGGATTGTGAATAGACCTTTCGTTCAAGTCGGGCTTCTATTATTGTGCAAGCTATGTGACCATGTCAAATTGGAGCAAACGTCAAGTGTAATACATCTCCTACCATCATACTTCTCCAGATTGCGAATCAAAACCAGCTATCATTTTGCTCCTTCTGCTGTTTTATCCTCAACAAGTCTTCCTCCGTAAAATTCAAAACGGTCGCAATCGCCGGCTCCATGTGCTCTCTACATGCCGAATCTGACCCAAGATAATTAACCATTAGATTCTTCAAATAGGAAATCTTCGCCCCCTCTGCACCAGAATCATGCAGTGTTGGCATAAATCCTGTCTCGCCCTGCTGTTGTGCCATGAATATTTCCTTTGCCTTCTTCCGATATAGTCGAAAGGATTCCTTCAAATCTCGATACTTGGCCTCATACTTTCCCGCATCAGCCTTTTTCTTTTGATCTTGCAACTCGGCAACTTTTTCCTTTTCCATTCCCAACGAAGTCAGAGCAGCCTCCTTCTCTTTTAGGCATGATTCATACCGATGACGCCACTGTGCCGCAAGTAACGCTTCGGCACCTGAACTCTTCAACTTTTCATTCTCCGCCATTAGTAAATCGTAAGATTCCTTCCACCTTGCTTCCTGTTCGGCCATTTCGGCTCGTAATGATGCAAGTTGGGCATGATCAGTCTTCGCCTGCTTCAATTCACTTTCTATATCCTGCCCTTCTATTCTCATTCGTGTTGTTTGAACACTATTGGTATGCAATGCTCTCACCGTAGCATCCGCTTGCTTCTTTGCCACTTCGGCCCTGACACGAAACCGGCGAAATTCTTCCGATATCGACGCCACCGACTTTTTCGCCTCCTCTTCCATCTTTTGTGATTGTTCCGGACTTAATGAATACGGGGGAAGTGTCAGTGGCTCCCCCGTATCACGTCGAATGTAATCAGATAGGGCAGATTCATTGGTAAATTTTTGCCACTGCTTGTGACGTTTAAAGGTCGGCGCATTGAGTGGATTCAATGCATCGGAAGTCTCTGGATTGTCATATTCGTATTCAATGAGTGCCCATATTTCAAAGTTGCCGTCTCCATCATCATTTGTGGTGTCCATGTTGTTTTTATCAGCATTTTCGATATTCTCCGCATTGCTGCTGTCACTTATATCATCTTTGATTCGTTGGCATACTCGGACAATGGTTGTCTCATTGAGATCTATTGCTGACGAAGCACCTGTCCCCCCGACGTTGTACTTTAGTGCGTCATATTGTTCTGTGGTTTCGTGTAATTTTGTGGTCAGCTGTTTTACTTCGGCTGTATTTTGTAATGTAAGAAATACATGTCATTTGAAATTTGCGAAACATTTTGCCATCGCAACGAATTGAAATATACAACGAATGAAGAGTTTATGTACAATAAATAAAAGAGGGAGAGAGGTATGTAATTAGCAAACAGATAAAAACAAAATTAAGCGCACACAACTCAAAACACAACACAGCTACACAACACACACAATAATTCAAATAATGTGCAGCCCCCAGTTGAAAATCAACTCACATCGTCTCTCGTCCAATAAACCCTCCTGCTCTTGAATCCTTTCCTTTGCCAACTTTAACAAATTTTTATACTTGGTATTTGCATCTCGTAATTTGATTAGTTGGGCCTGTTGTGGATTTGGCGCTCGCTTGGCGGTGCTGGATGACGCTGTTGGTCCGTTATTATTTGCGGTGGCATTGGCCGCTGAAGATGATGGCGCCACCTGACTGTTGGAGGAAGAGGAGTGGGTGCTGTTATCCATGGCTTGATGTTGGTGTAGTGGTCATCGTAGGTGGTCATTCAGTCGACATGGTTCCCTATTTTTTGAAACTTGAAACCCGTGTCGGGTGACGACTGACGACGGTTCACGGCGACGGTTAGTGTCGAGAGGAGAAGGGTAAATAAATAGGGTATGTCACAAGGAGTGTGACGCTTACCGTCTCGGGGGCAAACTCAACTTTGTCACAAGGGTGATTTTTACCTATTCCTACGTTGTACCTAGTACTGTGCAGAAATGTGCAGGAAACACACACAAATTTACCTAAGTGAAGGTGCCGATACGACTACAAGTTCCATATGGTTGAGTCTCGCTTGCCTCGTCGTTTCCCGTCATTGAAAGCTCGAACTGACTACAGTGAACCTCCGCGAACTAAACCCCCCTACTCGGCTTAGACCCCCCCTCCAAATCACAGCCTAGCCAAATTAGACCCCCCTCCCCGTTTCTACTAGTAGTTACTAGGGAATTAGTATGTGACTATTCCGAAAGTCAGACCCCCCTAGAGCAGACTAGCCAAAAATTTTAGACCCCGGGGGGGTTTAGTTCGCGGAGGTTCACTGTAAGTATATTCACCGCTCAAGCAACGGCAACCATGGTCGACACTGCCGCTGCTGAAATAGACCGAGTTAACAGCCGTAATATGGGACGATTGATGGCTGATCGTTACAATGGATTATTATGTATATGTTATCGTGCTTGGATCCAGCAGAAACGCTCTTTGGGACGTTCAATAAGCACTGTTCAGTGGCCGACGCTCGCCGGACGTCACCGTCTAATATTGCCTCCATGCTGCCTTCCCTTGAGGTATTTGGCAGCGGCGAGGGCGTCAACACCAACATAATAATCCATAGTAACGATCCGCCACCGATCGGCCCATAGGTCGGCTGTTAACTTGGTCTATTTCAACAGCGGCAATGTCGACCATGGTTGCCTGCCTCGAGCGGCGTGTTGGTGCTGATCTCTGATCTCATGTTGACCGGCATTGACTTTCGCATTTGAGTTTGCCCCCGAGACGGTAAATCCGACTTGATTTTTTTACGCGTAAAATCGTCAAGGTGGAGATTTCCCGCCAAAATTTGAGTCATACCCTATTTATTTACCCTTGTCTAGAGAGGAGTATGTATCTAGAGGTCCATCCCAACCGTCCCGTCACCCTATCCGGTTTCCGGAGCGGGACGGGGTCCGACGGGACGGATAATCCGGTTTTGGTTAGTTGTGTATAATTATGGGTATTTTGACGAAATAATGGGGAGAACAGTCTTACTAAACACCCGAATGGAGTTCGCTACTTTGAGAAATTCGCGTCTTGGGCGCGAATTCGGGCAAAAAAACAAATCCCGGATCACCCGGATCGGGGTTTGATGGGACAGATCGGATTATCCGGTCGAAAAAATCCCGTCCCGTCCCGGCCGTCCCGGTTCGGGATGGACCTCTATGTAATGTATCGTACTGGAAAATTCCAATTTTCCAGATTTGTGTCACAAACAATGACGAAATGCGCTGATAGCGTGTCTTTTAATGTGTCATTATACTATTCTGTTACAGAAGTGGAGAAATAAGAGCGAGTGCGCGCGAGAGACGCTAACCGTCATTTTCACGCGTAGCTGAACCGTCGTGGACGGTCCATTGCCCTGGCGGTTCACGGCGATGGTTACTCACGGCCCGACCAGCCTTACATTTTGGATATTTTAGCGATGTTGGCGATAGCATTTTTTCCATCAAGCCAAGGTATCTCTCTAGCTAACAACCATGACGAGTCTCTCTTCCACCTGCCTTACATGATGAATATCTCCAATTAAAATGCAACTAATTCAACAATCTACCATCTCATAGTCACAATTACATTTATACATATACTAAGCCTGCCAATTGGCATCAACCATCAACATTCATATCCTCACCACTGTTGGTATCGGTGGTAACCACTTCGTGGCACTCATATTGATGGATACGCCATGCCATAGCAAGCCGCATTTTCCCACAACCAGGATGATTGCAAATTTTGATCATAGTATCATTTTCTGTCACTTTTATGGCTGCATCATCATCGCTGCCGTCACTGTTAACTACCGCAACATCATCCGCAACAACTTCATCCGTGAGTACTAGTTCTTGGTGGAGAGCCTCTTCGTCATTGATGCTAGTCGCCAAAGGACCAAGCACGACATTACTATCAACCAATGCGACATCAGTAACCTCTTCGCAGCGCCGAGAATTCTGGACTCCACTGTTCGTTTTCTTCTTCCGTTTTGACTTGGTCTCCTTCTTCACATGATCTTTTGCACAATGTAAAAATGGTGAAGTTTGAAATAGATACTCACTCAACACTTTCTTCTGGAGTTCATTGCCACGGGTAGCTCCAAACTGGCGCAATAACTTATTCCAGATCGCATGACAGGTCTCTATGTTTTGTTCATCTATACCACCAAGAGTGCCCCACATTTGCAGCTGCTTCAAAAGATGGAGACCAAACAGAAGATGCGCCTTCATCGATCTTGTCAACTTCCTTTTCCACCCAGAAATCGGAACATCAGTTACGACAAGTTTATATATCAGATCTCGCAATGTCACAGTATCCTGTTGAAAGTGACTAATTGCCTCGTCCGATTGAATCTCGACTGACTTCATCACTCTCATGATTTTGAACCACACTTCCGAGATGGATTTCAGTCTATCCGTAAATGCATGTAATTCGCGCTTCAATTCATCGTCTACACCAATGATGGGCTCCAATTCTTTGGCCGCTTTACCGTAGATGTCCTTAGACTTTTCTCCAAAGGTCATGCAATGATTTCCGACGATCGAACCCTGAAAGTAAGTAGTTTGATCCACACCATACTGTTTCATCACTGCAGTGAAAACTCTGTATGCATTGCTGCTGTGATCTTTCAAATATTCTTCACACTCTTTGATTGTCTCGTTCGTAATACATTGCTGCTCAAGCACCATTTGCAAGTACTTCACGCAATAAGAATCTTCACCACTGCCTTCATCATTGTCACTATTGTTGTCAATAATTTGAAGACGCAGTGACTCCAGCAGTGCCCTGATTTCTTCCTCTCTTGTATTTGTGACTACCATCGGTTCAGCAGCTGAGTTAATAGCCTCTTTTCCTTCCAATATTGCACCCAGTTCTTCCGATAGTGTAGTGATCCTATCTAATATTGCGTTGTGGCTTATGACTGCAGACTTAGCATCCTTCGCCTGATCTTCATTGCCAATATGCCAAGGCTGTTCACACTTTCGGTTGCCATTACGCTCATGATTTGTTTTGTTTCTTACTACATCCGGCACCACAATAGCGTTGCCAACACATCTCATGCATCCAACACAAATCACTCTCTTATGAGCCTCATTGCTGGGATCGAGACCAAACATCAAACATGTGACTTTGCCTTGGCGGTCAGTAAAATATGACTTAGGAGGTGTCAGTCGTTCAGATGACTGGCAACCCCTCTTCGACCTGCGTCGATGTGCACCTGTGCCTTTCGTTGAGGACGTCGTTTGCTCATTTGTGGTAGTTGCCGGGGTTACAATTTGCGTCCTAGACCGAAGCTTAGGTGTTGATGAAACGTTCCCTGAGTCTCGTATGCTTTCGCCGCCGTTGTTGCGGCTAGGCGAAGGGCCGGTAGTGCGGCATGACGACATGGTTACTATGTGCAATGACAGATAAATGCTGAAGGAAAATGAAATTAGAAATGGCGGGAACAAAAAAAACCTTTTTTGCCACAAAGCAGACCTGATTCCACACACAAAGACCTTAAAGTTGTGAATCTATACAAATCTATAGTCCATTTAACTACATTAATTATTCGTCACACAAAGTCCTGAGAGGAAAACCCCCAGCATATTCTAACTCGCAAAAGCATGGGGATCACGAAAATGTTCGGGGTTTTCCTCTCAGGGGTGTATTTTGAAAAATATACGCAATGTATTTCTACGGATTCCTACGTGGACAGTTTGAGTACCGAAAATGTCATCCACACGTGAGTTGGCCGGGCCGTGTACTTAGCGTCTCTTGGACTTTTTTTGAAGAAGTCCAAGATCGAAGAGAGTGACACGTCAACAACTCATACATGACAAAAGAAAAAATGAGTAAATTTCATTTACAAAGGCCTGAACCGCTGTGTTGCGTAAGCCGAACTAACTACATATGTAACTGAACAACCACATACTAGTATTTTTTGGTTTTAAGTAAGTCCTCACAGTGCCAAACGTTTGTGAATGCGTTGGCAAACGTTCATACCCAGCATAGCAGGCCCGGCGTCTTCGGCGCAATCACCCCAGCCCCTCAGTGTTAATGTTCTCCTTTCTTGATCCTTGCGTCTAGAGAGTAAATAGCAACTATAATAATCTATCTGTCTCGTCTTGTCTTGTGTGTGAACATTATGAATGAGGTGTGTCATGAAAGAGAGGAGTTATCATTATACTTAAGTGAAAGTATACATATGTGAGAATAGATTTTACCTCTGGTGTTAAGGTTTGATTATGTGCTGTTTGAGTGTCAACGCATATCGTACAACATAACATTTTTCAAAGAGGTTCAAAGAGTCAGTAAAGCATGGATTCGTTATTGCAGTTGCAGTAGCAGTCATTCAATGGTAAATACATCGTTTAAATAATATGTATATCGAGCTGACATACTGTCTATCTATCAAGAAGGAAGACACCGGCTGGCGCATTCCACAAGCTAACACACCTTCAACAATGATTTGAGCTCTGTCAAGATGAATTGCCACCAGCCAACACTCTCTTCTTTCCCTAACCCTAAGCACGCAACTTTCGTCTCTCTTACATTGCTTCACGAATAAGTACATATCTATACAATGAGAGTTGCTCGGATTCAGATTTCATAACATCTTTCAGTGGTGGAGAGCACATAATACAATATGGCATCATGTCCGTAGAAGTCGTACATCTCACTTATATCCTCTTTCAGTTGGTCGATCTTGTTGTCCGACACATCCTGATTTCCGCTTGGTTGACCAGATGGCAGCATCTGACTCCTGCTCGAAGAGATAGAAGAATCTGGTCGACGTTGCCTTGAGCTGGATCGTTTGTCACGTGATGCGGCCTCTCGCTGTCGTTGTAGCAGTCGTCTTCGGTATTCGGCGCTTACACCGGGCATGGTGGTTCTTCTTGTTAGTGCAGGGATAGTATATAGCAATTGGTCGATAGCGGAGCTTTGGAGAGAGACAATATGGTTGGCGTCGCGTGGGTTGGGTGCGTAAGTGTTGCACTTCGAAGGACGAAAGAAAAAATCAGATTGATACGACTCCAAGAAATTTGCAAAAGGTATGTACTGAATTCCGACCTAGAAGTAATTCTCTTCTCAGTTTGACTCGACTGGAACCTAAATTTTCCGCTTTGTTTCCAAAACTGATCATCAATTATCCATTATAAACCATTATATCCCCAAACTACCCAAATGAAAAATTGCGAACAAGATTGAGTCCGTACTCCATCTCGGTCTATCCGAATGGAAGGATACCTCTTCTCTTTTTTCACCCCGCCCGCCCCGCGAGAATGGTACTGGATAATTCCAACAATTGCATCGACAGCCATCCTGTGGAGCTCCATTCGATGTTCAATGCTTGTCCCATGGTGAAAGTGACCACCGAGGATGTTGAAAGAAAGGAGGTGGGCAAACCGGATGATTCATCCGCAAATTCTTCATCGGCAGAGGAGGGGGCGGATGAGGCGGTTGAGACACTGTCACTGTCATGTCAGCGTGGTCTTCCTGCCTCAAATGAGTGGAAAGCCGGGAGGAAGTGAACTTGGCTTATCGTGATCCCGCTTATGCTTGTAAGCACCTCTCTATTTATCTCTAGAGAGAGTAGAGATGTGCCTCTATCAATTCATCAATCTCCATCAATCATGTGTTCTGTGTTCGGCATGTTCGTGTCAGTATTCGGTAACCAGATTTAGTATCCAATCTCCAGTATCCAATCTCCAGTATCCAGTATCAAGTACTTATCTCTCTGAGTACATATCATGTCCAGTATCCATTCAGTATCCAGTATCCGGTATCCACAATCGCCAAAATGTACGTAGGTACCATAATCCTAGGTACTATACTAGTAAATCCAGGATATTCACGGTGGATTCGCCTTAGCATTTGTGATCGCTAACTATCGCTAACTGTGACATCCAAAAATCTGATGAGAAGCCCATCACAATGTCGATATCTTCCGTCAACTCGTTACTACTGTCTACTCTATCTATGCCATTATGCCGTTTATCCTTCATACAAGTTGCTGTTTTGATTGTACATGAGCTTCGTTGACGTGACACGGGAGAAGTCAACCCGGATAGAGTACTTGTCAACAGGCTGATACTGCGGTTGTGGTTGCTGAAGTGGTTGCGCTCGTTCTACGGAGAGAGCTGGTAATGCCGAAGGATTGTGACGGTCATGAGTATCGCTAACATTTGTAGCCATACAATACCCAAAGTCGTCTCCGATTTTAACTTCAAGTAAAACTACTTTGCGGTGGCACGTATCTTCGATACACCTCTTCACCTCCTTGTGAGTGTCAAATACTGTTTTCATGTTGTCATAGTTGTCCTTTGCGTCGTCGAATTCAAGTATTGGTACAACATGCTCCTGTCCTTGCGGATTCGTCACATTTAGTGCACTGAGACAACACTTGAATGAACCATTACCAGTATCACAACTCCATTTAACCCCGGCTGTCTCGCATCCCTCTGGGACATGAAATGGTTCTTTGTATCTCTCGCTCGCCGGTGAAAACATTCCATTCCTACGGATCCCACTTAGTCTTGAATAGATAGCTTCCTCTCCACGACAAGATCCGATAGGAGTAACTTTCTTTTTTGTTACCTTTGCGCCTTTCTTCTTGTTGCTCAAAACAACTTCTTCCAATGGAACATCCTTAAACGTCAATGTGGGGTATTCTAATTTGACATAGTTACCCTTTGTACGATAAAGCTCGCTTGTAGGTGCAAATATACGGAGTCCTCTTGGCATTCCAGGTTCACGGGTTTCTACATCTATCGCTTGCGCAAGACTTGCACCTTGCTTGAAACTAATTTTCGCAAATTCGAATGCTGCAATTGTTTTCTCTGCACTCATTCTAATTTTATTCAATTCCTTCACTATGAAAGGCTTCGGGATAGTTTTCCTCTTTCTTATCGACGCATCAATCATCATATCTGGGTCGAAGTGTGCCATCTTAAGACAATCCATCCAACTACTAAACGTTCTCATCCGCAAGTTGCGTAGCCGTGTGGACTCTTCTACTGAATGATTCAATTGGGGTACGCATGCCACAATCATAGATTTAATACGAGGAAATGATGGCAACACAGCTAATGGTGCATTGTACTGCTTTGTATCTTTACTTTCAAAAGTCCACTTCATCAACATTCCTGTAACTCTCAAATCATTATCATTTGGATTCAACCCGTCTTTGCGCGATGTCTGCAATCGTTTCTCAAACAATTTAACCACATTGTTGGTAAGGTGGCCATCTTGGTCGAATAGTACAGGTGAAGTCCATTTCATCAACATTTGTGCAACTCTCAAATCATTGTCATTCGGGATCGAGTTTAATTTTGTCCGAAGCAATTCAACAGCATCATCTGTGAAGTGACCATCCTCGTCAAACATTATAGGCTGAGCATTACGTTGTTGCGTGCCATTATTTTGTTGCTTTTGCGCAGTCCTTCTTCGTTGCTTCTTCTTTTGGGGCTGTGTCGCATTGGAATTATTATCCCCTTCTGCTGCTGATGCGTCTTCTTCAAAGAGCTCATGAAAATCAAAATATGCCTTTCTTTTTGATGCCTCCCGATGTGATTTATTGTTGAGGTCCCACGGCCGTTCGCACATTCGTTTGTCGGCACGTTTCTTCTTCTTTATTGCTTCGGTGAGGATTCCGTCTTTGGCTTCACCCAAGACCATCTTGCATTTAGAACATATCACTTTGAGGTGATCAATATTACTGGGATCAAGAGGGAAGTTGAAGCATGACACTGCTGTATCGCGACTACGGAATAATTGAGAAGGAGCGGTTAGCTTCATTGGGGCCGAGTTATTGTGACCTCTCGTTGAACGACGCTGTGGAGCCACCACAGTTGTTGCAGATTCTCTGCCACGTTTTGATGTTTTTGAAGATGATGGAGTAACAAATTGCCCGGATGAACCTGACACTGGAGTATACACCCCAGCCGGCGCATTTCGGCGGCTACCGCTATCTCTGTTGTGGCTAGAATTGGGGGTTGTTGCCATGGTTAGCAAGAATGAGTGCACAAGATGATGTGGAAATGACGCTTGGCGCAAAAAAAAAACTAGATTCCCCAAAATCCAATAATAGTTCTCATAATGATCTCACGCACAAAAACGTTAATACCGTTTGTATACACTAGATATTTTAGTGGTGAATGCTTTTGACAACCAACTAGTGAGACGGCAACACCCAGCTAGCATATTCTAACACGCAAGAGTCTGGGGAACACGAATATGTTGGGTGTTGCCGTCTCAGGGGTGTTTTATTGGTCGAACTCACTAACTACCCTCTACGTAGGAATTAGTTCAAAGTCGGAGTCACACAAATGTCGTCTGCCGCGGTCTCGAATCCACCGTGTATTGCTGATCACCCCTCATGCACGGGTTCTAAGCCTCCCGGTCTAAGTTCAAAAGTAGGAGTATCAACGTAGGAATAGTACTTAACAGGTGATATGACTATCGCTACGACATTTGTTAACCCTTACTAACCAACACAGGCAAAAATCAATATATTTTCTTGACGGGCTAACTATCGCCAAACACTTTTTCATCTCCACTCAACATCACCAAGATGAGGAGCACCGGCACCATGGTGTGTTTGCGTCCTATGGTGATATAATGTCCCATCTTGATATACTGGTGAACTTTTTTGGCAACGAACTCTACACCCATATTGTAGTTCATTATTAAAAAAGTTCACCAGTATACAATAATGTCGAATTAATTTTCGTCGACATATTTTATCGCTAGAAATTAAACCTCGACGACACAGTCTGCCGCTGCCGTATATATCCAAAAGAGAGGCAGTAGGGTGTGCCATCAATCCGCCCTGCCCCTTCCAATCGACAACCAAACATATCTTATTCGTAGGTTATGCTTATCGCCACAGTAATCACCGTAATCACCAAGATTATAAGTGATCTAGCCACACCATCATCAACAGCCACCTGTCGCCTTGTCGCGACCAACACTGCCACCAAAGGATGCATCATAGAAGGAACGAAGCCCCAAAACTTATGCCCCAGTCATAATATGATGTAGAACGATGATTGGGGGGCATAAACCTGATAAAAAGAGTCTTGTTAACTCCTTGAAGCGACGAGTCAATAATTACAAAAAACTCGTCTCAAATGGGCACAATATCCACCATCAATTGTTGTATACAGCCACCAATAATGTCCAAAACACATCCAAAACAGAACTAACACATCATTGCGGTAATAATATACATTGTTATTGTTTGGAGTAGTGTTTTCAATCGGATAATATTAAATATTATTTGGTACAATAAATTACAAAATGTAAGCCTCTACACCATGATAAATAATATGACATCCACCACCTATTTTGCGGCTGCTGAAGCGTGTATACCCCCCATACATCCTCTGTTATGTTGAGAGTTGAAGATTTGTGTTTGCATTGTTGTTATGGACTGTTTATATGGTTGATTGTTGCATATTAATTATGGAAACATCACAACATGTCCGATCACATGTGCTCCTAGGTAATAATCAATAGAGGGAGCACTCTCATACGTGGGGCACGACCACGGAAGTCAATATTATATTGCAGATGAGATATGCAAAGTAGGGGACCTTTTAGTGCAGCGTATCATTGCCAAAAGGATCATACCACAGGTGGACGAAAATGACCAATTATTAAATCGTTGATGGCGCCTCGAATATCTCAACGACGGCATCTACCTCGACAAAAAAACGCCTCCAT
This sequence comes from Skeletonema tropicum, assembly GCA_037178625.1. Lineage (NCBI taxonomy): Eukaryota > Bacillariophyta > Thalassiosirophyceae > Thalassiosirales > Thalassiosiraceae > Skeletonema > Skeletonema tropicum. Next base: position 2,225,107 of record CM074136.1, read on the forward strand.
AATATACCCAATAGTAATTGGGAGCGATATAGGTGCATATATTGGTTATATTTGAAGCGTGTTCATGGTTGTGGCTGTCGGTAGGAGCGGCAGCTTCATGGTTGATGTCAAAAAGTGCAGCATTAGGTGGGACTTATAGGTAGTATGTACGTTCTACGATGATTTGAATTCCTACGTAGGCCTTAGAACCCGTGGCGCCGTGGCTAATTCCCACACAAAACACTAACAAAACACAACAAACATGATTCTACACCCTCATGTGGTGGTTCTGCCTTCCATGTCGCCCCCCCAACCCAACCCCAGAGCAAAATATGATAGTAGAGACTAATAGCTTTCGATAGAACCACTGGTCAACGTTATATGTAGTATGCTCGCACAGCAGCAGTAGCATATAAGAGGTAGGCATGCGTCATTCTAGATCGAAATCGCAGTTATTGAGTTCAAATTTGTCGATAGGTGCTCCATATCGATGAATTATAGTTTCTTATGCAACAAATAATGTATAAATAGTGTTTGGGATGTTACGTTTAGCTTACTTTATGTATTTTTGTCGAGTATGATGGCCATTTTTATGACTCTTTTCATGTTGCGCGTGAAAATTGCTAAATGGTACCGCGGCGACGGTACCATTTGGTTCCCGCCAGTAGCCCTCACACCTCACACTACCACAACTTCCAACTTCCATGAGATCTTTCTTCTAACTACATACAATATCTCTTCGCTTGTCGCCAACCAACACCTAACAACCTGATATAATGCTGCTTCCCAATCATCTATCATCATCTGCTCTATCAGGACTGCTACTATTAGCAGCAGCCACTACCCAATCGGCCACAGCATTCACCACACAAACCCCGTCCACCAAAATCCATCCATCACATCATCATCGACACATCAACATCATCGCAACCAATCTATCCGCACTCAGAAAGAATTCCAACAACGAAGAATCCGAATCATTATACAACTCATCCGCATCCAACAGCGGTGGGGTCAATCCCGCCAAAAAGGCGGCACTCGAGGGAGTGCTTCAGCGCATTGAACGGAATTATGGAAGGGGGAGTATTGTCAAGTTGGGTGATGCGGATAGGATGGTTGTGGATGTTATCAGTACTGGCAGTTTGACGTTGGGTGAGTGACTCTATTGGAATAGCTGTTATTATTTGGCGAAATGAGAGACTTATATATATATATATACGTATATATATTGCTTTCATTACATTTTTGCTCACATCATTCTCTTCATATCTTATCCTGCTGTCTCGGCACTTGAACATACATCTGACACAACACAAAATCAAAATGACCAATCATCAAATCCACTAAACAATCAATCAACATCAGACGCCGCCCTAGGAGGAGGCTACCCCAAAGGCCGCGTAATCGAAATCTACGGTCCCGAATCCTCCGGCAAAACCACCCTCGCCCTACATGCACTCGCCGAATCACAACAAAATGGCGGAATCGCTGCCTTTGTCGATGCCGAACACGCCCTCGATCCCAAATACGCCGCAGCCCTCGGAGTTGATGTCGAGTCACTCCTAGTCTCACAACCAGACAGCGGTGAGATGGCATTGGACATTGTCGACCAACTCGTGCGAAGCTCAGCTGTAGATGTCATAGTGGTCGATTCTGTCGCGGCATTAGTCCCCCGGGCGGAACTGGAGGGGGAAATGTCCGATATGCAAGTGGGATTACAGGCGCGATTGATGTCCAAGGCGTTACGAAAGATTACGGCGTCGTTGTCTTTGAGTCAGTGTACGGTGATATTTTTGAATCAGTTGCGTTCCAAGGTGGGTGTTATTTATGGTTCACCGGAGGTTACCTCGGGAGGGAATGCGCTTAAGTTTTATTCGAGTGTAAGATTGGACACACGTCGTCGTGAGATACTACCGGATAATATGGGTATTCGTGCCAAGGTCAAGGTGGTCAAGAATAAAGTTGCAGCACCCTTCAAAGTGATTGAATTGGATATCTTATTTGGAGAGGGGATTGATAAAATGGGTTGTTTGATTGATGCAGCTTTGGATTTGGGTGTGGTGCAACGGAAGGGGAGTTGGTATTCGTATGATGGGGCAAATTTTGCACAGGGGAGGGTGAATGCTAGTTTGTATTTGAAGGATCATAGGGAGGTGGCGATGGGTATGGAACGGGCTGTTAGGGACGCACTTTTGGATGCTGGTGCTGTAGACAAGGATGATGATGATGTGAGACACGAGGATGGAGATTTTGAGGAGGATAGAATCACAACAGAAGAGTCATCTGTCTTAGAGTAATGAGTTTGTTGTTCATGGTAGAGGAAGCGTTTGTTTGTTTTGCAAAGAGTTCATGATTTTTTACTTTAGATCGTCATTTTTACACTCTTCGGTTGTGTCCTGTTTGTTAGCAGTTTTGCTTTGCCCCGTCGTGATCTTGGTTTAGCATTCATCGCAGCTGGTACGTTTTCCTAGCCCATTGATCAAGAACAGAAGACTTTGTATAGTAATCAACTATCTTCGACATGACATAAGAGTGCATACTAATACTACTTAGTTGCACACGCGTGAGAGAAAACAGCTTCAGCAGCGCCTAAGTATCAATTGGGCAAACAACTAACATCGAACAGACAATTATCAACGCAATCAAATGTAGCTCAGCAAACGTGAACAGTACATACAAGTACAACTACAACTATAACAGGTTTCTACTATCTGCTTCGCCTTCTCTCCCTGTGGACCCTGCCTCAAGATACTTAGCACTTCCGTTACCTCAAGTACATAAGTAGGTCAGGGCAATGCTATTTTGTTTTGTGGGCTTTAGTTGCACCACGAAGCAAGACAATAACCAGTGTCTCTTACTATGTAAATGTACCTAAGCAGGTCCAGATCAGGGTTGTGTACCCACGTGAAATACCCCTGGGTAGGTAAGTACTTAGGTGTGGGTAGTACCCAAAATGTTCACCCCAATGGGTAGGTGGGTCTGGGTATCTACCCATACCCACCCCATTTTGATGGGTTTTGGGTAGGTGTGGGTACCTGCATAGATCTTCCATGTAGTACTACCAATTTCAGCTCTACGTGCATCAAACGCCTTCCTTGAGTGTGTATTTAGTACATGCACCTGGTCTGATGGTCATCATCTGCAAAAATTGAGCCCTCAGCGTTTTGAAAAGGCTTTTTCTCTCGGCTGTAAAATCTGGTCTGTGGAGGAGATCGTTAAATGCAATTCGAGTGAAACTACATCGAATTTACTTGCAATACACATATTCACTACTCCTGCCAAGCACCTTTTGCCTCCTTTTGCTCCCTTTTCAACGTACCCATCCATTGTCCAAACAGCACCCACTCGGGTAGGTGGGTATGGGTATCTACCCATTCCGAAATCCCGCCGGGTGGGTACTTGATGGGTATACCCACACCCGGTTAACTTTGTATTAGGGTTCTTTGAGACAACATCGGTATCTACTTCAACTTAAACCCCAAAGTAGTCAGGCGAAATAAAATCGAGCCGTCATCAGTCGTCTCTCGTCTCACGTCTCACGTCACGTCACTGATTTTATTTTCTATATATCGATCCTTGCCCGGTAGCTTCCGCTCTAGCATACCGATTTCTACGTGAGCCACGTAGGAATTCCTATATCATACACACCTATCTATTGTGTCGATAACTCTTGCCCCAGCTTGAACCAATGGGCATTTCATGTCTACCATCGAGTTGGGCATACGGAATGGCCATTGGTTCAAGTTCGGTCAATGGTATTGAGCAGCAGTATTCATTCTCCCAAAGTAGTTGGAGAGATGAGTTTCTAGTGTATTAAAAATAAATGGCGGGCTCTACAATAATACAAAAAGACAAAAGACACTTTTCGCATGCTTTCTTCCTTCCGACCAATTAGGCTTTTGATTCTAGTGCGCACCATCTTGATTTCTAGTGCGCATCCCGCACATAATCGCGCACTCGAGTCCTACGGTAGGAACTTGTGGCTGACATACTCTAGGCTAAAAAAATGTGCGCTGCTGTGGAGGGATGAGGACTCAGCAACTCGATATCGAATCAACATACAATGCATCCTAGAGTAACATTTAACAAAACTATTTATGTATTCACAGTCCCCTTTTGTTGTAGGCTAGGTAAAGGGAGAGGAAGATCTGATCACCCAACGTACGAGTCTGGTGTTCGTTGGTGTTCGTTGAAGTTGTTGTTGAGGAGTGAGAAGACCCGTTCTGCTGCCCCTGATGATGGCATCACGAGGGACAATAGCTGAGCTGCTTCCTAATAGTAACGCAACTGCTATTGCAATTGCATTGATTTGAGCGACAGCCACAGTACCTGCAACTTTTATTCCTCCTAGAATCCTCGGCAAGTTCAGCGTCAAGATTGAGATACTGCTGGTAGTGTCTAGAGAATAGCTGAGTGATCTTTGTTGTATTCAAACTTGGAATGAGCCACTGCTACTTTCTGGCGGTAAATACTCCATCCATGCTTGAGCTTGTCAACAATATTATCCTCGCCTTCCAGATTTAGTGCAGGGTGATGACGAAGCTTTTCCAACTTTGCCATGGCCTGATTACGACTGAGGTGCTTCGCAACAGCAGGATTAAAGATACTGGCGCCCTCGAACAACTCAGTGGCGATGAACCCGTCACCTCCCTCGACAAACAAGCGTTCATTGAAATACTCAATAGCTGGAGCAACAGCTGAAAGCTACGTCACAGCTTCCCTCGGCTGGGGTATGGCGTTGTCATTTTTTGTCATGATTCATGATGAGAAAGGAGGGTAAGAGAAGAAAGGAAGAGCGAAATGGGAGGAAATAGGTCTGCTGGGGAAGACAAGAATTTAGTGCGCGGCCGCACTGGCGCACTAGAATCAAAAGCCTACGACCAATACACAAAAAATGCCGATCTTAAACGATTGGTCGACTTCGACACCAGTTTGTACTATCACCACGGCGCCGACAACACCGGCCGCCGCCAGTAACTCCTTTGGGATGCATTTGAGATCAACATTGTTGCTGCTACTTTGGATCTGGACGCATATTTTGGCATAGACAGAGAGCAGCACCTGCAAGACATCATTTTTTGGAGAGCAGAATCCGTCATCACCTACACAGCAAATATCACCAAACACAATAACAATGGTAATCTACACCCCATCATCGACGGTAAATGAGTTGCGCTCGTAGAAGCGATGGAGCATGTGCATGTAAAACTTGCCGGGGATCATGAAGAGGCAGTATACTACACTTCGAAGGCATCACTTGTAGTGATTTATGCGGGAAGAAGGATGCGATGCAATTGATGTAATCATGTTGCAATGTGTTGAAAAGGATGATTTGGAAACAAATAAGGATTCAGGACGGATTCATTGCACTCGGTATTGTTGTCATGTCTGATTTATTAGATGAATAGCAGCGCAATGCAACAAATATTTCATCGCAACTAATGGGAATCATGAGAAGTTCAAACTTGAAGAATGTATCATCTGCCGAACCTCGATGGTTTAAAGCGGATACCCTTCTCGCTAACATAAAGACACGAGATGAAACTGTCGATGCAATGATAAACAATGACGATGGATTGGAATGTAGCATCTTGTATACAAAATGGTCGCACAACAGATGATGGCAGAAAGTGTGATGAAGGATACATGATGATGTTGTGATGCAAGCTGTCAGATGCAATGAGTATAATTCCAGACTATACAAGCAGCAAATATTAAAATATTGGGCGATAGAAGGCATCCGCGTATATATTATATATACGTATATATACGCAACAAGCGAAAGATTTGAAGTGAATGTGACGGTGAAAAGTAGAGCAAATGAATGAATCAGATGTAAACCTTTCAAACCTTGCTTCTATATCAGCACAACAACTCAATGTACCTAACAAATACCTCCAAACATCAATAGATAAAGTTGCATGGTTTATTTATCCAAATACCCTTCGCCAGTTTTGTTATTGATGCTTACTGTTCATCACAGTCAAGTATGCAGGCGTTCTAGACAATTCATATATTGTTGCAACAAGAATGAGCGACGACTGTAGCTTAGTATGGCTTGAACTCTGTTTCATTTGACTCTATTCCAGTTCAATAGCTTTCGCTCGCAATTGGAAACATATTTATATTTACCACTACGACTATGAGATCTTGTTAGCTTTCGAATGCAGTTCCATTTTTGTACATCACAACATGTCCTGTAAATAGTTGAATAGTATATCCATGTACAGCACACTATTCAGCCTCCGCCATCGCCATAATGATCAAAACATTACAGATATTCCATTCTTATTTATTGTTGATGGTGTGCCTGATGAGATGTTGCTTCTTGTTGCGTGCGGATGATTGTCTACGAGATGTGTCCTTCCATATACCAGCAAACAATGTACGAGCGATGCATGTTACGGACTGTAGTGACATTTAGCGGCGCACCCCTTTGTACATACATCAATATTTTTCATCCCGTGGCGTTTCCACAGCGATGATGGGCAACGGCGTTGGCCATTGTATGTATTCTGATTGTTGTGGAATGATGCTTCTGTGTCGGCATCTTGTGTTTGCTCTTCTTTATGCTTTCAGGCGCGCATCCAGACGGGAATCCAACCGCACCACTTCAGAAGTAGATTCACCATGGGAATAAGAATACATTTGCACGTTGATTGCAGTGGATAGTCCTGCTGCGGCTGCTAAAGCGAGTGCCCAGAGAATCTGGGAATTTTGGTGAGGTGAGATGTCAAAACGTATTGTACGTAGGAATTAGTATATTTTCTACAGAGTTCTCATCTTCCGTGGACTTCCGTCCAAACAAAAATCCACCACTAGAGGCATGCTAGTCCGTCTATGTCGCCTAGCCAATAGAACGTTATGATCTTCGAGCCGATAGCTTGCGTACGCATTACCAATACACGTTGGAAAGATATGGTGCACTTTGAACGGTGAAAATCGGTCGTTTATTTCGTTATTTATGTACTTTTCAGCGGAGGATGATCAAAAAATCACTTTTTGATGATGACGTGCCCGACCTGATTTTGTGGTGTTGATATCTCGATGAATATATGGAACCAGAAAAAGATAGTGTCATTCCCATAATCCTCACACTCTATACTATCGATATATGCACATAAAGTAGAGTATTAAAATTTTTGCCACTTAGTGCATTTATGGCTGGGCAAGGATAAGTACCTAGTAGCAATCAATGAGGGCAAACGCTGTTTGGTTCGCACGACGTGCAGCCGATCCAGCGACCAGGGTCAATTCGAATTTTCTTGCAATGAAGGGCAAACGAGACTAATCATAGGCGACATTAAGGTCGCATCGGTTAATTACTTCAGAAAAATTGAAGATGGTGACTGAACATTTTTGAACATAGTAGCGATAAGTACGTCAACTTTTGTAGGAACTTGTAAAGTATCGCTAAATCCTGAGTACCGATCTACTGACGAGACGGTTCCGGGATCTATGGGATCTCACAAAACGTCGCCAACCCAGTTTATTTACCCTTGGGTTGGGAGCTGTGTGTATTATTTAGGTGTGTTTTGTGTAGTACTATGTCGGCCAAAATTGTCCGTTCAAAAAGTTCTTCCAACTCTCCCATGACGAGATTCGCAGCATTTTCAGCTTACAAAAGAGACTCCAATCATTTGATGATTGTCTCCATTTATCTGGTTCTTGTATGGTCCAAGCTATGACAGGTTTGAGATTTGAAGACTCCGATGTTGACTTGTATGTCAATACATGGGGTATCCAAGCTGTTCGAGAAACACTGGCGTCATTGGGCTTCGTTTGTCACGCCCTGTCATATACTTATCATATATGAGTGAGGAAGTAGTAGCCTGACATTCTCAGGGTGAAAGGGGTCAACTTGAGAGTCGGGCGCCAGATGGCGACAAAAATGTGGCAGATTGGTAGCTGAGAGCAACTTCGAGTTTCTTCAAGTAAGAATGAACACGCCCAGGGTGGTTCATCGCACCATTCCGATTGATCAGAGCACTATTTTGGGCTGCAAACTCCTCTGCATCGACATCGACGCCCGACAGCACAGAAAGCAACAGATATCAGCGCTGTTTGCTGTCTGGGCTGTCTGAAATGAAGTGAAAAAAAAAAGAGAATTAGATTCGATTCGAGGCGGCAGTCTTATATAGTCGATCATTCCCTATCCAACGATGTCTTAGTCGAATGGATGCACCCACCGTAGCCGAAGCAGTAGGGCGGAGAGTGATGATTTTGACAAAAGTGCTCAAAAATGACTTCAAAAAGACGTCCTCTAAAAAAACATTTCAAAAATATTTTCGAACCGCAGTCGCGTGAGAACGACAATATCCATGATGAGCTTTTAAAACTGTCGAGCGACCCATTTTGGGACAGTCGATTTTGAGAGTCCCAAAATGGGACAGTCAAGCAATAAGGTAGATCCTTCAAATGCATCATCATCTGACAAGAAATCCAAGGCAAACAGCTGATCCAAACCTTGAAGTAGCGCATTGATTTGTCTGGCCAACTCAGCGGGTGTATTCTTCTTGATGCTGCTAACAGCACGAAGGTAAGGACTCGTCAAATCCTCAACAAAAGGAGTTACAAAGGTTCTATGGTACCTATACAAGGAAGATGAACTTTTCTCCATTACCCTCTCGCGAAGAGGCTCATCGATGAGAGCCGTAAGATCAGACACAAACTTGTCAGTGATTGACTTCCTTTTCTCCTCCTGCTTTGCCTTCTTGTCACGCTTGATATTCTCCTTCTCTATGGCAACCCTTCGCGCCCTGTCAGTGATGTCAGTATACGCGTCAATGAATTCAGAGTATTCTTCCTTTGGAGGTGCGCCCAGAGTGTCGGTCAAATATCGTTCAATCCACTCAGGATTGGTCAAAGCATCCACAGCTGTCGTTACCGACGGGTATCCAGCGGTTTTGGCTGCAGCAGTAGCGTTCCTTCCTTCCGTACTGTTCGCCATATCATCACTGTTCAAATAAGGGTTGATTAAAGATGAACACTTGAGTAACATGCATGCATGGAGCAGAACAAGAAGTGAATGACACCTTTGACACTTACATATCCTTCCAACGAACAATAGGACCAAACTTGTTTCCCTTGGCATCCAGACGATCCGTAATCCAAAGAAATTTTCCTTTGGACTCATCTCGGAATGTAACACGCGGATGATTGAAGATTGTTCGAAATACAGGGTTTCTGTAGTATCTACTCCACGTAGTTTTCCACGCACGTGTGAGAGGATCATCACCTTTGGTCAAACAATCCCAGCAGGAGAATGCTGCTATGTTTAGCCCACTATAAAGACTGTTGACACTCTTTTCACAGAACTCACAGCGCTTCCCGTTGGCCAATTGCAAGAGACGGAGAGGGCTTGGAACGTGAATGGAATGATTGCTCATCATGTTGTAAAGCTCCTCCATTGTCTTTTTGGCGTGTCCACCGTGAATGAGTGCAGATTGAACGACCATCTTGGTAGTGACCATTTCTCGGAGTGATTTGCATGTTAGAGCAACATTGTACAGTGAGCGAGGCGGCAAGAACTCCATGACATTTACCATTGCATCAACATTGATGAATACCGGAGGCGCAGCGTCATTGTCCGTTTGCTCTTCACTTTTGAGCGCTCCCTTCTTGCGCCGAGGCTTTTTGGCTGGAGGTTTCTTGACATCATCGACATCGTCCTCCTGCGTCTCCTTCATCGTCATGCCAGCAATGAGCTCCTCGCTTTTGAGAGCTGCTTTACGGCGAGGCCGCCTGGCTGGAGGCTTCGAGTCCTCTTCGGGGATGACTGCTTCAGTCTGCATCGTTGTCGCCGTATCTCTTCTTCGTTCACAACAGGAGTGGCATGCCCAGCATGTGCTGCCGGCCTGCTTGAAGGATGATAATTATTCCGAATAAATCGGGGAAAAAAGATCTGCCCTCGATGATTCTGCCTCTTTTTAAAATTTCCTGTGATATTTACTATGTAATATGCTAATTGCTTGTCTTACTTGGGGGGTTTCTTGGGGCAATGACACCAAAAACGGGGTAATTGCCCGATAGGATCACCTCAAAGTTCGGAAGCGGCGCGTTTTTGCTCTTGTTTTGAGATTATCTTGAGAAGGAGTGCATCTACTTAAGGCATTGACTGAAGCAAAAGTATATGGTGGTATGTGAATGAGAAATCTCGACAATTGAACAGGAGCAGCAGATTATTTCGGTAACAACGATGTGTTCATAATGTATGATTTGAGTCCAAGTACTTATATCGACTACAACTTCGAGAAAAGATGAGTAGTTCGTGAAAAAAGTGTCACGCAGAAAATATTATTCTTGCGCTACACTCCAAAAATAAGCTTCTTATGCTTGGCACAAAACGCTGCTATGTTTAGATCAAGTTTACTGCATAGGTTCACTCTCAGAAATATTCTGTCCCCCCTGCACGCCTTTTGAAAAGAAGAACTGAATTGAGTGCCCTTTTGAGCCTGGTCTTACCAGACTCTTTGCCTGATAACGTGCCCATTCCCATGGAAGAGTAGCGTAAAATTTTGCATTGCCCCAAGTATCCCTAAGATTCTTGTATTTGTTAGAAATAAATTTGTGCTCTTTAACATTCCCACCACCAAAGTAAGCCCCCTTTGACCTTCCGCCACCATTGAAATGAAGCATGCCAACATTTGGAAACTTCTTATCATACGGCTGATTCTTTTTTTGCCAAATTTCAGTTACAGTCATGTCCCACCCAGGTGGCAAAACATTCACTTCATTGGGATAGCTAATGTTGACAGCTTGGAGGATGCCTTGATCATGAAAATCTAGTACTTTTCCATCAGCATCTGTATAGTTAGATCCTTTTGCAAGCGGCAGGATCTTGTTTATACGCTGAAGATTCATGACTACAAACCCTGCACACATATTCTTTCCCCAGTGGAAGAGAACATTTCGTTGTTGACGTTCTACAAGCTCCCACAGAGCCTCTAGATTGGCCATGATGACAACATCTGTGTCCAAGTACAGGATGTGCTTTGCTGATGTATTGGAGACATACCTCTCAAGAAACAGACGATAGTAAGTTCCCAATGTATGTATTTGATCCCATCCTAATCCTGAGTTATGCGCTTTGAATACATCGTAGATTTCATCCACCATTTGAGGAACATCAGGAGTCACATCATAGGCATGGATTTCAGTAGGATTACGGGTCAGCCACGTTGACAGCTCTGTGCGATTAAATATTCCCTTCAGACTAGCAAATGCGTCTTCGTCAGCTAGGATGTGTATTGAAATGTTTCGTTCCAGAGGAGCATTGAGGAGCACACTTTTCAATGCAACTTCAAATTCAGCTAGGAAACCTGGGTGATTGCCAGAAAGTCCAAAGGCAACTTGTACCGGGCTTAGTTGAGGATCACCAATATTATTGTTTACTGCCTTCCCAACATCATTTTGATGATTAGTAATGAATTGATGATTAATACTTCTAATCGATCGCAATTGAGCGGCTACGAATATTAGGATGGAAGCAATGATTATGTGCCTGATGTGGCGATAAATGAGGGAGGTGTAGTTGGGAAGAGGTCGACCCATTGGAGTAATGGTTCTACGTGGCCGTAGCAAGCAGCGCTGCGACAGGTCACTTCAGATTCCTGTGCGAGGGCAAGGGGCAACGATGTTGCATCTCGCAGCTATTGCAACTTAACCTGATTTTCAATCATCAATAAATAATGAGAGGAGCTAAGTCGTTCGTTCTGTCGTTCTGTCGGTCGGTCGGTCGTTCTGTCGTTCTGTCGTTCTGTCCGGGCCCTTTGGCGTGTCCTTTGGCCTTCACGGGCATTTTCGATCGACTCTTTCTTTGATTGGCTTGACTAATTTTTGCTGATGGAGGTGTCCACAAGCTCGCCCGGGGCGTTTCGAAAAAGCCCGCTTCGCGGTTTTTTCTCACGGGGTAAGAGAGGTAAATAAAAGTGTAGGCAACTAGAGTTTTGTACGTCTTTCTCCTCTATTTTGGTGCTTTAACCCGCGCAGCGGGCTAGCACGAGCGCCAGCGAGGCTAGTCTAAATAATGAGAGGAGCTAAGTCGTTCGGTCGGTCGGTCGGTCGGTCGTTCTGTCCGGGCCCTTTGGCGTGTCCTTTGGCCTTCACGGGCATTTTCGATCGACTCTTTCTTTGATTGGCTTGATTTGACCCCTTGCCCCCCCCCGTTTTTAAAATTTTCGATTGACTCTTTCTTTGATTGGCTTAGATTTGATTGTTCAGGGGGGGGGGGGGGGGGGTATTAAACCTCTTCATAGATAATCCCTCTCACATAAATCAATATTCTCCCAACCGTGTCTCAGTAATCACTACACAGCATTCGTAGAAGGCAATGTACAACCTTTATTACATAATTATTAAAGTGTTACATAACGTACTATTTGAATACTGCTATGTATATAAGTAGACACAATCAATATCGTAGTAGATAGCCGGTGCCTCCTCTCTTATTTAGAAAACCCGCGCAGCGGCTAGACGAGCGTCAGCGAGGCTAGTCATCCAAGAAGTACTTATTATTTGATGTGAAATGTGAAGCCTATCACGACGGCCGCAGCCCGCCCTCCAGATAGGCTTTCGGATATAAGGGGGAGCCGGGGGCGCCCCCTGAAATCGGGGTGGCTCGCAGGAGGCAAAATCGTCTAAATTGAGCTGCAAAAAGTCCTTTTTTGCCCGATTTCGGCTAGATTTAGACCGAAATCACGGGAGAATCCTCTAACTAGCCGTCCCCCCGGTTTCTTGGAGGGGGAAAAGGAGGGGAAACCCCCTGAAATCGGTTAGGGCCCCCTATACCAGCCTCCTCCGACTCTCTCCAGATCCACCCAAGGCAATTTCGCGGGCAAATCTCGCTAAATAGCCCTCTATCTACAGTATCTATCCTCTCTACTAGTTATTATTAATTGTGGTGATGGACAGGCAAGCGGTTGTCCGGACTCTATAGCTGTCTTAAATCAACAAACCTATGAGGTAGATTTTTTTGTGTACGTAGGAATCGTCCAAGAAGCGGTACCAAAGTGGCGCCAACGATCATCGAGCACATCGTCACCATGGGATTTCCGCCCGATCATCGTACTTTACTAGAGGCATGGTGTTATTATATAAAAGATGTAATGCTCGGGGTATTTATATGGATATATATGAATGTATGAAGTGACTTGATATGTACCGATTTTTACATTTGATGCAAAATAAAAGCCAATCAGTGCACATGGATGTTTATCCTCATCTCCTCCGTGATCAATGAACGATGGTGCTATAACAAATATTTCAGCACTATCGACACCAAACACTGTTAAAATAACGATTATACAGTTATGTTATGAATGTGTATATCTTTTTGTTGCATAATAATTCGTTTTGAGGCCCACAGATCCCTGTCATTCAACACAAACACTTGTGTTTGAACACCTATCTCCTACAAGAGAATACACTTTGTGCATTCCAACGATGTCAGCAGTGACCATATGCAGCTTTATCCGTCAACCATTACTTCATTGAAACCGGAGAATCATAACAAGTCACTGAAGATTCCACTCCGATCTATTCAGAGCAATGTAGCGCCATAACAACAGCCTTCTTCGGAGACAATATGTGCACTTATTCCACCCTGATTGAACTTCAAGTCACACAACTATGACCCTGTCTCTCCAATCAAATGCAATAGTTGCTGCGCCTTTGTTGTCGGATGGTGAGGTTGGATTGAACAACGAAACCATTGCAGTTTGTTCGAGGAATGGCCATGTGTTGGGCTATGGTGATACCAAGGCTGAGTTCGCCGATGGTAGTGTAGTCAGTGAAATCGGATCTCCTTAACAGCTCCATGGCACAAAGCGATCCTTCCATATTATTGAGAGCTCTCCTGTCGTGTTTAGTTGTCTCGTCATGATCAGAGGTCGGAATAGAGCAATGAAATGGGTGACATTTGTGTGTAATCGATGATGTGATGTGCAGCAGCAACATGGTGCCTGACGGAGTGCTATGGCCATATGAAGTCACTAACAATGGATCACACCGACACTCAATGTCTATATGTATAAGCGGCGGCGAGGGTTGATGGAGAGAGGCCGATTGTACCATTCATATTGAGTGGAATTGGACGATGATGCTACGATGATGGTAATTTGCGCTGCTATAGCGGCATTTTGATTTGCGTCTCTGCTCTTTAATAACTAAGTTGGGTAGGCTCGGCTTTGGATTCCTTGTGTTCTAAGCTATTCATGGACTACCATACCCAACCTACTGTGGATGTAATGGAGGAGGTGTGATTTTTTATGTTATGGCACTTTTATGGCGGAAATGGTGCCATGGCGTGGTGGATTGTCGCGGTGGTTGAACTTTTTGGTGGTGGCCAAAAACACATTTGGGGGCTCTTCTGACCTTCTCAAGTGCCGGATGGAGCTACATACTATTCCTACGTATATACGCTACCCCGTAGGGTCCGTGATTTAAGACAGCTATTGTATTGCTGTTGCAGGCTGTTGCTATCCACTAACGCCACACAACCACATTATGATCTCCTCTAAGATGATATATCTACTACTATTGCAGTCATATTGCCTGTCGCAAAAATGCACTGCTTTCAATTTTTATCACCACCACTCAGTACCATCAAGAGCCATCAAAATCACCACCCATCAAAATAAAAAATTCATATATCATCACTCCAAACCGCTACTCCTCTCAGAATCAAATGAAAACGACGAGAAACCTAATAAATACGTCACTGCTGCAGAAAAGGCACGTCGCAGTGAAGAGCAACGTCGCAAATTACGCCAAACAGAAGGATTTGCCACCCCGGGCGTTTCCTCCGTCATACCCGGTGCTCAGAATTTTCCACTCGATATTGCCAAAACGGAACGTGAATACATGATGTCACTGAGCAGTAGTGACGACGATGATGTGATTGATGAATACAATATTGATAAATTTGTGGCCATTTGGACCGAGGAAGGGCTAGGACATTTACGGATGCTACGATTTGAAGAGGCGGGCGCCTCCTTCGATAAAGTGTATAAAATCAAACCCGATGCGTATCTATGGCAAGATGGGATAGTCAAATATTACCTGGGGGATTATCATGGTGCAGCTGAATCATTGGCGAAGAATGCGAAACGCTATGAAGTACGATTTATGGAACCGGCGAGTGAGGAACGGATATGGAGAGATGCTGCAGAGTTAAAAGTGATTAGTTCGTTTAATGGGGGGAGGAAGGTGTCGAAAAAATTCATTGATGTTCCTGCGGCTATGCGAGTTGTTCTAGATGAAGACAGTGTTGTGGATGATAAAACGGCAGAGATGGAAAGTATAGCAAGTGAACGACGAAAGGTTATACGGATTGCACGTCAACTCTTTTCAAGTTCGTTGCGGAATGATTCGAAGGGAGTGGCGTTGGCTCGTGCTCAATTACAGGCGCGCTGTGGTGACTCGTTCCCCTCGTCATTAAAGTCGACATTGCCAACACTGTCAACTTCAAAGAAAGCAAAATCCTCATCCGCTTCTGTATCCAAAGATCACAAAATGCACAAACTTCACTCATTCTTTTATCTTGGATTGCATTATGATGCTCTGGGTCGATCCTATGAGAGTAAGCAGTGCATGAAGATGGCGTTGAAGACGTGCGCTCAGAGTATTGGTGGTAACAATCAAGACATTACGTTTTTACTGCCTGTCATCCACATGACTGTCAGAGATTGGTACGATGATGACGAATTTGATACTGAAGAGGACACAGACGGAATCGACCTAGATGATGAAAAGTTTATGGAACAGCTGCTTGTTGAAGGTGGGGTAGAGCTTGACTTAAATGATGGAGATGATAAGGTGTCTAGCAATGACAATGACGCTGCATCGATCAAATTGACGTCAAGTCTGCGAGAGAGTATAAAAGACTGGAAAATGGTCGATCTAAAGAATGAATTAAAGGCAAGAAAGCTAAAGGTGAGCGGGTCAAAGAAAGAGTTACAGGATAGGTTGGTTGATGATTTAAAGCGGGAGGCAGGTGCAAACTGAGATTGCAGTTAAGAGCAGGTTTGATGGCTTTGGTCTTTGGTAGCTTACCTTCTTGCGGTTTGAGTGCAGCAGATATCATCATCATTGGTTAAAAGATCTTTCTACAAATATTACGTTTACCTTTCTGTCCTCAGCTCAAGCCAAGCAATCAAATCAAATAATCTCAATTAGAGTTAGAGGCTCGTATTGAAGGTAGACTCTTTCGACTTTAAGTATTCAGAAGAAGGAGGGTGTGTGTTGTGGAGGTCCTGGGTCCGGGTCGGACTCCTATTATAGCACTTTACAATAAACCACCAAGGATAAGCAATACATGTATATGTGGAATCAGTGCAGGACTCTTTTGAACAAATCCTCTGTGACTCCTTCCTCTAGGCGAAGCACAGGATCCGAACTTCCTACCCAAAGGTGCAACTAGCCAATCTGTGAAGTTGTGAGCACTCAGTCAAAAGATGTTCTGTTGGGCCACACAGCGGTGATTATATGTGGTGGACACCCGTCTGTCCCTCTGCTTTCTCTCGAGAAGTCTCAATGCAGTCATCCGTTTCTTCCTCAGTTTGTACGATATTTGTTCTTTCTCCCTGAACCCGTCCAGAACTGCAGCTTAACTTGAGGTACATAAGTACGAGATACTTAGTGGGCTTGGGCCATGCGCTTTCAATTGCTTGGTTGCCGTGTCATGAGCCGCGGGAACCCATACTTAATGAGCCGGATGGTGGCAGATGCGGACAACCGAGACTCAATTATCGGGGCACGGTGTCGTAACGACACCCATAATTTCGGAATTTGAATCTACATTGTGAACGTACCAGAAATACGTCGGAACATGTAAATGATCGCTAAATGAGTAACCGTTCGCTGACGTGACGTAAAAAGTAAAAAATATCGGGATCGACGGCCGGCTCCGCCCTGGCTCCGCCCGCCATTTCCTTCACTCAAATAAGTAGCAAGTGACAAGTGAAAGTAGTAGTACAATAGTAAAAGTATCTAAGCGAGCTCTAGAGAGCAAGCATTCATTATCTTGGATTGCAATGACGAACAATAAAACGCTTACATCGTGCCTCGGCGACCTCGACATCACTGATGCCACAGTCTTTGATGCCTGTGACAACACAGACGATGAATTCAAACTGATCAAGAAGAACTGGAGGAAAAAAGTCCTTGCCGAACATCCGGTGTGTATCGTATAAATCTTAATTTTGCAGCTGCTGCGGATATCGTTCGCTCTGTCATAATTTTTCTCTTTCTTCCTCAATGAAAGAAGCGGCAATGATCTCGTATGCTATATACTGCTCTTCTAGTCTAACATTTTTGTTTCCTCTTTTGCAACTTTGGCCGCTACGCTCTTCAATATTATTGGGATGCGTCCCCGGTGAACACTACCACAGGACAAAGGAGGAGATCCAGAAAAATTCAGAACCACAAATGCGTCATTCGAAGTCCTCCGAGATCTCTACCAACAAGGCAAGGTAAAAGATGGGACGTACAGTTCGTACCTCACGAATCTGGAGGCAGCAGAAAGTGATGTTGACATTGATGAGTTATTCAACAAATATAGTAAAAATACCAACGTGCCATCGTGGGAATATTATGCTGAAGCGGCCGAGGAAGCAATTCCTGCGTACAAAGTTGAGACGGCAAGGAGTGGTCGATCCAAATGTACCGTGTGTAAGAAAAATAGTGGTAAGGCGGTTGTTGCCGATCGTGCCGCTTCTGAGATGAGTACTGCTATTGTGGCTAGTGTTGCGAGATCTAGTAGTAGGGCGAAGAAGAAGAGTTCATCCAGTGCCGTGGTGAAGCAAAATGACACGAGTGTTATTTCTGAAAATGAAATCCGTGTAGGAAGTTTGGATGAAGTTGCTGGCAGCTATGGAAGATGGCATCATTTGGAATGTTGGAGAGTACCGAAGAAGGTTCAAAACGGATTGACTAATCCGTCTGATGAGGAAGTGTCTTTGAGAGATTTGCTCTCAATGGTAAGTTGGTCTAATTGTGATATATACCATCTCTGTGTGTCTCAACCGGCTTACTCTAATGCGCCCACGTTGGTTAGAGCTCTACACAGTACTGACAGTATCGAGAGGTGTGGGTTAGAAGTGTGAACGTATTGTTGGTGCATCAGGTTCTACATACTTAATTTTGCTTCAAGTGAGCGAGATGGACGCTGGTGTATCCTCCCTGTTGTCCTCCTCGAGATGGAGTCGGACTCTACTGCGATTACAACTCCTGTCCGTGTTACAACATATGATATCTCTTTAAATTTGACAGTCGCCTAACTTCTTGCTGAGCATATACAACACTATACTGCCGACGATTCTCGGTTTAGTGCAGTTCCGGCACACCTGAAAAAGATCTGACGGCTTCGAGGAAGTCTTCATTGATTCAAGCGGCATCGTAAATTGGGATAGCAAATGTCTGCACAACCTTCCTACTCCATCGTCTTCCAACACGGTAGAGATTTGACTCAGGTCTTCTCGTACACTTATGTGGGGCTTTAGGTTATTTCTGTGCTACAGTAAACTACGTATCACTGGTATTGTAAACAAGAAAAGTATCTGTAGATGGCTGAGAAGTCTCTTGAGTCGACTGAGAGCGAGTTAAACCCACTGTGAATATGGTCTGTACCTTGTGACGACTGCGCAGTCGATACAACGACACAATCAAGCGACGAGTGGTATTGGATGGAGAGTTGTCCGAGCAGCATTGGGAGGACAACCAGCGGACATGCAAGAAGAAATGAGTCACCAAGCAAGTTGAACAAATCTTGGCGGGCAATTTGAGATTAACAAAGTTGCAAGCTCACTCTTTGTTTATCAACACGTGAGGTAACAATGACAACGCTCGTCGCTTGAATGGGAGATAGACTGTTGGATGCGTTAGTGGAGGGACCGATCAACACTCTTAACGCGCTTTCCATCACAGCCTTTTTATTTTTTGGTTTGACCGTCTTGGAGTCGACGTTCTTCACCACGGGCTGGTCTTTTTTCCCCTTCTCACCTTCACAACTCCTTGTGATGCGGAGGGTGGGTTGTTCGGTGCTTGGTTCTGAATGTTAGTGACAGTGTTGTCGCACACTCGCGTGTTGTTCCGGGGGGGTTTCCTGATGAGTAGGTCACCCCTTCACATACGCCACGCCGCTTCACGATGTTGGGCGTTGGCAGGGGATGCCTCCTCATGATATATATTTCCGGGGGGGTGTTTGCCGATGGTGGTGCGCAACATATAGCGCCCCATCGCCATCTATCCATCAATGGTGAATGCCATTGAAGAGGAATTCATTAAACACACTCATATCGATTGAGTTATACAACAAATACATGTTTCATAATTTTGGGAGAACAGATGCCGCTCTAGGGGGCATCGTCTTTGTCTGTGGGAGTTCTCCATCGAGCTGGAATGTAGTCATTGGCGGATAGTTCTCAGCCAAGCTATTATTGTGCAGCTTGTCACGGTCTAAAGCAGTTGCCCTACCAATCTGTCCTCCACGGAAGCAACAACCCGGTCACATAGTGAGAGGGTTGCCTACGCCTGCTTACCTATCTTCGGGGGAAGATGCTGCTGACGACCATATGCGTACTCCCAGTTACTTGATGCTTCTTTGATACAAGACGGACGGGTCCAATTGATCAGTCTTCTATCATGTGATTTCGAATGCAAGAGAATGAAAGGTCCAGTCTCTCTATGCCGCCCAAAAGCTAGTAGAGGGCCTCTTTCTCTCTTGTGTCTGGAGTAATGGTGAAGCGGGATGTGTGAAGGGGTGAGATTGGTAATTCCACTTTCTCCGAGGCTACCATACGGTTTGGATCTGTGTGGTGCACTCAAGGAGGCTTCGCGTCCTTTCCCTCCCAGGTTCCATACAGTTTGGAACCGTGTGGAACGCAACGATGTGGAGACACCTTCATGCTATGGGTTCGAGTTTAGTTGGAGTAGACTTCGCTTTCTCCGAAGCTACTACAATGTTGGACTTGTTTCACGTAGGTATATTATTGAGGAGACATCTTCATTCCAATGGACTCGAGAGTTAGAATAGACTTCCTTTCTGTACACACTACTCCTGTATAGTGACCGCCTGCTGATCGACTGTTGGCTAGCGGTGGCCATCTATTAGCACTGTGGGGCCATTATGTGCATGGTGTGAAGGCGGGTGTTGCGTATTCTCATTGCTACCTTTGGTTTGACAGTGAAGTATCATACTTCCAGTGGAAGTATCATACTTCCAGTGGAAGCAGCGTTGAAGCACAACTCTTTGCCCTTCCACCGATCGTGGTGATTCGGATGCACGCTATGATAAAGCAACGTTCCATGCACGGCGTGAGGGTTTCAAATATGTAGCGTTGTTCTCATAGCATGTATGTGCTAACGACACCTGGCCTCTCCTCAAGGAATGGGATTTAGGAAGGAGTGAAGTTGCTGAGGGGGTGATCACCTAGGTTTGTCTGGTGATGCAATAGAATAGATCCTCCTCCTCGTGATATCCTACAACATCCACCTTAATTCCAGTAAGTGTTGATGGAACGGTTGGGAGTTAGGATGCGCCCTTACGTTCCTCAAGGAAGAGACGGATGGGATTGCCGGGGGGGGGTGAGGAACCACCAACCTACGGTGTGTGGATACATAAGTGGGGTAGATAGAATCGTCTTCCCTGGCGCTGCCAATAGGAATCTCCGAAAAAAGGGGGTCGTGAAAAAGGAACATGAAGTTGATAGATATGGCCGTCAGAGCTCAGTTTAGTTGACGTCTATGTCATTGGAAAGTGGGCAACGTAATTGCATCGCATTGACCTACAGCATCACCGGGCTCAGAGACGTCTTTGGTAATCG
This sequence comes from Skeletonema tropicum, assembly GCA_037178625.1. Lineage (NCBI taxonomy): Eukaryota > Bacillariophyta > Thalassiosirophyceae > Thalassiosirales > Thalassiosiraceae > Skeletonema > Skeletonema tropicum. The sequence continues at coordinate 2,245,908 of CM074136.1, forward strand.
AACCATGGCGTTTTCCACAGTCATGAATAGTGGAATCGAGGCAGCCACTCTGGCACAGTTGATTTAGTTGCGGAGTAATCCGGATAATAGTGTCTACCACCCTTCATTATTATCACGGATGACACAGCAGCGCCGCTTCTATGGGGCGTGATAACTGCAAGTTGATCCCTGGGCATCTACATCTTCATAAAGCTGATTGGATCCTTCTAGCACGGCATGGTAACGAAGAGTCTCAAGTTCCCGGGGAACTCTCATAGAATTTCATCGCGATATTACGCCTCCTCCAGATATTGCGGCCGCAGGAGGGTCTGTACCCGGATGTGGGGTTGAGATAGGCAAAGTACCCTTCCTTCATGTTAAACTCTGGCGGCGCTAGAACTTTGAGCGGCAATTTCTATTGGTCAATGATTATGTACGAGAGTGGCTGAGGACGAAAAGAAATGAGGTGATGAATTAGCAGCCAGGATTGGATCCTGTGCTCTACCTAGAGAATCGCTCATGGTTGATAAGCAAGGAAAGGCTGAAGCGAGAGGTGGATATGGCTCCGCGATCGTGGAGAATACAACGCGCCCATTGGGTATCTATGGTACAATGGAAGTGTAATCAATCTCAGCGCAAGTGAACACTAACCATGTATCATCTCATTTATCTCTTTTTCTTGCAGACGAGGACGGGCTATGGAAGAATCTACCGCCCTGCCCTTGTCCTTGTGGGTGAGCATCCTGTGTACGATTGTATCGCGCTGCATCATGGAATTGCAACCTCCCCCCTCCTGAGAGGTTAAGGGTAAGGTTGGCCGCAGGCACAGGATGTTTTACTTAGGCAGATTTTGTGTGCCAACAAGAGCTAGATGGATGAGGTCGGATCAACCAAGTTTCTATGTTCAAACTCACGCCAGGGGTTCGGAACCCTGACTGGCGAAGCGACAGGTATACACAGCACTCATGTGCGTTGGACACCACGTTGCAGTACTCGCGGAGTCTCTAATTGCCGAGGGTGTAATGATTCGAAGCCTTCAAAGTCCGAATATTTGTTGTTCTTTCGATGCGGATCTAGTAGCAGAAGACAAGATTCCTGGTACAGGTTTATGGGATCAGAGAGCATTTACGTGCTGATCCCGTACGTCACTGAAAAGTGGCCGACCGCTAATCGCCGTCACCCGTGCAATACAGAGAGGAAATCGCATGCGAAAGATCTGTTAAGATGAACGTGAAACGAATGGATAGAGAAGAGCGGGTCTACATCCCCAATCGGTAATTATAGAGATCTAAGCATTAAGTTATGCAGTTAAAACTCGCTTGGCAGAAGACCAGTGAGCTTCGTGAGAACGTGCACTTGTCACAAACGAAAGACCGAGTTAAACCCACTGTGAATATGGTCTGTACCTTGTGACGACTGCGCAGTCGATACAACGACACAATCAAGCGACGAGTGGTATTGGATGGAGAGTTGTCCGAGCAGCATTGGGAGGACAACCAGCGGACATGCAAGAAGAAATGAGTCACCAAGCAAGTTGAACAAATCTTGGCGGGCAATTTGAGATTAACAAAGTTGCAAGCTCACTCTTTGTTTATCAACACGTGAGGTAACAATGACAACGCTCGTCGCTTGAATGGGAGATAGACTGTTGGATGCGTTAGTGGAGGGACCGATCAACACTCTTAACGCGCTTTCCATCACAGCCTTTTAATTTTCCCACCCACCCGGCCCTGGGTTATTTCGGTCATTGCTTCCTTCGTCTGGGGGGGTAATGATTCGAAGCCTTCAAAGTCCGAATATTTGTTGTTCTTTCGATGCGGATCTAGTAGCAGAAGACAAGATTCCTGGTACAGGTTTATGGGATCAGAGAGCGTTTACGTGCTGATCCCGTACGTCACTGAAAAGTGGCCGACCGCTAATCGCCGTCACCCGTGCAATACAGAGAGGAAATCGCATGCGAAAGATCTGTTAAGATGAACGTGAAACGAATGGATAGAGAAGAGCGGGTCTACATCCCCAATCGGTAATTATAGAGATCTAAGCATTAAGTTATGCAGTTAAAACTCGCTTGGCAGAAGACCAGTTAGCTTCGTGAGAACGTGCACTTGTCACAAACGAAAGACCTACTTCTTTGTGAAGTAGATCTGCCACGTGTACTGTGTAATAAATATATATGAAATTTGGTCATCATTGAGTGATGATGTGGTGGTCGGGCCATTGTTGCTCTCATAGAGTGCTTGAATGGCAGCTCTAGTCCTGCTGAGCCGTTTGCCTTGCAAACCTTTCCCCCGAAAATTTTTTCAATCGGAACGCGAACGCGTTCCGTCGGAACGCGCACGGAACGGCGAAGCCGTTCTCACCGTGTTTTGAACAAACTTTTTACGTCCGTCCTTCTCCTCCATCCCTCCTTTTCCTCCTTCCCTCTTCCCTCCCTTCATCACATCAAAAAAAAATAATATCAACCATGTCGAAGAAGATCAACCATGTCGAAGAAGCCGGCACTATCATCATTTCTGAGACATATAAATGATGATAGATCAACACATTATTCTTCAATTATTCTTCGACAAAATGGGCAACTTACAATCTAACCTCCGGCCCCAACGCCACCCCTTAGTATTATACTCCGCCCTCTCGGCGCAGTACTTAGACAGTGACGCCGGCGGAGCGAACTTGAACACAAACACTGAGACAGAGCCTCAACAGCCTCAAACACTGCGTAAAGTTGATAATCCCTACAATAAGAAGCCGGCGTCTCAGCTAATCCTGATCCGGCGCCTGCGAAATCATTCGATGGCCGCGCAAGTAGCACCAAAAAAGGCCATGATGGAGCAATTTTAAGAATTGGGATGCGTTTGCTTCACAAAATAATTATCCATCATTTAATGCGCTCACTCAAAAAGACGTTTGCGGCAATGTTTATGTGAATGGTTCGATGGCAAATACTCAAAATCCTCATATTCGCATATTGATGGAAGAATTTGCTAAGTTCCTTGTTGATTACAAAAAAGCCGCAGGCGATAATGAGGAAGATGATGATGTAGATGCAAATGAATTAGATATCTTATTCGACAGCACCGGACGCGAGGAATGCAATGGCCTCGCACCAGGAACTATCATGGGGAATTTTACTCGCCTTAAAAGCTGCTTATTCTCTAAGTTTAAGCCGTTGGGATTTCAGAATGACATTCAGATTGGTACTCCCGTCTTTATCTTAATCTGAAGAATTGGGTCGTCAGAGAGTGTCTCGCTCGCGGTGGTACCATTTCTAAGACGACTGTCGGGGTAGGCAAGAAGGCCTTGTCAAATATGTGTGACTTCTTTTTTAATCAGAATGATGCCTCCGGTTACGAGAAGAGGTGTGTACTTGCTGTGGTATTTGCAGCTGTCGGTCGAGGAGGTGAGATTGCTTTCACCTAGTGGGAAGGGGTGCAGTGGAATGTGGATCAGGAGCATTTGATGATGGATTGGGGGGAAGCGAAGAAAGGTGTCCAATACTTAATGACATTTCATTTAGATGCTACGAATTGGCGCATTGATGTTCTTCATGCTATTGCCTGCTACGTACTTTGTGGTCAAATCGGGGGAAAAGTGCGAGCTACACCTCAAGAGTCGGGGGTGAACTGGATGTTTCCTAGCTATGTCGACTTGGCTGATGGAGGAGCAGCTAGCAAGATTTCACGTGTTGTGGACAACAGACGAAGCGAAGAAGCAAAAGTGGAACTCTAGCCATGGTTTGCGTGTCGGAGCGTCTGATGAAATGGTATACAATCACATGCTGAGTGTGTTTGCAGCGATTGCAAGAGGGGGGTGGATTGCAAAGCAGACAGCTTATAATTTAAGTACTTGACGGCTAGTCTTATGGTTGATCAAGCTGGAAAGGCTCGCTCTGGCAAACTGGCACCATCCAAAGATGCTTATCAGACTGCAGAGAATGAAGCGTAAGAAATAATATCAGCAGCTAACTTTATTGTATGGTTCTTTACGTTTTGTTTATCATAATACACTTCCTGACTCACGCCCGGGAGGTTGCTTCATGTATCTCTTGGTGCTCCAAGATCCAAGATGCCTCGGCCTGCATGCACACATAATAATATGTCACAATCCATGATGTGCCACGGCTTGCATCGTCATTATATCTGTCATTTCAATGTCACAAAAAGTGCCGTTCCGATGGGGAGTCCCTATTACACTGAGCGTTCCGATGGTTCCGGAGTCCTCAGAGAATTTGGAACGCTGCCTTTTATCATCATTATCGGGAATATGGAATTTAGGAATTATGGGAATATGGTTTTACGTTATTTTGATTCATCACGGACGAGAAGCCATCTGCCTCGGGAGAAGGACATCTGCTTGCTTTTGGCGGGATAAGATTTTTTATCTCACCACGAGTTGAAGGTCGACCATGACAAGTCGACATCTCACAGTCGAAGAAATAGAAATAAACAATAAACACCGTGTAGTAAGTAGACGCCGATGGCGGATCTTTCTCTCAGTAATACTTCGGGAATCGAGTAGGAATAGCCGTGCCTTAGTGCACCAGTTTCCGGCTAATTTGGGCTTTAGGAATCTTATCCCCAGCAACGTTGTCTCTCCCAACCTACGACACCAGATCGGGTGAAACCTCTCGCCTCCGGCCACGTTCACTTCTTCAGGATCGTCCATTGTCCGCGGAGCCTTGCAGCTTGTATGGCATTCGACAGATTATTGCTTACTTTAGACAGTACATTGGCGCCTCTTTCACAACATACACGGCTATCCTATTTCCCCTGGTTCGAGTCAGCCATTTTGTCAACTATTCCGAGTCGAATACCTTAGCCACAGTATATCGCACGTCAAGGACTCAAGCCGTCTCATGGTCTATCATCGACAATTCGATGATTCCATCATCGCAGTATCAGATATGGACAAACAGAAATGGTTGCATCGATTCATGCGAGTCTAGAAACTCTTCTTGTTGCGACCGATCCTCACATGATGTGAGTGAGTCTAGCGTAAGTATATCACTTCGCACGAAAGGCCTTTCGCCTTTTATCCACACGTGTCACAGAAGAGTTGGTGCCTCATCACCTAGCGATAGCAGTCAGCCTACATTATAGAGAAGCTCTGTTCTATGCCCTCGAGGAGAAGTCGATCGATGCAACAATACATCATGTCTTATTACCGCAACTGGCATAATGATAGTTCAATCAAGTTTCCATGTGTTGCAGATGCATGACAGAGTTACAGGGCGCTCAAGACTTCCAGTTGTGTCTTCCCCAGGACACTTGAGTACGGCAATGCGCAATGAAACACAAAGCTAATCTCGGTGGTGAAGATCTCTAGACGATGCAGAATGATCCGTAGGATCAGATCGTTACAGATATCTTCAGGAGTACAAAGAGATATAGTGATTTACAACCACAAACTCAGCCATAAAGAACAGTTTTACTCTCTCTTCATGCAGGCGACTCGTCCAGCAAGCAGACAGTCTAGCGAGGATGTTCGAGACGAGGATGTTCAGATCCTACAGCGAAACAGATGTGGCCATCTGAATGCCATCCACTTAAAGGACATGTGTGGCTTGTCCTGTACCATAAAGAACAGATTTGCTTTGGCAATCCAGTCGACTCGTCCAACCAGCAGAGAGTCTAGCGAGGATGTTCGGGTCCTACAGCATACCAGATGTGGCCATCTGAATGCCATCCACTTAAAGGACATGTGTGGCTTGTCCTGAAGAAGCTAGGTGGCACAGGTGTAACAACACCTTCACGTTCTTACGCGCAACGGCATAATGATATGTTTCAATCAAGTTCCCATGTGTTGCAGCTGCGTGACCTATCAGTGACTTATTAAGCTCCCATGTGTATCCCCAGCACACTTGAAGAACAATATCTTCTTCCCTAATGAATATCAAGAGATCATTGCATGAGTGGGCTCGAGGCCGGCATGTCAGGCAGTCAATTGTTTTTCCGGGAATACCAGAGTTTGCTATCATGTAAGCCGCCGCCCCTATAGTCGGAACGACATGGGTCTGCATAAACTAACAAGATACAGTGTGCGGCTCCTAATGGTGCCACTGCACTACCTGCGTAGCGGAACTCATGGTAAGGGTGATAATTACTAGGTAATTATGGTAGGTGATCATTCCAAGGCAAGGATCGTGGCTCCGATGGAAGTCGGAGTTGGCGGCTGACTGGACGTCTGTCCACCCCACACGGTATCGAAACACGCGAACCGGCCAAAATGTCCGTGGGAGGGGTGACGGGAGGTAAAAGTTGTGGATTTTATGCCGTTGATGGCGACGTTAATTTCTTAATTTTCGGTGAATCAACTGACTATTACCGTCGGAGTCACTTAGATTAAGATGTATAGAATCGAATAAGCCAAGTATAATAGGTGTATTTATTAGATGTGCACAACTGTGGCCATAGGAGTGGAGGACATCATGGTGAGGGTGTAAAAGATGATATTATTATTTGGAGGGTGGATTTTGCGTGGTACCGGTTAGCGACGGCCTCTGTACGAAGGAATCGAATTCCCTAGCTACGGCCAAAACAGCGATTTTACAGTAGGAATAATACTCAAAAACACTTGTGTTCTACCTTAATAGGGGGTGGCCTCAACCTGTCCGCGAAACTGTTACATATGTACCAACCAGATCGCTCACGCCGGACGTAGGAATTGAATTCCTACGTAAAATCTAGTATGTCTGTGTTACGTAACAAATCCACGGACACACTGGCTCTCACATCATGGGAATAGGTCGGCAAGAGTTTCGAAGACAGTAGAATTTAGTGTTTTCACATAAATCAATGTACTTTCTTTACTCTCTAGAGTTTGCGGCCAGCTTCCGCTCATACCCGAACTAACTTTCCAACAGAAAGAATCATCTTGTCCTCAACATTTTTCACGATGTCTTGCTTGTTGAAAGTGTCGCCATACATTTCAACATCTGAATACTCGTTCACATACTCATTCACTTCCAACATTCTTGCCAATACTTTGTATGATTTTGCTTCGTTCCGAAACTCTTTCGTTGACTCCTTTTGATTTTTGGGGACAAAATAACTGAAGAGTTGGGTGATAAAGTAATCTTTTAGGAGATAGATGGAAATTTGTTGCGGATTTGGGGTACCCGACCAGGAGATGGTCCGTGAAACTGTTACATATGTAACTGCTCGAGTTGATCCGCCGGACACTATAGCTTTGCGGACAGTTACATATGTAATTTGAAATTTGAAACGCCGGACATTTTGCGTTACATAGAGGAATTAGTATGGTTCTACTTACGAGGCCACCCCTCCTACCTAATGGTGACTACAATATATCGTATGCACGCAATTTTGGTGTGGGGTGTGTGGGTTTTCGGTAGGGTTCTGGGTGGGTTGACGAACCTCAGGCTTTTGTCCCCCTTTTTGAAGCAGTCTGTCCTTCCCCGTCAAAGGTTCTCTTTTGTCCCCCAATTCTCATGAAACAGCAGAGATGATGCTTGAGTTGGTAGAGCTTCTTTCACAGTTCCTCTTTCAGACTAACTAATAAGACCGTACCAGCTCGGTTTGATTGTAGCTCGCTGGTCCGTTAGGTTAGCCCACCCGGAGATGAGTATCGGCTCTAATAACTTGCTTGCTAAAAACGTATATAGCGAATGCAAACCTGAAGGGCAAAAAATCTGAAATGAAATGGTTTTATCCCTTTGAGATTTTCACTACTTATGTGGTGGCATTATGAAGATGATGGATATTCACGGTGTGGATGTACTCCTCAACTACTGAAACGAAAAAACTTTAGGTTGTTACCGCAGATTTGACAAAAGTGACACAGACCGCAGGTAGGCCAAATAAACACAAATTGTTCAATGAGATCAGAACTAGAGAACAGACCAGCTCCTCCAGGTTTACTATCGGCATTTATAGTATCTTAACTTTGCTGGATTAGGTCTGCTTAATAAGTACGTAGCCCAAGCTAGAAGGAGAGGAGAGAAATCAGACGGGGCTGCCAGCCCAGCTAGATCAGACGGGGCTGCCAGCCAGCTAGTCTCTTGCGCAAATTATCAGACGGGGCTGTAAGATTGGATGCAATTGGGTCTTGCGTTGCTAGGGTATCGTGAATGCAGGGGAAAGCAAGCTTAATCGTAATACATAGACAATGCCTTTGATAATGATTGTGTGCTTATTATTTTTTAGAGCTTGTTGCCCGATGAATGCATCTGCGCAATGTCGACGTGGCTGTCGTGGCTACTGTGACAGTGACGCATTTGACGCATTCATTCTACGGCATTGAATGCTGTCGAGAGGTTTCCATAGAAGACGTCGTGACTCTTGTGAGTCCCTCTAATCTCACAGGTGGGGCTGGCAGCCCAGTACCTTAGTCTCTGCCATGCAAAACATTTAAGTTGAAATAGAGACTAAGTACACCCTACATATGATCTTCAGACACCTGTCTGAGTCACTTGGGAGGACTCAGCTGTCACAGGACATGACTCTCTTCTGGTATCCCAATACCGTTATGACAGTCATTCTTCCTGTTCACACGTGTCAAGTAGCAACCACGGTGAGAACCCGTGATTGATCCTCTCACACAAGATGACGTCGCACGTTGGTGCTCCTTCATCACCTTTGGGAATAGCCCACTTCTTTAGCTCTTAAGCTTAGTCACCATGATATCCGTGTTCCTAGTGGTCTCTTCTGGCTCTAGTTGCACAATCAATACCGGTCCTATTTGCTTGTGACATTATTTATAAATATTTCCATCCAGTTTACTGGGTGCAAAGCAAAAGAATCCTTCATCGGTCGGGAAAGATCGACCTTTGAGAAGAAAAAAATTAATATTATTCAGCGCATATCCACATTGGTGGGTTTGTGAACCGTGAGCTAGTACAACAAAATCGATTGGCTTCTAGAAGATCCATTTCGTCAACACATGGATGTGCGATGAACGCTCGGCGTTTCGTGCTACCATGGAGATGTGACGGCGTGCGATAGAAGTGTGTTTCGACGTTGACAGAAGTGCATCGGAGGTGAGAAAAGAATTTCGATTCTCCTCATGTAGAGGAAGTGCCCATGGCGAGAATGCACCGTGGCACAGCTCATCACAATAAGGAATTTCATTCCAATAAAAAGACTACGGTCATCTAAATCCAAAGGACATCAGCTGTTGAGCGATGGACTACGATTAGAATTAAGTGTGGGGGGAGAAGTGTTCTCTCATCCAACCCTCACATATCGAGAGTCATCTGCTGTTAGGCGAGATGATACCCTCACAACAACAGAGTTTGCGGATATAGTTAGCAGACTTAGAAGTATTTATTCCTTATAAGACGCTGGTCGCAATTGGAAAAATACGCACTCTCTTGTCTACCTCTGAGAAGGTGTGGAGAGTTTTGATCTTTACAGCATGATAGTGCATGTAGCTGGAGCTATTGAGAGCATGTTTGTCGACGCATTCTGTACAGATTGTGATTGTCGCAGCCGCTTAGCCTTGATGGATTGTTGGTTATTACACAGTGTTGCCGAGGTAGTCTACGCCTTGCTCAAGCGAGTACCTCAGGATGACGAGACGATTATACCCCACTGGGCGAAGTCGAACGTGCAATTGAACCACCTACCCTAATTAATAAAAATTACATTGCTGTGAAAGCAAATCGTGTTTATTTGTCCCTTTATTTGTCCCTGTTGATTCAACATGTGCAGCGACGTCCTGGTTAAAGAAAGATCAAGTCTATTCAGTTGCGCACAGCGTGCTGTTCAAAGAAAGGTCATGTCTATTCAGTTACGCACAGCGTACTGTTCAAGTCATTTCTATCCAGCGACGAACTATTTAGCGTAAATTCATCCTTATTCACTGGTGCATCTAGGATGACCAGCCTCTTGCTTGCATTGTGGGAGGAGGAGGAATGAGAGAAACAATTCAAGAGCAATCTGAACTGGAATTACCAAACCAAAATGGTCTGTGCCGCTGTGGCAGCCATGGATTGTCCATGTTCTCTAAATGTGGTTGGCCAACGTGGCAATCATGCCTAACATATTTCAGAAGACAAGGTCATGGGGGAGTAACGATTGTCTACTCTGCTTCTCCTAGATATCGGATTATATCCTTTGGTGTGCCGTTTCTTCCACCAAAGAGATCTTCCAAAATACTAATGAGCAATTCAGATGTTAGTCTGAAGGGAAGGGGACTTCCTTGGTACTTTGTGTCCATGGCAAGTGTCCCGAGTCCCGAATCTCGTGCCTTGATTCTCTGTCTTGTTTACACGCGACAGTCGAAAGGAATCTCTTGCGCAAGCTCAAATTCAAACATTATCCGGAGTGGTGGGTCTCGTAAGAGAGACTACTCTATCGATACTAATACGGTGGTCATGCCTAGAAAAGGAAGACTACTTTCACAACGCAATCTCGCGTCGGCGAATATGATTGTGGTTGGAACCATGCTGCTGCAGATTACCTACGGTGTTCAAAAGGAACCTGCACACACCTCGATGCATCCGACTTAACTATCCTTGCTGGATGTACTTCTCACGTGAAGGAGAGGACGTTCAAGGATTGCTCGAGCAAGTGGAAAAGCACATGCGGAAATCAAGGCAGGGTCGCAAACAGGCGCATACCAGCACAACGAGATGATAACTACAAGACATCGTCCTTCTAAACCGCTGTTGTTGAAGACAACTAGTGGAGGACTTGCGAGAAAGCTGGCTGCTTGCTCAATGCTCGTCCTACAGTCCGAGAGTGGCTGAGATCCGTAGCCGACTGCTCACCGTGTTTCGGGAGGTTCACCTTCTTCCAATGCACGTGAGACATTCATCGGCTGATGGTAAATTTCGTTCATAGTTCGGTGACCTGATTATTGGATACTCAGATGGGACAGAGCTCGCCAAGCCTGCGTCATGGAGGGTTCAGTACAGAGCAGGCCATCGAGGGAGCTACACTTGCACCCGGACATCTTCTACTGAAATGTTGTAATACATGATGAGAAAGTGTTTAACTCTATCGGAACGACCTGTTGTTTGGTGTACACAACGCAGGTAATAATGATCAAATAAGAGAGAAGCGTGCTCAAGGCAGTTCTCGAGGCTTCCAAGTAAATGCTGCAAAAGACACTTACCATGCCCAGGAAATGACTAACACTTGGATACACCATCTGGAAATTGTTCTTTCGATGATGGTGGTTGCCATCTTAGTTCTTGTGTGTTGTACCAAGACTACCAATAGATCTGCTCCGCTGCTTTTAGTGGCAAATGTGGGGCCTCCTCGAAATTCGGTCAATATGGTACGGGGAGGAGGGATGCTGACCAAACAAGGAAGCGTTCCCATGATCAATCGCCAGCGACTAGATGCATGTCTAAGGCGTTTCCAAATTCAGAGTTGATCGGCATTTTGGCTGAGCTTACTTCATTCAAGCGCAAGGCTTGGGGGAGTATCGATTCTTGAAGACACTCATCGACTGGCATCTGTCGTGGTGCACAACAGGAGATGAAGTGATGAAGCTTGAACTTCGAAAAGAAGTTCAAGGGCGCGTGTCGGAGTGCGGGTGAGTAATGTGCTATCACCTCCTCTCGGCATTTGTGCCTGGAGTTCTTCCGGTCTAAAGACAGGGCGAGGGCCGCCATACCCTCCGGGAGACAATCTCTACTCATATTTATCAAATCAACCTCAAACTAATTGCAAGGGGAAGATATTACGACTGCGACGGGGCTAGTGCTAGCGAGGCTGCGCTGCCTCAGTTGAGATCCTCAGTGGTCGAGGGTGTGATGCTTCAGCGTAAAGGAAAGTAGTACATACATTACCAGCGTTTGACAGCGTCATCCTTCACGACACATGCCACACCTACAAAGGAAGAGGTACCGACAGCAGCTCATTGGAGTGCGCTGTTATAATGCAGACTTGGGAAGACAGCAGCTCTTTGAGTGGCTGATCTAAAGATGACGAAGACAAATGGTAAGCTCTTGTGACTGCGCATAGTCACACACGACATGGAAGTAGAAGATAGTGTTCTGATGTAAACGTTGATGAAGCAAAGCTAGTTACGTATGTTCCTGGACCTGCCGCAACATTCTAATGGGATCGAGAAATATTCTAATGATCTTCGACAGAGATGATGTATGCAGAGCCTATGCAACGATGCAAAAGGAGATACCTCTGTGGTGATTCCGGCAGCTCTTCAATCCAAGATCCAAGACCTTGCTTAGGGGATCTGGTATATCACGACCGTTTTGTGCCTTAGGCCGATGGATCGTAAGAACGCACTTTACGTCAACGAGGTTCTGACAGGTACTGATGCAAGTACGCTTATTTTATCAGGAAGTTATGCAGTTGTGCATACAGTTGTTGTTGCCCTATCGTCTGATCTGACATTAGATTCGATTTAGGTAGAGGTGCCAAAGAAGGCTGAGGAGGGAGCTCAGGATGCGCTTACCCCTTTGCAACATTCAAATTGCCATTATTATGTGTGAAACTATGATCGACCTTCCACGGCTCGTTCAAAGTGGTTGACTTTCCCACTACCAAAGATTCGAACGGGATGTTGGTGAATCCGCGAGATAGAGTGACTCCTCTTCTCACACTTCAAGTGATCTCAAGTTGAGAATTATCTGTCATAAGACCATCAAACAGAGTCGGGATAATCTAAGCGAACATTCAGGCGGATACACGGATCGGAGCGAGATCGGTGGACTTGTGAGGAGGATCGTAGAGTACCAGGAAACGAAGGCAGTGTTGAGACGTCTAATTCTATCTTAAGCCGGACACGAAGCACTGAAGCTCTGCTGTTGTGCGTCCTACTCGACTATCGAAGTATTGATGTAGTACAGTGTGCCTTGAGGCAGCGGATGTATTCCAACGTAGTTATTACTATTTCATTATTCTTATTATTGATTGTGTTGTGAGCGCCATAAAGCAAGTTGGCTTTAGTATCTTGTGTAAAGATATGGCGGGAAAATAAGTTCTGCTGAACCGACGATCGCAGAAGATTCGACGTTCAACTTGCGGTAGATAAATGGGACGATTCCCATTAATCGGGATATGAGTATCTTCAATATCCATAAGTAGTGTACCATTGATGACATACTGGTACGATTGCGGTTGCGCTCATCTGCTTTCTTACATAAGTTGACACTCCCCAGCCAAACGTATATCGTATTCCAGACTTCCCACTTCAACAAGTAATCGCTAATCTCAAAGAACATCTGAGCAGTAAACTTATTATTGTGTGAAGTTGTTTCCATAATGGTTGGTATTTCCAGTAGCTCTTGATAATCATTGATCTGACCTGTAGGTGTATGGTCTTGATAATCCTTGATCTGTCCTGTAGGTGTAGGGTATTGGATGAGTTCTTCCTCCTTTGGACTAGGTAGACGTAGATCGGCCATAGAAAATGTGGACGATAAAGCATTGTGGTTGTTCTCGAAGGGCCTATTGCCGTTTGTGACTTGTGAGAAGGGCCTATTGCCGTTTGTGACTTGAACTTCAAGGTATATATGGTCATCCGCGACTTGGTAATGAAGTTGATCATATTCATCAAAAATGCGAACACTTGAAGAGAACCCTCTCTCGGGACTTCTAACAAAGAACCTGAAGCCACACACAAAAATATCGACAAAGAATCCACCATAGAGCCGATTGCATCGGGTGATAATTCTGCTTCCGACGATGATTTCGTGGTAATATGTGCGTGATGCATCCATAAGTTCTTGAATAGCTGCACGTTTGCTGCGCTCCCCATGATTGAGACCGAGACGATGACGTTCGTAACTCACGAGATCAGGATGAAGAACCGAATTGACTTGATTCCGAATAACGTAGATATTGCGCTTCCTATCAACAATCCTCGATGCAAAACGTGCAATCATCATGTGACGAGAGTCACTGTCGATACTTACCAAAATAGCACCATACTCAACCATCAAAATATTACCATATCCAAATTGAGCCGAGAAGATAGCAGAGTTTCCATCACTGATCTGCGACCGAATAATATTTTCTCTCACGGCAGTACCGAGTAAAGCAAGCATGTTGTAAGATTTGCAAAAGGAAGTATCTTCCGTCGGACGAATGATATGATGAAGTCGAGTAGATGATGATGTCTCCCCATATTCCTCAGCAGTAACCATGACAGAATGATGTCGATCCAAGAAAACGTTGTTGATGATGACGTTCCGAAGCAAGACGTGATACTGTCGATGACCTCGAGTAATCTCCGCAAACGAAAAGCGATGCAACCTGCAAGCGACGACGATATAGATCCTATCAGCAAGGTCTCGAGAATCATGTGAATAGAACTGAGCAGCGAAGTCTTGTAAGGACTTAAGAACAAGTGCATTGCATTCCGCATCGACTAGTTGTGCTCGATGGTGGTAAAATTCAATCTTCGCAGCAGGAGAACAAACAACAACTTGGCTTCCAACGGCAGAATCTTCTTGGATGTCCATCAACTTATAGAGTAGAACTTGCTCCCCATTCTTCGTCTTGTAGAACTGAATTCCATTCGACTCGTAGTACCAAATCAACTCTGAAATAATAAAGTCTCTCATCTTCGCAGGATAGTGGTAACGTCGTATCATCACAGATAGATATTCAATTGAAGGAATTTGCTCCCCATTCATCTCGCAGGACAAAAGAAACTCTAAATTAATAAAGTATTGCATCTTCACAGGACAGTACTCTCCAATCATCATCTTGTGATATCGCAGTAGCTCTAAAGCTGTAGAGACATAAGATATCATGCCACGAACAAATGCATAGCCTTGAATGTGCGAAGGATCATATCGTACAAGTAATTCAAGTACAGACCGAGCGATGGTAATAAACAAGATCTTGTTGGATGTGTGATCGGAGTTGTGACAACTGTGAGCAAATATCATGCAACGATCAATCTTCTGGTACTTGTGAGTGATAATAACACCACTGGATTCGTCTTGAAAGACATCGATACTTGTAGTAGATGTCAAGAGTGTCTCCGTTCTCCCGAGTAATGCATACGTCGATTGCAAAACATCTCCCCACGCAACATGAATCTTGGTCACAAGTTGATTATAGTATCGAACATGTTGTGTCCATTGCGAAAGATCGTGCAACCAGATAAAGTCGACACTAAAGATTACCATTACTCCCCATAGTCTCAAGAGATAATGTGTAAGTATGAGTCCCTCACAACTGAAAAACATCACTCCTCTATTCACAACTAGGAAGTCATGAGTACCATCGAGTAGATGATCTGCGATGTGACGATGCTCACCAAAGATAACAACATCGATATGCTGTCGCTTGATAGAACTTGTGCCCAGGAACTGAATATCGAGTTTCCAGAATAGGGTCATCAAAAGGGGGCTGAGGTCATGTTGTCGAAGACAAACTATAACACCGATAGGACGTGTATCCATAGATGGATATAGGTTGGTATTAACACCAGAAGGAGTTACCAAAGTACTGAATTCAGAAGGATCCATGATGCGAAGAATAATAACTGCGATCAATTTGTCTCCACCCAATGTAGAAGTGTCGAGAATATAATGTCGGGTTCCTAAGCAGACAACTAGACGAAGCACCGATCGAATCGAGAGAGATGCCGGGTTAAGTGCGGGCAAAGGCCTGTACACGGTGACAATCCACCATTTATCCTCTTGACTTCCTAATAAGGAGAGACCCATTACTAACGAAGGACGGTCCACCACATGGTAGATATCCACTTCTTCAGAAGACACGTAAATCCATAAACGTGTAGATATGATCCCTTCAGTAGAAAACAGGACTTGATGTAAATCCAAAAACTCGGATAACGGTCTCCGCCACCTTCCTCTGCGAAATACATCAGATTCCATATTAGCATCTCGACTACCATCACTGGTCTCTAAAGAAGCGTCTACAAAACCCTCATCGGCAGTAACATCGCCACGTGAAGAAGAAAGTTGATCCTCCTGCATGATGATATCGGCGTCAGATAAAGATGTTATGCTGTATTGAGCAGCTATCACGGGTGTCCACTTGGTATGAAAGGAAGGCCTATTAAGCTAGGTGTTTGCCTGGCAAAACGGAGTCCACTTAAATCAGGGAGAGTTGGATTTTCTCATAAGACTCAACGACTAAGGCTTGACAGATAATTCTTCGGTGTATCTGAAGCTATTGTTAAAGCACGAGACTGTTAATCTCTCAAGTTGAGAATTATCTGTCATAAGACCATCAAACAGAGTCGGGATAATCTAAGCGAACATTCAGGCGGATACACGGATCGGAGCGAGATCGGTGGACTTGTGAGGAGGATCGTAGAGTACCAGGAAACGAAGGCAGTGTTGAGACGTCTAATTCTATCTTAAGCCGGACACGAAGCACTGAAGCTCTGCTGTTGTGCGTCCTACTCGACTATCGAAGTATTGATGTAGTACAGTGTGCCTTGAGGCAGCGGATGTATTCCAACGTAGTTATTACTATTTCATTATTCTTATTATTGATTGTGTTGTGAGCGCCATAAAGCAAGTTGGCTTTAGTATCTTGTGTAAAGATATGGCGGGAAAATAAGTTCTGCTGAACCGACGATCGCAGAAGATTCGACGTTCAACTTGCGGTAGATAAATGGGACGATTCCCATTAATCGGGATATGAGTATCTTCAATATCCATAAGTAGTGTACCATTGATGACATACTGGTACGATTGCGGTTGCGCTCATCTGCTTTCTTACATAAGTTGACAAGTGAAGTTCAAGCGGACTCTCTACCTGTTCTTCAAGACTCTTGATTAAATCGTTTTAGGCAGAAGTGATGAATGCACATGAAGCCAGTGATACTCTTCCAACACGTAAGTCACGATATTCAAGAATACAGAGATGATACAACCTCTCTGGACGGAGTGCAATATGTACTTGTTACAATTACAATGCACCCACCGCAGTACTACTGCCGCAAAAACAGAGTCACTTGTGAACCTGTTGATGCAGCCCGATCGTCAAATCGGAATGCAGCCGGAAGACAATCTGGTCTCTTCGTACCACACCGTTTAACGCAGCCTTGCGAAGCCAGTAAAGCGTTGTCCAAGATAGACACTTGTTATACTCTGGTCGCCAGGATGGCCGCTGCCAAAAGAAATTGGTGGATAGTTCCAAACGCTTGAAAGAACTTCGAAGCGTCGCGATCCCAAATACTGATTTGGTTCGTAGGCTTTGATCTAGCCGTTTTTAAAGTCTTAAATCTGCCGAGAGCAGAGACTCCAACGGAGGTCTCTTCTTCAAGCGACTGAAGTTGACACGAAAGGAACTGTACGATACAAAAACGAGCCTCAGTTAGTTTAGTCTAGTGAGCGCTACAACAATTGATAAAGACCCCATAGTATTGAGGAGTACAGGGGGTGTGTATAGAGAAATTATTCGAATTGGAAATGGAAACTGAACGTTGAACAACGACGTCTTGGCCAAATCCTATGCACACACAACCGATGTCAAGGAAAGTACATTTGGTTGCTCTAATATCACAAAAGAACTTACGTCCTTGATTCGATCGAAATTGACATTGCCTGGAGGTCTTTTTTTCCCAAGTTGGGTTTTGGTTTCTATCTGTTAGACTGGTTTTTTATCCGGATGGCTTGCCATGGGTTTTCCAGTCTTGACAGCTCGTTTTTGGTTCACACAAGTTCGGGGGATGACAACTTAAGATTTGGAACGCTGCCTTTTTATCATCATTATCGGGAATATGGGATTTAGGAATTATGGGAATGGGGATTTACGTTATTTCATGTCGTCATCGACGAGAAGCCATCTGCTCGGAAGTAGCCATCTGCTTGTTTTGGCGGGATAAGATTTTATTTCACCACAGGTTGAAGCACTACCATGACACGTCGACCTCTCACTTTTGTAGATAGAAATAAAGAATAAACAACGTGTAGTAGACGAAGCCGACCATGGCGGAGACTTCTCCCAATAATACTTCGATAGTCGGGTAGGATAGATGAGCAGATAGCTCCAACATCCAGCTTAATTTGGTATTTGAACTCAACGTTCCAGAATCTTCATACGTCCTTCATCTTTCACTTCCGCCGAGCCACCCGTCGTTCAGATCAGTGATCCTCGTACCGCAAGTCAACGTCGATGTACGCATATAGATTTCTCAGGCTTTGAGCAGATAATACTCAACTTGAGAGATTATCATTGTCTCGGGTTTACTACATAGCTATCAGACCACCGTTGTATTGTCTGATCAAGCCGGACGTAAGAAATCTAGAGATCATCCTCACGTCACTGATTTAAGTGGATTTCAACTTGCCGGGTTAACACCTCGCTCAACAGAACTTCCTTTCATACCAAGTGGACACCGTGAAAAGCCAATCAAAAAATGGCTGGAGGTAGTAGGCCCAGGCCTAGGAACCCCGATCGTGAGATCAATCATCTCCTATCAAGGGTATTTTATGATTCAGAGGGTGTAAATGATGCTTTTAAACTATTAGACATCAGAACACGCTTCGATTTGATGGATGCGATCAAGGATGATGAGACCCTCAAGAAGATGAGGTGGAAAGACCCCGATACGGAAATGGAGGAACTGGTACCTGAAGCAGTTATGGACGAACTCAAACAAATCCCGAGTTTTTTCAACTGGCTACAGAACACGCACGGAACTCTCCCGATGCATCCTGTAAACATCGTCATTGATAGGATCAGATTCGTATTTGACTCCTTCCTTAATATGACTCCAGAAGAGAGGCAAACACCTGAGCCAGATGGTGAGGTATTCTATGATCCAGTGATTGCCGCAGCGTCAGAGAAGAGGAATGGCCTGAGTAACACCACTTTTTCTACCACTGGAGGTAATGGATTGACTACCCCAGCAAAGTGTCGATCGGCCGCTGCTCAAGCATTATTTGCGTTCGAGAAGAAGATCAAGCCCAATGAAGAGTCCTGGACCAAGTTCAAGAATGCATCAGAATGGACGAGATGGAAAGTCAAGCACATTGGTATTCTTACAATCAATGATATGATTGACATCACCGAAACACACTATCAAGTTCCCGTGGATGGAATAAACGATCCGGATGAAGTCAAGCTCTACAAGAAGAAGAACACTCTTCTGTTCATGGCGCTACAAGAGTCTGTGGAGACGAACGAGGGGCTAACTATCGTCAAGAGACACACCAAGGAGATGGATGGAGTAGCTGTATGGAGAGATCTTTCCAGTCACTATGATGACAACATTGCAGCAATAACGAGGACGAAGTATCTACTCGGACTTATATGCAGTAGCAAGATTCCAGCAAACCACAAAGGACTTGCCGCCGCTATCGATTCGTTCAGGAGATGGGTCATTGAGCACAATTATTTCTGCAAGACCAGTCAGAATATTTCCGAAGATCAGGAACTTATCTATTTCGAGAGATATATTGATAGTATCAAGGAACTACGTGATACTAAGAAGTTAATGGATGTTCAAGAGGATACTGCTATTGGAAGTCAAGTGATTGTTCGTTCCGCTTCTGCCAAGATCGATTTTTATTATCGACAAGCACAACAATTGGACGCTGAATTCAAGACATCAGTGTTAAACTCGAGGAGGAAGATTAATGCGAGTATGATCAATGGAGGATTCGTCGAGGATGAAGGACTACTATGGGATATGGATGTCTATAGCGCCGATATCAATGCAAACTCCGTTACCGTTGAGTCAGATGCATTTGATGCCGTTGATGCAATAGATGAGGCGTATCGTTACATCAATGTTGGAGAAGTTCGTAGACACGGACAGATGCCTAAGGAGAACTGGGAGAAACTACCACGTGAAGTCAAGCAACTCTGGTTGAAGATTCCAATTGATACTCGTGAAGACATTCTCACAAGTCTTCTTCCGGGACCACCACCCACTACTAATGAAGAACATCGTCTTCCAGGAACTGGACTGTCAAGTCGAAACGCCCGTGTCACTAATACTGCTGAATCTAATATTGTTCCAGAAGATACCAATACTAGTGAACGTTCGGTCAATATGGGATACATTCAAGCGATGCGTGCACGTTCAACAGCCGCACAGCAAGGTCAAGGCAATGCTTCTCAAATTCCAAGGGATCCGTTCGTACCGGCTAGACTTATGTCTCGTCAAAACAGATCAACAAACCAACTAGTACCTATCAGGAGAGATGACCAGCAGAGAAGTATATCTGTAGCAACGGCACTTCAACAAGCCGAATTTCCAGACGTCTTTTCTAATTCATCTGAAGAGAATCGCAGTGTGAACATGGTCTTCACTGTTAGAGTTAGTGACATCAGTCGGATTGAGAACGTGGGAGATCTAGAAGATTCAAGAAACTCATTTGCACTAGTCGATGGAGGAGCGAATGCCGGATTGGGAAATCCCAAATATCTTAGACGTCTTTGGTATGCTGACCCTCCTAGGCGGATTAATGTTACTGGTTGTGGAGGAAACAAGATCCTTCAACTCAAGATTGCATCATTCGCTGCAAAGGTTGCAACGAGTGAAGGAACTCACGTCATTCTGGTCTTTCACGAATATGGTGAAATTTATGACGGACCTACTATTCATTCCAAGATCCAGTTGACATGTGCAGGATGTGAAGTTGGAGATTTGCCTTTAGAGATTGGTGGAACCCAGAAGATCGTCACTTCTACGAGAGACGGAAATTACACCATTCCTATCACCTTCAAGGATGGATTACCTTTTATTGAGATGACGTATCCTACGGAGAATGATTTGAATGATCTACCGTGGATTGAAATGACTCAGTCGACACCTTGGAATCCTAGTTTGTTTGATGGAGAATGTCCTTCCATTACTCACAAGATGGGACCCAATTTCGTGATGAAGAGTCGCAACGAGACTGTTTTACTTGAAATCAAGAGACGCCAAGAAATGGTTTTCTCGGATACTCTTTACGGGAACGTTAATGAATGGGGAGATACTGATTAGGAACTGGGAAGAAGAATGGGGAGATATTGATTAGGAACTGGGAAGAGAATTGGGGAGAGATAGAAGAATCGGAAAGGAAATTGGGGAGAGATATATTAGGGATATTAAACGGAAAAGATAGATGGGGAGAAAGAATTGTAGGCTGAAGAAATGATGGATATCATGCAGGTTGGGGAGTGACAACTTAAGATTTGGAACGCTGCCTTTTTATCATCATTATCGGGAATATGGGATTTAGGAATTATGGGAATGGGGATTTACGTTATTTCATGTCGTCATCGACGAGAAGCCATCTGCTCGGAAGTAGCCATCTGCTTGTTTTGGCGGGATAAGATTTTATTTCACCACAGGTTGAAGCACTACCATGACACGTCGACCTCTCACTTTTGTAGATAGAAATAAAGAATAAACAACGTGTAGTAGACGAAGCCGACCATGGCGGAGACTTCTCCCAATAATACTTCGATAGTCGGGTAGGATAGATGAGCAGATAGCTCCAACATCCAGCTTAATTTGGTATTTGAACTCAACGTTCCAGAATCTTCATACGTCCTTCATCTTTCACTTCCGCCGAGCCACCCGTCGTTCAGATCAGTGATCCTCGTACCGCAAGTCAACGTCGATGTACGCATATAGATTTCTCAGGCTTTGAGCAGATAATACTCAACTTGAGAGGGGAGAATGTCACAGGACATGACTCTCTTCTGGTATCCCAATACCGTTATGACAGTCATTCTTCCTGTTCACACGTGTCAAGTAGCAACCACGGTGAGAACCCGTGATTGATCCTCTCACACAAGATGACGTCGCACGTTGGTGCTCCTTCATCACCTTTGGGAATAGCCCACTTCTTTAGCTCTTAAGCTTAGTCACCATGATATCCGTGTTCCTAGTGGTCTCTTCTGGCTCTAGTTGCACAATCAATACCGGTCCTATTTGCTTGTGACATCAGCACACGTGCTGAGACCCTACCTTGTTTTGGATCTTCAGTTTAGGGGCCCACTAACTATTTGCTAGTTATTTGGGGAGCTACCGGCTGTGTCGAGGCTTTGCAATTTTGCTCATCCATTTTGTTAGTGATCTTACTACGGTGAAACCCATCCTACCGCATCTTTCAACATAGCATCCCCAGATCGGCAAGCCGTCTTTGAACATTTTGCGTCATTGTTCTAAAGGGTATATGTCAGCGTTTGCACCCCGCATTGGCGGGGGAATGGCTAAGACTACGCTTAATAACACCATTACCATGGTCTCGACGGAGGGTGTCGAGATCGACGTCGACGGAGCCAGGGCTATACCCACTCCGTACCCACCGAAAAAATACCTAGGTATCAGGTATTTTTTGGGTATTGGGTGTAACTATTGCGTACGTACCTGCTCAATTTCTGTATGGGTACTTTCCTGATACGTACGTACCTAGGGGTAACTACCTTCTGGGTACTCCTAATCAGGTACAAAAGAGCTCGAAATACCCGTAAAATAGCGAAATTTACCCCTGAAGTGGCCGAAATTCTTCCGAAAAGTACCCATTCAAGGACCTAAATCGCACCTAACGGGGTCACCTAGGTGATGGGTACGTAACCAGGTAATACGTACCCAGTCGAAAATACGAATGGGTATTACCCAATACGTAGGTACCTACGTTTTTGCCCCCGGAGGGGGCCCTTTTTCACGTGGGTGTGGGCATGTAGGGTTAATGCAGCCATAATCATATAGCGCCGTTTCTCAATAATCATATAGCGCCAGGTACATGTATGAAATTCCTACATACGTAAGGTGGCCCTTTCTCACACAACGCTCGCACTTAACCGCTTCAACGCTCAAATTTTTTTTGCCCGCCACGCATCATCAACTCACAACACACACACATGCCCAGCAATTGAAAACTGTGTTCGCAGATAGTATCAGTACCGTTAGCGAGACTAATCAGTACCGTGTTAGCAAGACTATGGGTTATCTCTTACCTCTACCTGCTGCTTCAATCCTACTTATCGTACTTACTACGCAAACTTTGGTGACGGGTGACGTATCTTTCATAAGTACCTGAGACAAACTTCAATAAGAGAAAGGATGATAAGGACGAAACGTATCGTGGATTGCCGCTTCCGCTGTTCGAGTACCGCTAATGGTAGTGAAGTCCCATTTCATATGTCGGAGTGCCGTTTATGTGCCGGAGAGGAATGTAAGACGGGTGGAATGATGGTGGTATAAAGTTTCATGCGGGGCATTTGACAAAAGTGAGAAATGTGCGAGCGTTGTGTGAGAAAGGGCCACCTTACGTATGTAGGAATTACATACATGTACCTGGCGCTATATGATTATTGAGAAACGGCGCTATATGATTATGGCTGCGTAGGGTTAATGGGGGTTAATGCTATTACCACACCCTGGATCAAAATTGACAGAAAGACTCCCATCTGGAAGAACAAAATCAAGATAAATTAGAATCCCCGAGGGATTGTTGCAATAGTTTAAACTTAAGCTTTCCATACTATTGACCACCTGACCCGATAGTTGGATAGTCGATAAAGTCCATCTGATGTATGCCCTAAAGAGGTCATGGTTAGCTTGTACTTATGTACTTTTGCTCTTACCTACCATGGTTGGGAGGTTGCGCGCAAGCTGCGTGCGCGGGATAGTTTTGTTGGCGGCAAGTTTGGAAGTTGCTTTTGAGAGAGGTGTGTCTCTTCGTCGGAGGCAAATTTGAACGAACTCGCTATCGTATATCATATCATTAGGAAATTAGCTCACAATCTTACATCGTGCCAACCAATCATTGACGGCGCTGCATTACGAGAAGTGTATTTTGTGAGGGCTTCGCCCGAACTGTGATTATCCATTGACGGCGCTGCATTACGAGAAGTGTATTTTGTGAGGGCTTCGCCCGAACTGTGATTATCATTGATTACACGTCGTGCCAACTGTCTGGATTACACCCTCCTCAGCGGTCGCTTTTTGGGATCTTACATCGTGCCAGCC
Source organism: Skeletonema tropicum (assembly GCA_037178625.1). NCBI lineage: Eukaryota > Bacillariophyta > Thalassiosirophyceae > Thalassiosirales > Thalassiosiraceae > Skeletonema > Skeletonema tropicum. The sequence continues at coordinate 2,269,734 of CM074136.1, forward strand.
AATCATTGACGGCGCTGCATTACGAGAAGTGTATTTTGTGAGGGCTTCGCCCGAACTGTGATTATCATTGATTACACGTCGTGCCAACTGTCTGGATTACACCCTCCTCAGCGGTCGCTTTTTGGGATCTTACATCGTGCCAGCCAATCATTGACGGCGCTGCATTACGAGAAGTGTATTTTGTGAGGGCTTCGCCCGAACTGTGATTATCATTGATTACACGTCGTGCCAACCGTCTTGAGTACACCCTCCTCAGCGGTCGCTTTTTGGGATCTTACATCGTGCCAACCAATCATTGACGGCGCTGCATTACGAGAAGTGTATTTTGTGAGGGCTTCGCCCGAACTGTGATTATCCATTGACGGCGCTGCATTACGAGAAGTGTATTTTGTGAGGGCTTCGCCCGAACTGTGATTATCATTGATTACACGTCGTGCCAACTGTCTGGATTACACCCTCCTCAGCGGTCGCTTTTTGGGATCTCACATCGTGCCAACCAATCATTGACCGTGCAGCATCACGAGAAGTGTATTTTGTAAGGGCTCTGATTATCTGATGCCCTGAAGAGGTCATGGTTACTTGTTTCTTACTACTACATATCTCTTACCTACCTCATGCCATGGTTGGGATTGGAGGTGGTGCGCAAGCTGCGCGGGATAGTTTTGTTGGCGACAAGTTTTGGAAGTTGCTTTTGATTTTAGCGATTTTTCTTATTCATTTCAGATGCCCATCTGCTTCAACAAGTTCCGCTCCTGTCCGCCCCCAAATAGAGAGAGAAGCCCTCGCGCAATGGCCAAAAATTCCAAAAAGTTGCATAACTACGCCCTACCGTGCTCAGAAGAACCATTGCCATTGCTTCCATATACTGCTTTTGCGTGACCTTTTCTCATAGTAGCTTCATTAAGTGCAGCCGGGCATCCCATACAAAAAGGTCACGCGAACTCAGTAATGCAGCTCAACGAAACGATGATGCGTGCGCGAAACTTATTATTGGAACTTTTGTTGTTCCTGTCGATTGGAGAGTCATGTTGGTACACCATCAACGGAGGCGCAGACGAGTACAGCCTCGCTCGTCGACTTGGATTCTTTAGGAAGGACGATTAGTATGCTTTCCTTGTCGGCACTGGGCTGGTATCATACACTTGCACGGTCAATCCAGTTGCTACTGAGCGTGAGAAGATGAAGAAGATACAAATCAATTGAGATGAATGGAACAATTTGATGATTGAATATAAAAGTAATGAGGTGTGAGCCGGCTCAAGTTGATTGAAGGAATGATTTGATTAAATACTGCGAACGTCCTGTTTGAATGGCAGCGGATATACGTGACAAAAACTTTGCCATCGGCTGGTTCTACCGCTCCAAGATATGACAACAATGCAGCGCATTTAAAGCGGCAGTTTTGTTTCTGAGAGATAACATTTATTCATATCAAGCAACTGCGCGAAACTGTCTATATTTGGTTTAACGCGAGGAGGTTGTGTGTTTGGGGTCTCTAAGCTACTGCAGACGCAACAATTCAACACAAAGTTAACTTCATCAAATCAGACCTGATCGTCAGGATGCAATAGCGTTAGATTATTATGCAAGGCATTTGTGATTCAACAAGTTGAAGAGCTCAGACTTCTTCTATATATCAATGTGGACGACATAGCAATTCAGACCTAACAAATATCTTACAAAGTCCGTACAATCACTATACTACTCAATTTTGGCTCATTTTAATGCCCTTGTCAGGACACATTTAGTGCTTCTATTGTGCATTCACACGTGATTTTACAGATTGAAGTCACCAGACCTCTTCTATGCATTCATGTGGACGACATATCAGCTCCAACCTCGGGTATGTCATCTGCAGTTCGTATGACACTACGCTACTCAGTCACGGCCAAATCAAAAAATGCCTCATCAGGACACATTGAGTGATTCTATTGTGTGATATATCAGTGATGTAAGAGGTTTTAATAATCAGGCCTCATCTATGCATCCATGTGGATGACATATCAACTCCAACCTCGGGTATGTCATCTGTAGCTCGTATATCAATATGCTACTCAATCTTTGTCAAGCCCAGTGCCCTCTTCAAAACACATATTTTGACTATATTGTGTGATGTATTTGTGCTTGTGAACGTTTTAGTCAGCAAACCTCTTCTATGCATGCATATAGACAACATATCAACTCTAACCTCGGATATGCCATCTGTAGTGTACACAGCAACCTTATAATGATCGATTTGGGCAACGTGTTAGCTCAGTATTTTGACACCATTTTATGCGTCTAGCATCGTCAATTCAAGCAATATCCGCTACTAGTGGTGCATTTTAGATTGCAACGATAGTACGAAAGGATATACACACGGCTCATGGTAACTACACTTGTAGCGACGATGTTTCAGTCTCGTATGCGACTTGATGAAGGCCAATTGAGCGTAGAGCTAGCTGTTTGCAACACATTTATGTGTGTAGCGACGTGAATATGAGCCTGAGCCGCTGCTAGTGGTTCATTATAGTTGGCAACGATAGTACGAAAGGACATACACACGGCTCATGGTGACTACACTTGTAGCGGCGATGCTGCAGTCTAGTATGCGACTTGATGAAGGCCAATCGAGCGTAGAGCTAGCTGTTTGCGACACATTTATGTGTGTAGCGACGTGAATATGAGCCTGAGCCGCTGCTAGTGGTTCATTATAGTTGGCAACGATAGTATAGAAGGAAATGTATACGGCTCATAAAGACTACACTTGTAGCGGAGATGTTACAGCCTCGTAAGCGACTCGATTAATGCCAATTGAGCGTAGAGCCAGCTCCGTCTTTCACCATCTCAATGTGTGCAGCGACGTGAATACGAGCCTGAGCCGCTGCTAGTGGTTCATTGTAGTTGGCAACGATAGTATAGAAGGAAATGTATACGGCTCATAAAGACTACACTTGTAGCGGAGATGTTACAGCCTCGTATGCGACTTGATGAAGGCCAATCGAGCGTAGAGCGAGCTCCGTCTTTCACCATTACAATGTCTGTAGCGACGTGGATATGAGCCTGAGCCGCTGCTGGTGGTTCATTATAGTTGGCAACGATAGTATAGAAGGAAATGTATAGGGCTCATGAGGACTACACTTGTAGCGGCGATGCTGCAGTCTCTATGCGACTTGATGGAGGCACAGTAGAATTCAGTCACGGAGCAACCCGTGACTGACTTACAGTTTCTGGCGGGAAAGAGGTTGAAGGCCGTGAGTGTCCTATCTGTCATCAGATCAGAGGCAAATTTGAACGAACTCTGACAAGATCAAACACACCGTCGAACGAAACATCGATAGGACTTACCAAGGTGGCTGTGAATTTCTTCTTAACTGGTACAATGACCTCACATCAAATAATGAAAACTTGTAACACTGAAGTATAATCAATATACATATACATACACATAAGTATTCATGAACTACTATGCTTGTATGCTTGGACAAATAATTAATCCTCTCTTACATTTTTGACCTTCTTCTTCTTCCCTATTTGCTCTCACTTCTCTGTTTTACACGTACCAACAAAACTACTTTGGCGTGCCAACCGTCCCTCCGGGGGCGCTTCACGGAGTGACCTGATTATTTCGGAGTAGGTATAGCCCTGGACGGAGCATTCGACTCTACGCTCAATAAACCATCATATCCCCCAACAACCGGTGGTGCAATCATTACCTAGTACCCATGGCGAGGTCTTGGTGGCAGGGTAACATCGACAAAGCGCCATTAATGGAAATATTAACACAACACTGATTTTTGGGGCATTTTTGGCATCTCTAACGTAGTTGTGCCCACTATACACTCCATGTGCAACGATATCTACCAAGAATTGAAGGTGCATCCATTAGATAACACCCATGGCGAGGTCTCAGTGGCAGGGTAACATCAACAAAGTGCCACTGATGGAATAATAACACAACACCTGTCACCTGTTTTTTGGCTCTTTTTGACCCTCTATCTTAGTGGTGTTCATGTGGAGAGACAAACAATAATAACAACCCCCCAGCGCCTCTCCTCAACCAACCATGATATGAACTAATAATTCTACTACTTGGAGGGAATAATAAATCCCCCCCATGCTCCCAAAACACCAACAACATGTCATGTACACAATTTACATGTTATGTACATAAAAAAAATAGTGACCACAACAATCAACCAATAAACAATGGATCTTAACGCTCTAAACAATAAAGTAGCTTGATACTATCATAAATAACAGTTTGCGCCTATATTTATCAAAGGGAATCATGGAGGGGGAGTGAAATGGATGTCATCACATTATCATGTTAATTTATTAGCAAAATAATAAATATTTTTTTTATGGAGTGAGCTCAACAGCTGCAGCAGAAAGCCGCAGCACTTTTATTCAGATGGGTATTGTGTACAATTTAAGCTATTGGTCGCCGTTATTGGTGCTGTGTGGGCGATGACATTGACATGGCGCAAATCGGCCGTAGGAGAGGTTTTGACGGCATGTTGCAAACCCCAAACCCTCGGCGCAGTTTTTGGCCAAAAAAAGGTAGGGTCTCTGCACACGTGCAGAGTCCCTCTGAAGAGGACTCCCATGTGTGACAGAAGATCCTATGTAGGGTGGACTAAGAAGCGGTCTTTGCGCTCACACACGAGACGGATTTTTTTTTTACAGCCACACAAAAATCCGTCTTTGTGTCTCTGCGCTCAAACCAGCTCAGACGAGACGAGACGGACGGAAAGGCCGCTGCCGCGCCACCTTGTTGTACAAGAGGTAAAATCAGCGTTCGTGGATGATCGCATTGTGCAATGATGGCAATTGTTGCTCTGCTACCATCATTATAATATAAATAATATCAAAATGTCTCCATCAGTAGCAAAAGTAAATAATGCCTTCGACTCCCCTGCAAAGAACACACGCAGCAACACGGAAGCCACCGCCAAGGTGGCTGCGGCAATTACGAAGTCCAAAGATGCTGCCTTTCGTGATAGTGATGAAGAATCCAGTGACGATGATGAAGTTAAAGACAACGGACCATCTAGACGAGATCGGGTGTTGGCACGTTTGGCAGAGGCGGAATCTCAAGAGGACGAAGAGGATGAAGAAGACGAAATCTTTTTCAAGCATGCTTTCCACAACTCAACGACAACATCAAGAGGACTCCGACAAACAACTTGCCACTATCACGTGGCAAAGGACGTTCCCGTTCCACATCACCCGCACCCCCGTCTAGTAAGAAGGGTTTAAAGAAGGAAGACCAGGCAGCCAGCATTGCAGCAGCAAGCCAATCCATCCAAGAAGCACGTGAGGCATCAACTCGCATGATGAACATGGAGAATCTGAGGAGGTGTAAAAAGGCGATGTTTGAGCAAACGATTAAAATGGAGAAGTACTGCAAGTACAAGGTACTCCCTAGGGATGATAAACGAATTGCCATGAAGAAGAAATATCAGCACTGCAAGCAGATATTCAAAACTTATCAGAAGGAGTACGATGAGCTCAAGAGACAGCTAAAATATGAAAGCGAGGGAGACTCGACGGACTCATCAAATGAAGATGAAGGGGCAAATAAATCTACTGAATCAGGTGGTGGAAAGAAAAGGGAGTGGGTAGATGGACCGGGAGCAGAGGAGTGCTAAATATTAAAACTAAAGGGGACTAAAGAATTCTCTATCAATGATATCCCCCGAAAGTGATGTGTGCTGTTTCTTCAACTCCTCTCTCTTTCGTATTAAATTACTCATTGGCCTTCCAATGTCTTGATGACGGAGTTCTTCCACTATTGCATCTCTTGTGTGAGATACTCCAATATACATTTCAAATGTGTCGTCCGGAAGCTGCGGCATATACGTCATCCCAAGAGGAGCAGTTGGGAGTGGCGTAATCTCTAGATCTAGTTCATCATCATCGCTGTCGGTAAAGTAAGACACCGTTCTCACTTTATCATAGGGACGATCTTGCTGTAGAATAAAATTGTGCAACCTTGCACATGCCATCAGTATTGCGGTATTCTTCTCCATTGAACACTCGAGTTTCTTCCGTAAAATTCTGAACTTGTTAACCATGTATCCGAATGCCATCTCAACTCTGATGCGCAACTGTGACAAGTGATAATTGAAAGAATCATTGGAACGGTCATGTCGCTGACTCCCCGTGAAAGGTGTCAGAACATTCTCACTAAGATTGTATGCTGCATCAGCGACAATGTAGAGACCACGAGGGAGATTGTCAATAACATACTTCAAATCAACCGCTCTTGGGTATGACACATTGTCGTTCGTACACCCCGGTGATACGACCCCAAAATATCTGAATTGCAAGTCATCCTGCACCATTGCTTGACAATTTAAGCCATAGGATTCATAGTGCCCAGAATAGTATGCAAGTACATTCACTGCCTCTTTCTCAGTTGGTCGATCAGTGGGTTGGAAGAATCCATCCATGGCACCAACACACCCATGATATATGTGTGGAATGGAGCTTCTCTTCCTCCATCCATTATTAATTGTCTTCCATTCTTCATCCGATCGTGGAAGGGAAATATTGAGTTCTGGAGCCAAGTTGACTGCATCAATGAAATCATCAATGGCCTTGTACGATGCCGCTCTACACGTATGCACCACGTGACGCATATCAGTCGCCCTCCCCCCACACAAATATCTCATCCCAGTAGCAACAATGTGCTCTGGCAAGATCGGATCTTTGGATCTACTGTTGTATTCTTTGCGCAGGAGAAGAGGCTTGAGAATACTCAAAAGGGTTTCATATGCCTCGTAAGACATCCGATACTCATTCTCAAACAAGCCTTCATGCATCAATTGCTTAACATGGGCGTCCCATAACATACGCTAGTGTTCCCAGCGCTCTTTCCTAACGTTGATTGCGTTTGACATGACCATTAGATCCTCGAGGTCGTTCGTGTCATGGTCCACATCATTGAGAAGACGGTGCGTGTTGATGTCAAATATTGGAAATTCCTCCAAATCGTCTGAACCGCTGCCAAAACTACCCATGCTGCTAATGCCACTATCACCAAAACAGCTGCTGCCGCTACCATCACCAAAATAGCTGCTGCCGCTACTGCCGCTATTGCCGACGGAGAGATCTGTGTTAATGCTGAAGTTGTCGCTGTCGGAAAGAATGCCGTCAGACAAGATGCCGCCGCGGCTGCTTGTTATGCTAATGCTGTCAAAGTTGCTGCTGCTGCTGCTGCTGCTGCTGCTGCTGCTGCTGCTCTCCATCGTGGCTAGGGCTTTGGCTGCCCTACGTGACCGTCCTCTGGCTTTTTTGCTCGATGTCATGATTATTATTATTTTGTGGTTGGTATTGATTTGAGATTCGTGTGGCCATACAAAATTGTACAAAATCTCGTGTGAGCTGGCCACATCTCACACGAGATCTCGTGTGGCCACACGAATCCGTCTGAGACGTTCATCGGGGAAATGTGCAACAAAATGACAATTCGTACAGTGATTCCCGGTAATGTTAGGTAAATGTGCAAAAAGGCATAAATTCGTCTCGTGTGTGGAGCGCAAAGACTGCCCCTTTTAAGGCCGGTCCCCACCGTCCCCGAATACGAATACGAATTAGGCACATAGTGAATTCCTACGTATCATTTGACTCGACTTCAAAATGTTGGGATTCGGGCTCCGAATCCCAACCCCCTAATTCGGTGTACTAAAGGGGCTACTGGAAGCTCTTGTATGTAGTGATCGGCCCGACGCCCGACCGACCATCCATCCATCATCCATCGATCGGCAACGCAACAACATCATCACGACCATCATGTCGGGCCGTAAGCCATAGCACAATCAATTAAGATTATTCTAACACACCATAAAGCTATCATCTTTATCAGTTTTTGATGTAGAAAACGCTGATGTAGCTGGAAGGTTACGAAATTGAGAACTTACAGACGTATCGGCGGGTATATCGACGGCATCGATTTTTGGTCTATTTTGGTGAAGGTGGCAAATATCGTCGACGAAGAAACGCATAAATAGATTCATAAGGCCTCCACAGCATTCTCTGCTCTATAATAATGTTGATGACCGATATTGGTACTCAACCCGCCTGGTATCTGCCTTGAAATCACTTGTAGGCAATGTCCTTTGGGTGTTGAATTTTGAATTTTGTCAACAGATGCATGTGTGGGCATAAAAATCTCATTAGGATGTTATTAATACACACAACAACACATTATATTGCAATCAATCCATATAATATCACAAGAGCAGACCGCCTTGCTGTTTCTTATCCAGTGTTGCAGCATCGAATCAATAATTAACACGATGTAATCTCTCTAGAAGACAATACATAGGTGCTTATGTGATGGTTGCTAACAATCATTAATAAGGATAATTATCTGCTTTAAATAATGTTTTATATTTCTTCTTCTTATGCAGATCCTTGCACAGGTTGAAAGGAAGACGCATGTTGCACCACGACTGAGTCAACTAGACTACCATTGTTCTTCTAGCTGACCAACCTCCTTCGATAAAATGTTGCACACCCTTCAGCACAGTACTTTTCAAGAATCATTCACCCTTTCTTTCTCCAGATTGACGGCTTCTACCGTATATTGTGTATATTTTTTGGTGATCACCCATTGTCTCCCAATAGTCATCTCAGATTTAGTTCCAGGATAGATCTTCATCTACAGCAGATTGTCGCCTCTTTGCCAGACGTCACTTATTGTAAACATCGTCACGATCCCCACTCCTCTCCTCTCCTCTAGAAAATTTTAGCTAAACGCTGTATCGTTGGATAATCAAGGGAGCTTGTATCGACAGTACCACACGGATACAAATGCAGCGCCGACTCGTCAATTATTGTTAAATTATCACCGCTAAAGTAGTAATAGATGAGTGTTCATGGCTCATGACCCTCTGGTTGTGAGCTAAAATTCATCACTATTTATCATAAGAAGTCGCTTCACTGGGAATCTCATTCGATGGATAATAACACATTGGTGACATTAGAAACCGCCGTCGTTGAAATGATATGATGATCGAAGATTTTGTTAGTATGTAACATCACCGGAGCCGATGAGGTTAAGTACCGGCACCAGCGGCAGCGCCACCAGCTGTGCCGGTGCCCACGGCCTGGCAGATGGTGCTTCCATTTTCCAACCTTGCCAATTACAACTGTTGGTGCTTGATACTCTCCTCATATATGTACATGGTATGATGTTTCATGATGATATTGTGCTTCGTGCTTTTCGTTTTCGGACGGTGTGGAGCACTTTTTATGCCTCCCCGGATCCGAATCCAGCAAGCAGTACCTACCAGTTCCTACCTACGTAGGAGCGGATTCGTATTCGTTTTCGGAGACGGTGGGGACGGCCGTAGGAAACTGAAAATTACTTGACACACCAATTGGAAGAGTTTGAATTTCGGGGACATATGTCAAAGTCCTTGGGGGGCTGCCCTCGGTGAGAGGGAGTAGGTACTGGCGGGAAACAAATGGCACCTCCACCGAGCGAGGTGCGATTTTCCAAATCTTACACACAAAACACTAACAAAATGGTGAGAGTCATAAATATAGAGTTGGGTCACGTTCCATCACGGGAAAAAAGTTGGGACAAGGAAATTTTTCGGATCGGGTGGATGGAATCACGGGTGCAAATGGAACCAAAAAAAAAATTGCTTTGTTATCAGTTAAATAGGCTATTTAGCGTTAGATATACCTTTTACAATGCTCTGCATGGCCAATAAGTCCCTCAACTCTCCTACTACCCCATTTATTCAATTCAATGCACTCAAAAGATCAACAAGTGGTCATGCTGGCCAAATCCATGTCATGTTTTTTGATCGGAAGACTTGCCCGAGTGAGGGTCTTAAAGTATTTATGTATGCACGTGGTGAGGAGAGTCAATTTCAATAGGTTATGGGTCCTCACGGGTCTTCACGTGATGAAGGGTCGCGTGATTGGATTTCACGGATCACGTGACTCACGTGAGTACTCACACCTCGTGACCCAACTCTACATAAATATGGCCATGATACTCGACAAAAATACATAGAGAAGTCTGATCATATCATACCAATCAATCACTATACATTATTTGCTGCATAAGAAACTGTAATTCATCGATATGGAGCACTTATCGACGAAATTGGCACCAAGAACTGAAATTTCGATCTAGAATGACGCATGCCTACGACATATCTGCATGCCTATTCTTGCTGTTTTGCGAGAGTAATGCTAATGATGTTGTCCAGTGGTTGAAAAGCAACATGAACAACACACTGCCTAACCCAGTTTTTTATGTAGATTTCGATTCTGTGATTGGCGACGGCCGAATCGAGCTCGTTGTGATCGTATGTGGCTCTAACCGACGCAGACATAAAATCTGCACATTCCTGGCAACATCAGGACATACTCATATTTTATAGCTTTCGGTAATTTAATAGCCATGTTGCGTTACAAAGTCCTTCTATATGTTATGATGATTGATAATTATTATCAGTTTTAATAATTTCATGCCAATTACACGTATTCATGCCAATTACACGTATTCATAGAGTAGCAGGCCGAATCATCCGCAATTGTTTTGATACCATCCGGTAGGAAAGGTGTAGTTAGCAGTCACAGGATAATCTGAAACCAATGTAAAACGCTCAAAACAGACGGCTGTTGTTGTTGCAAGATGAAAGGGCCCCTATCTTGCGGAGTAAATATACTCAAAATCTCTTCAGATACTCTTTTATGTGATAGGGTAGGGCTCCTCATTTTCCACCAAAATATGCTATATTTCAACCAGTCCAATAATGTCGTAGCCGCAATGAAATAGAGAAACCTGGTCAGGCAGCGTTGATTGCTATATAATAGTCATCACCTCACTGAGTTTTGGCACCTTTTCATTCCATTTTCTATCAGATATACGCATTATTCTCTACGATGTACATGAAGGAAATTATCCATTTTTACCACATGAATTTACTATGCCACCACATGCGTCATAGAGCACTCAGACACACTTTCAACATGATAAACAGCCTCCGAATAGTATATAGTTGGCACCTGCAACGTTGTTAAGTGGCAGAGCAACTCCAACTATTCATCTGAAGACCATAATGGAAGCGCATCATCAACCTACCATTTTCCGGCACCTTTACTTTGGTGTCATAGCATGTAGCGATGGCGTTGGTCTGTGATCAAATGAGGGCATCGCTTCACAGAAATAGTATTGGAGAGAGAGTTGCTGCAGTACGGTCGTCTAAATTTATGTGTAGGTAGTGTTTACGGTGTCGACGCGATAGGGGTCGAGGTGCGCCATGAGACCTGAGAACTGCTAACAAATTAACTAGCGAAGTCTGTCCCAAAACTTTTTCACTTTGCCCCGGAATCAAAATGCCCTCCCCCTTTTCGGGGAGCCCCGCCGGGCAGGTCTAATCGTTTGCCGTCACTTTCACACGATACGAACACAACATTTGCCCTCAATAACCATGGCGGAATACCGCCGTTAGTACAGAGCGGATGGCCGGCCGATGCCACCCAAAGTCGAGCCCGGCGCCCTCAGTGGACCGATAGAGATCAAATGATGTGATGGTTGCGCACCATACGGTCTCAGAGCCTTACTTTGGGGTTTCAGCTGCAATTATGACCGTTACTACGTAAAAACACAACAACACACCGGCCCCCTCAGCAACAAACTATCATTGGGCCCCAATCCAATCGACTATGACGGAGACAATGAATATTATTGACGATATAACAATTATGGATGAGTCGGATAGCATTTTCTTCACGCAATTTTGTCGATACGGACCCCCTCGGTCTATCTATGATGTGTTACGTGATTTTAACAATAATACGGCGCTGTGAAAGGAGAGGATTCTCAATGATTAACAACACAGACGGGGTGGGGGATCTGGGTTATGATGTAGCATTGTATTTCCGTTGTGTATGGGTATGAGTATGCCAGAGCAGCTTTATCGACGAAGCTGCTGCTGTACATACTTCGTATTATTTGCCCCGCTGCAAAGTGACCGTTGGTAATTCAAATGACAACTGAATTGGCCCCTCCCTCATACAGCACTTGACCTGGACCCTGATCGCCCTTCCACGATGCAGCAAACAAGTAACATTGATAATTATGACAGGAATACGCTGACAGGTGGTCGGTAGAATTGACTAGCGTAGCGATGAAATTTGCTGTACATGTTGGGGGGAGGGAATATTATAACATACAAAGTGTGAGGGGAGGAGAATGATGGGGATAACAAAAATGACTTCATTATTATTGGTCGAGCATAGTGAACATTGACAAACCGAGGGCAGCATTAAGATGGAGCCAGGGCCGGGGGGATGGGTATGCCATTACTTCGTTGTGGTAATAATATCTGTGCTGAGTAGTTTGGGCGAGGCTGTCCAAGTCTTGTGAATTGGAAGAGAGATTGTAAGGAAAGCTTTTTTAGGAATTGTGCCAAAACAAAACAATCAATTGATCTTGTGAGGGGGTGTATAGGTTTAAGACACAAGAGGAGATGGACGTGTTGGTGTGCAATGATTCCTGCGATCATCCAATATAACAACTTGCATGACCGGAGGAAATGAACAAAACCCAAAACCAATCGGTCGAGAGATAAAAAGAGGTGCAATAAACATGGTGGTAATTCCATTGGCAGCTACAACATCTTCTTCATGACTGGAAATCTGTAGAGCAACTCTTACTTGATTGATTGAGTAATTGCTGGGAAGCACATGTAATGTAGATCATCTCTAGAGTAGACATTTAATACGGTGCATAACCGATTTGTAACCAAAGGAACGTATCAGGGTAATGTTTCCCCACCACTTTTTTGATTTACTTGAATCTATGACCATTGTTGACCCCTGAGATGGCAGAGTTTATTGGGAGATCTAAACCTCTCTTGGCCTATATATGTTAGACCACGAATGCAGTGTCATGATATCCACCAAATAGCGCCCCCTACTATCATATTGGAGCCAAGGGTAACACACCATGGCGTTATTTACAGTGATATCGCTCTGTATCGACGGTTCCAACTTGATATGTCGGTTTTGGGGGTGAAAAAGTGCCGCTGATGTAATGGTCGATACGTCAATACACGTTGGATATCGCTAGTCACGGTCTACACCATTCGAATCAGTGTTGAAAATTGGTCTAGGCTCTATGCTTATGAGTCTATAGATGGTTTGTGATGGTGTTAGAGGTATTGTGCATCCATCGATAGCGTCGTCGTGTCCAAGCTTCGGTAGAAGATTAGAGCTGTAGTATCTTTTGATTATGGTGGTGATGGATAGAGGGTGTAAATGGCGTCAGTAAAAGGGGGGTGCGTAATCACACGTCCAGACGACTTAAACTGGACTTGTGGTGAGCAGTCACAAAGAGGTATGTAAAGTTAGACAACCTCAACACTCCTTCTCGAAGCATGAACCGCCGTCAAGCTGTCGTACTTCGCTCCTTCTAACTGCCATATCACTTGCTCCATATTACGGACCCTGAATTTTACTTCGTCGAGATAATGCCTACCTCACAACATCAATGCTTCTGGCGAGGCTCGAACTGGGGACCAGAGCGAAGCGTACTTGGGCTCATAACCTGTAAATGGCGTCAGTAAAAGGGGGGTGCGTAACCACACGTGCAGACGACTTAAACTGGACTTGTGGTGAGCAGTCACAAAGAGGTATGTAAAGTTAGACAACCTCAACCAGGTTCCCTTCAACAGGGATCGAACCCTGTACCGTGTGGAGCAACCATGTCGATGTGACCGCTTAGACCAAAAGGTCTCTCCTTGACATCAAACTGTGTCAAGGGTATATTAAGTGTCACATCACCTCTGTCAGCCAACATCAACACTCTCCTCGGACTGAGGCACAAATACAGCCGATAGTGCGCTAAATACTGATGTGGTCCACGATGATAATGGACGAAATTCGGAGAGCCTCCCCCTGCCAGCACATACAGGACACCTACTGAACGATACGAGGGCCTTTGTACTATTACGACAGAGTGGGAGAGACAAGGCCATGACGGGCATCGAGCCACGGAACGGCTACAGGTTCCCTTCAACAGGGATCGAACCCTGTACCGTGTGGAGCAACCATGTCGATGTGACCGCTTAGACCAAAAGGTCTCTCCTTGATATCAAACTGTGTCAAGGGTATATTAAGTGTCACATCACCTCTGTCAGCCAACATCAACACTCTCCTCGGACTGAGGCACAAATACAGCCGATAGTGCGCTAAATACTGATGTGGTCCAGGATGATAATGGACGAAATTCGGAGAGCCTCCCCCTGCCAGCACATACAGGACACCTACTGAACGATACAAGGGCCTTTGTACTATTAAGACAGAGTGGGAGAGACAAGGCCATGACGGGCATCGAGCCACGGAACGGCTACAGGTTCCCTTCAACAGGGATCAAACCCTGTACCGTGTGGAGCAACCATGTCGATGTGACCGCTTAGACCAAAAGGTCTCTCCTTGACATCAAACTGTGTCAAGGGTATATTAAGTGTCACATCACCTCTGTCAGCCAACATCAACAGAGGGAGGTGGGCTCAAATTTTGCTGCGGTGCTTCTCCTCCTCCTCCTCCTCCTCCTTCGTCAGATAATTTTTGAATTTGGGAGTCCGTCTCACTGGAGTCACACAATTCTGTGATTTTTTGAGTTTTTGGATTCCGGGGCAAAGTGTAATTTTTTTGGGACAGGAATTCTCAGGTCTCATGGTGGTGTGGAGTTGTGTGGACGGTCGTGCCAATTTCTCCGAGGTGCGATTTTGTTCCCGCCAGTAGCTTATGTAGATAGGAGTACATAAGTAATAGCAACTAAAATAATCAATCAACATACTAACTTAGATGGGCGAAATAATGTGAAAGGGATCGCAATAGGGTTATCCGGTTTGTCTCTTCGGCTGCTGGATGAATTTGATTGACTAGAATTGGTTGTTGAGGTTCAAGGTTCAAGCAGACGGTTTTTGCTTTTACTAAACTGCAACTTCATCAACGCGGGTCCAAGTGTAAAAGTACAAGTTTTATGTAAAACGACCTTCACAAAATCTCTTCACCGACACGACCTGACAAAATACGTGTCTCTTTCACATCACCATGTATGTCATCAACATACGAACCCTCAACCCATCACAACGAACAAGCACATCACAACTAACTCCACACATATTTACTTCGTGCTTAGGTAGTTGTTCGTTCGTTGTTCATACTTAGAGTTATAAGAAGCAAGATGGTTGCCAGCAACAAATATGCCACACCAAATGAAGACGATGATTTCGTCATGGAGATTCCAACAAAAACAGATGTATCTCCCAATCCAGCAGATGTTCGAGAGATCGATCTGAGCCAGATGGATATCCAAGACGTGAAGTCGCTGCATAAGAGTGGTGAGTAGCCCCCGACAAGTGCATCTACTCATTTGGAAGTAATAATCTGTCTCATCATCTCTCTCTGCCACTCTCTACTTTCATGCAATATTATCTCATTTCAATTCAGACCCATTTATGTACTACTCCATTCCAGGCGTTCTCAAGGCATCTCTCACTCTCAACGACGTGGATTACTCTGACGTCACGAGTTTAAGTAATGCCGATTCTCAACCAGCAGAGGATGATTCAAGCAAGGTTTTACGAAGGACCCGTGTTTCGTTTGAAAGCCATGCAAGCGTGGTAATGGAAGATATGCTTGCTGAGTTTGATCAAGAGTTCGGTGGTGAAACAATATTCGATGTTGATGTTGAAGATATCTTATCAATGTTTGAAAAGAAGTCACGCCCTTCCGGACAGTAGATGAGAGTAATTGCCATCCCCTGAAACTATGCAAGTTCAAATTCAGGAGGCTGGTCTATATAATGTTAAGTCTGTGCTAGCAATGTTTTTTCATATTATAAAGAAAGTACTTAGGGGTCTTCAAGGGGTCTGTACTAAAAAATATCCTGCTATTGCGATAAAATGCGCATGTTCAATCCCAGTCTTGAATCAGTGTCTGTCAAAAGGCAAGACCTTCTTTGTTGTGAGCTCTAAAACTTAGCATAGGGGAAACACGAATTGACGCTTGCGCAGTAATATCTCTTGTGCCAACTTGTGCTTGTGCGTGCATGCTCTTCTATCAAGAAGAACACGGCCACGATGTTAGAATGACTCCACTAAAACGAAACGCATACGTAGTAGCAAAGGTGCTCTGGGGCTCAACAAGTACAATAGAGAATGAAGGGTAAATGCCCACCGCCGCAACAGCTTTGGCTTTGGTAGGTTCTAAGTTTGCAGCTACAGCTGCCTGGCACCTGGTTGGAATGCCACACCTACCATCCCCCGAATTCTTCGCAAAGGCAGCCTAATATTCGCGAAGTGGGGAGGGACCCAGAAGCGCTCAAATCGAAATCTATCTGTCGAATCGCATGTTATGGGTGAAATGGCGGGAAATCCTTGAGTCGGAAGCGAAAAAATTGTTGCGGGAAGGAATCTTGTTAGGCAAGTCAATGGTACATTTCGTTCCCCGAAAAGTTCGAATTGTTACGAATGTAATGTTACAGCGATTCGCGATTCGTTTCGACAGCGATTCGTTTCATATCAATTCGATTGATCGAATAAAGCAATGCTGCCTGCTTGAGCAATGAAATGGCTAGCAATGCGAAAGAAAAGGATTTTATAGCTTTTAATAGCAACACGAATCTGCCGCTGACCCCATCGCCTGCCTCTGCAGGCATGGGGTCGGCGTTCGAAAATCAAATCAAAGATACCTGAGATTGCCGCTGATCTCTTGCTTGCTTCAGCTGCGTGCGCATAAGTACCTACTGCTTTATCTCTTCTCTTTTACTCGCACACGGGCTAAAAAAAAAGAGCCATTTTGACGACTGGCACAACACCTCGATCATGGCCATACGACGCCCTAGGAGAGGCAATTAACGCACTGTAGAGACCGGATATCGACTCGGACATTTGAGGCGATGGTATTAGCTAAGTTTTGATGTGCCGACACTAACTGTAAGTCCATTGGAACCCTCCATACTAAGGTGCTCAAAAGTGGCTTTTTTAGCCCCATTTTGGCCTGTCCTATGGCTAGTTGTAAGTTGTAATTAATCTATTTAAACTGACGCGCGTGTGCGTGCGTGTGTATCATGTCTGTTTGTCCGTTAGTTAGTTAGTGAGGTAGCCAAAATTTGCTGGCCAAAATTGGCATATCCGCCGATTTTGGCGAGGTTGTTTCTTCTCAATTTACACAAAGTAATACGTAGGAATTAGCTCCTAAAAGTCTATTGGCGAGGCATGTGACAGCCAGTCCCAGTGTCACATTTTGAGGTGTATGTAACACGAAGCGGATTGATTGAGTTTGGTAAAAGTGTCACATTCAGGGGGTTGAGTTTGGGAGTGTCACACATAATTATTATTATCACAGTGCACAATCGTACTTTTAGAAGTGTAGCGGATGCAGGTGCCCAGTAGAAGCGTCTTTTCTTGCAGCGGCAACGAGTTCAGGGTAGGAGCAAGAATAGATTGGACGGTGGGTACAAGCAACATAAGCATTCATGAGAAGTGGCTTCTTGAGGTGCAGCTTCTTCTTTGGCAGGAGCGAGTGGTAAGCATGTGAGAACATGAACAGCCAAACCACAAGAGCTGCACGCAAACGAAAGGCAGATAAGTAAGTAAATTAGAATGAGAATACCATGTTACATGTGTAACTAAATATTACATACTGACGCGAAGCGCTAGCCGCGCTTGCGGGCCGGCCGGGATAAAAGCTTTGCACGAGACGCGAGTGACCAAAAACGGCGGGACTAAAGTCGTGGTCTTCGAACGAAAACGTTATTCGATCATTCATGGGATTTGATATTTTCTTCAATGAAATAGTTCAGTTGGTGGAGGATTTGTGTCTACTAGCTATTAAGTGGTGAAGCAGTTGAAAAGATAACAGCAACAATAACCATGCCGAGCACTATCGTAGTAGAAATTCCCAAAGGCAAAGAGCCAAGCATCGCTGCTGCTCTCCTGATGGTTGCAGCACAGGAGGAGGAGAAGGAAAAGTTGTTAGAGTCATCCGCTTCCGGTAAAAAAATATCGGCCTCCTCCTCCGCTGCAGATGTTGCCGTGGTCGCCCCCGCTTCAGCGTTGCCGTCCTCTGCGAAACGCATGCTGGAGGGCACC